>CADDXX010000077.1:1652437-1767172 GCA_902810485.1 Alauda arvensis | reverse complement strand
AATCAGTCCTTTTAGAAAAGGTACAATGAATCCATTTAAACCAGATTTAATTGGCACCTGTGTGATCATGGAACTATTTGTTTTATTAAGAAAAATCTGTGATTGAGATGAACTGAAAATGAAGTGTTGAAAATTAAACATCATGGTTTAAAATGTGCTTGTTTAGTCCTACCAGCAAGTTTGGAATAGAAAAATATATTTTATGAATGTGACATTTTGTTTAACGCAGTTTCTTTCCTTGGGTTTTTCCCTTATTCCATCGCATTTCCTGTGCAACCCAAATTGCAAGAGGAGAGCTCTCTATGAGCCACCATGGCCCTGACATGCTGTTATGATCAGTGCCTGACTGTCAGAAAGTGGACATTAAGTCCATCTGTTCTGGGATGTAGAGATACAGAATGGGAGCTTATGCTGGAGTGTTTTTTCCTTAAAGTGTAATTTCTCATATTGACCTAAAAAATAATTAATCCCTTGGAAAACTCTTTCATTTGGTTATTTCTGAAGCACTGTCTGAGTTAATTTCAGAACTGTTCTCATTGATAATGTCTGAAAGGTTTATGAAATGCCAGGAGATTGAAMCCAGAGAAATATAGTGTGCAAGTTTGAAGAAGTAGGGAAGGGAAAAGGAAAGGGGGATTATAAACCTGACACCTATCTTCAATTTCCTCAATAATTCTGGAAGGTAAGAGGCCTTTCTGCAGAAATAAATTGTAGATATGTTACATCTTAGCTTCAGAAAAGCTTTTGGCGCTGTTTCACCCATCTTACAAGAAAAGCTGCYGRGACATTCTTGAGAAAAGTGCTATAACATGGGTGAAAAAGGGGTGACACAAATATACAGAGAGAGAAAATTATTTTTTTTCTTTTTTTCTTTTTTTTCCCCCACATATTTTTGGAGTTTTTTGCCTTTTTTTTTTTTTAAGGAAATGTAAGACATCAAGATCTTGTATTGTTAAGTACTTTTATTAACTACTTCAATTATTGTTGTTTCAGAGTCCCTGAAACCAGGAGATAATGAAATTWTTTTGAAGTGCAGATTAGAATTCAACAGGTCTTAAGAAACTGAAGAAATGATATGAAAATACGCCGAAGTTTTTCAAGACAACACAAGCTACTATAAATTAATGAGAAYAACTAACTACAGATAGGGATTTGTAAAGTGATATAACTGCACTGTCTGTTACTTAAAAGCCTTTCTCAGGAATGGTTCTATTCTGGATAGAAATGGACTTCAGGAAAGATACAGACCAACAGGAGGTGGTTAAGGTGGTACAGGAATGACTGGGGCTGTGAATGGGGACACAGTTACTGCCCACGGTTACACAGCATTGGAGTAGAGAAGGGGAGGTGACCTTTTCTACAGATTCAGGGCAGACAAGACAAGAAGTGATCTGTTTGAGTTGCAGCAAGAAAAAAAAATCAGTTTAGATGTTTGGAAAAATAGTTGGACTGTAACCATAATGTAATGCTGGAATAAAACTCCTGGGAACTTTGGAGATTTCCTGCYACTGAATAGCTTTAACAAAAGAAAACATTTCAGACTTGTCAGCTTAGATAAGTTTTTCAGGTTCATTTTAACTAAAGTCTGTGAATTTGGTGGATTGTGTTTTCTGTGGGAACCATAACATGAAGATTTGCTGAGTATGTGTGAATTGCTTGGCTTCATTACTGACTGAACATAACTTTCAGCATTGGCCAATTTTCATTCCTTATTTCCATAGAAAAGACACTGTGGATATGTGCTTTCTTGAAAAATGTTTGATCCTTTTTTTWAAATCTATTGTTTTTATGAGTAATATTAGAATAAAAATTAAAGAGTGGCTGTAAAATCCCATGTGACAGTTCCTAATTGGAATATGTTTCCTGGTCYAAGCCAATAATTTACATTAGTTGAATAACAAGCTGGGTTTGAAAAATGCTCATTTGTTGCTTACAAGGTAGCAGGTGTTTGACTTGTTACCAGACTTTTTTAACACTTTACATTTTAGGATCATTGCATATATCCTGCTATCTTCCCAAATGCAGTATTTTTTATCAGCTTCTCATAGGCTGGAAGTAACCTGTGGTTCAATATTGTTTTCAGTGAAAATGAATGTTTCTCTTAGCATTTTTTTGACCTAAGAATATTTTTGCTGCTTTGCGAGCACAGTGAGTAAATAAAATGAAATATGAAGAATACAGAATGAAAGAAATGCAGCTAAAAGTTAAAAAAAAAATATATATGGCACATATTTTGTGGGATAATCAGTATCTATTTATTAAAATGTCAAAGCACATTTCTTTAAAATAAAAGTTCTCATTTGTGCACTGATAAATCCTTATTATCCCTTGATACTGATCCTCAGCAGGCCTACAGACCTTGGTCCCAGTATAGGTTCCTGYTCTTATCTGTTTCATCTGAGATGGTGAATAACAGTTATTTTTACTCTATTTGAATTAAATATGGGTTGCAAAAGGATGTTGGTGGGGTAGTGTTTGCCTTTGTGTGTGTGTGTGTGTGTGTTAAACAACTGGGATGTTTCTAGTWTGTTTTTATTTTTCTCATGGGTCTGTAATGAAGAAAGATGTTGATCSACTTTGGATGAAGATTTGCAGTCTTGATTGTCTTCTGTGCCTTCACATATTCCTAACATGTTAATAGATCTTTTCTAGATGGTGATCAGGTGTTTTCTTGTCTATCTTTGAATGATACAGCTGCTCAGCACCTCATGGCATGTAATGCAATCCATCATTATGTAAGGCAGACAATTTGAGTTTTATAATAAATTGAAGTCTGTTTTGAAGTTTTAGAGCARAAACGAGGTAAATTTATACATAAATCAACTTATTTTTAATTTAATAATTTACATTAGATTTCTGAGCATTTTAATTACTATTTACTGTACATATTTTGGTGCCTTTCTAGAACCTGACATCTGTTATGAGATTTTTTTTTGAACTTCTGACATTTTTTTAGGGAAAAAACTCTCAAGCTTTATTCCATAGTTTCCTTCATATATATTTTCACTGCCTTGCATTCATTCAGTTATGCACCTTTAGAAACTGGCCTTTCCATCCTCAGTTTCATTTTCTAGAAAAGGTTTGGCACTTTAATGGAACAATAGTGAAGAAAGGCCTGAAACAGACCACTCCAAAAGCCGCAGTAGCAAAATTTATTGCGCTGGAACTTTGTCAGAACAGTTGTCATGGGACTGAGGTTTGAGTGGACTAAGTGAAAACAAGATTGAATCTGTTCCTGAAGTCCATGTACAGCTCCAGCTTCTTTTACAGGAGTTCTCTGGGAATGGTGTTCTTCATCACAGCTGAAACTCCTTGAAACTGGGTTGGGTTCTCTTGCTCATACCTGGAACCAGAACCACATCCTTTCTTCAAGAACCTCCTTGGCACAGATGGAAGACTTGTAGAGACAAGTACTCAAAAATTAGAAAATGAGCGTATCTATTTGGCCCTTTCCCAGTTTCAGTTCAGAAGCTGTGTGGGTACACAGTGTGTAATTGACTCTACATATATACTCACCAGTCTTTTTTTCTCTAACAAAATACCTGCCTCACTCAGTGAAAGGAATAGAAATGTACAGGGGGAGAACTGAGATAGTGCAGGTTAACACAAATCTGACAGTTCTTTAGTCACCTGAGAACACAAACATCTGTTTTTCATTAATGTTTGTTTCAGCTATGTAAACAAGCATGTAGTCATAAGGAAAGGAGTGACTGTGTATAGGAAGAAATCAGTGCAGAGAACCCAATAATTTACCAGGGATTACTGGGCTACTTTTGATAGTTACTGTAGACTTCTATGGGACTTCCTGTGCTCCCCAAAGTTAAGCTTATTTTCCTTTCCTGTTTCTTTGCCCTATTCCTAAAGAAGAGAACTGCATAGTGCACCTGGGATGTAGAAGGTCTCCACCCTACTTATGTTTTATAGTTCTTTGCCTTTGGTTTGGACAGCTTTGGGGCTTAATATATTTTTTTCTGTCTTATGTATGGTGTAAAAGAACAGCATAAAGAAGAAACTGGGGAGTTTCTGTGAATCATGACATAAATATTTATATATGTAATAAACACTCTGGTTTTGGGTTTGACACATCTCAAATTAATAAAA
Organism: Alauda arvensis; assembly: GCA_902810485.1. Classification (NCBI taxonomy): domain Eukaryota; kingdom Metazoa; phylum Chordata; class Aves; order Passeriformes; family Alaudidae; genus Alauda; species Alauda arvensis. The sequence goes on along the minus strand of CADDXX010000077.1, from coordinate 1,763,071 downwards.
TCAAACACAGTAAGCTACTGATGGAAGAAGAGGAACTGTTTAAAGTTTAGAATAGTATGAGGTGTGCTTTTGGATGAGAGAGAATTCCACCTGATTTTTTCACATATTTTCTACATACTGTGAGTAACAAGTTCATTAGGSAATGAACAGAGGCTCCAACTCTATTTACATAAGTAATCTGATTTTTAATAAAKATTTTTAGTTGGTTTTAGATGGTCCGGTGTCATGACAACCAGCTCTGAAGTAGTTTTCATAGAGAAAAGGTTTATGTCTCATTAATCCCTTGATAGCATATCCATCTTGGCACAATGGGAGTTTTGTTCAGTTTTTATAATCATTAACTTTTATGAAAGTAGTTGATTAGCCTTATCACCTCACTTTATTTTCTTGGTGGGTTTTTTTTGTTGGTTTTATTTTTTTTTTGGCTTGCTTTTGTTGTTTCGTTGTTGTTGTTGTTGTTGCTTTTCTTTGTGTTGTTCTGTTTGCATTTCCCTGTGCATATTTTGGGATATATAATCGGGTACAGAAGGGACAGTTATTAATCTAGAAAGAAATTAATTTGACATGAAGTGCCTTTGTTTAGAAAATCATGATTGTATTGCCTTGCATGATGYRGGGTTTGTGCTTTGAAAATTTATTSCTTTGMCAAGATTTAATTAAAGTCAATTCTACATATGGTTGAATGTTTTACACTTTACAAAGAACATGATTACTAGTGGGTGCAAGTTTTTCATGTAATTGCCTTGATGGACTTATAAACAGGAGGCTATGACTTCCCATTATRAGCTGAAAGGAGGAGGAGGTAAAGTTCTGATTGTATGACAGAGACAAAGCTTTATGTCTTGAAAACATCATCTTAGTACATAACAAACTTTGGAAAAAAAAGTGCAAGAAAACCTATTTGTTGCTGCAACAAAGAAGACAGCGGGATGCATCAACAGGAACATCACCAGCAGAGATGAAAGTGAATTACCCCACTCTACTYATTGCTTGTCAGGCCACACCTGAAACACTGTGTTCAGTTTTGGTCCCCCCTTTACAAAAATGATGTGAACAGGATGCAGAGGGTCCAGAGATTTCCAGAGATGATGCAAGGACTGGGAAGCCTGACATATGAGAAAAGGCAGAGAGATCTGGGTGTGCTCCCCCTGGAGGGTGAAGACTTAGAGAAGGCCTTGGCACCATGCTCCAGTATTWAAATGATGGCTACAAAGGAGACTGGGACTTCTTTTCAGGAGTCATACGGAAAAGATTAGGGCTAATGGGTACAAATAAATTCTGGGAGATTCTGATTGGACACAAGGGGAAAYGTTTTCAGTGGAAACAATCAGCCCTTGGTAATAATCTCTCCAGGGAAGAGGTGGATTCCCCCATATTGGACACCTTTAAGATTTAGCTGGACAGGGTGCTGGGCCATCTTGTCTAGAAAAAGATTTTACCATGCCATTACCAAGAAAGGTTGGACCATATGATYCTTAAGRACCCATTCTAACCTGGTATTTTRTGATTCTGTTAACAAWTMATTTAGATGAATATTAAATAAATACCTTGCTTTTATCTTTTYCAAAATGGAAATATACAGATATATATTTTTAATGAGTGTCAGCTGTTAAAAKCGTGTATCTTGAAATATCTGTGAATATTTACCTAGTGRTTATTGAATTTCTTGACRAGCCTGGTGGACTTRGCTCAMCGAGGGTTCAATACCTCTGAGGATGTCCTGCACCTCTCAGAARTGGCTTAGAAATAATAGCGAGACGGCRTGATCGAGAATGCCTYGTAAYGCAAAAAGGTTTYAATAARTRAAGAAAATAATACAAAGAACAAAGAACAAAGCTGTGCACAGTGTAGAGACCGCACCCATACAGCTGCTACAGCACCTCGAAAATGCTCTGAGAAACCTCGTGTTCTGCCTTAAATACCAAACTATCTAGGTGAGTTTTCCTGGCAAACTGCCCAATGAAGAGTAACTACAAAGCTGAGGGACAGGCAGACAGACCCATCAGGACTTCTCTCCTGGCCCAGAGCCAATGGCAGCCTGGGAAACATAGAAGTTTCTAGGGCCTTTTCCTTTTTTGTTCAAAGGTAMAGCTAAAACATATTTTCCCTATAAGGAAATTATCTACCCGCTCTAAAGCTGCATCCCAACAAGTGATGTTCCTAAATATCCACTCTACGTTGTTTAGGATCACACCAGAATATGACTTCATGACAGAACTTAAACATTATTATTCCTACATTATGGTGAAGTAAAAGGTAACTGATTAAATTCAGGACTAAGTGAGTAATTTGTGATGAAGGTTAATGAGTCTTTCCAACAGGGCAGCTTCAGCTATAACATCTCTCAGAGCCGTTGTTCTCAAGTGTCASTGTTGGGTGTCTTTCATGTTTTTACCTGGGTCATCCTTCCACCTGCTGTTGCTTTTCCCTGGATCTCCAGCCAAGGGGTGACATTCAGCCCCCTCTGGAGTAATGGCCACTGCTCCCTGTTCCCTCTCAGAACTGACCTGTGCCTGACCCCTGGCACACTGTGGCCTCAGTGTAGTACTCAGTCCCCTGAGAATTCTGGCAGTTTTTTGGAGAGGATAAGCACTTTACTTCAAGGACTCTACATGTACATCTCCTCTGTAGCCCTGTTTCCAGCATTTTCCCTGACTCCTGCAGTTTCTTGCGGCCTTGCACCAAAGCTGTTTTCTCCTAGCCAGGAAACTTGAAACTGGTTGCACCAGAAAAAGAGAAATAACACTTTTGATGTCTTCTCATCTCACTGTGGCAGGTGAGATGGAGGAGATGGTGATTAATTGTGAGCCCCATCTCACATCCTTGTCCCAGTGTCTGCCATCTTTAGTTAAATAATGGACTCTTCCTATGGAAGTCACAGTAGAAAGTCACAAGTAGAGAACTTCCAGTGAACAGAGTGATCCAGTGAGAGAGATTTGAAATAGAAAAGAGCATAGATGAATGTTGGATGGAGCATTCTAGGGGTTTCTTACAATTTGGGGAAGAATCACATCCCAGTTCAAGAACTTAGACAATCTTTTCATTAGAGATTAAAGGCCAGATGTCATAGCTTAGGACCATCAGAAGGACTGTTTGAACTACACAGAGCCCAGACTGGGGAATAATTTTTTAGGCATATGACATTCCTATGTTTTGAAAAAGAAGAAATCTAGAGTTTGACATGAACATTTGAAATAATTATTTGTGTAATGAGCATATAAGGGTGAACAAGGTAACATGATGTTTATCAGCCTGCAGTATAAACAGAAAGCTTATGACAAAATGAAAGCATCCCAGCAAAGTAAAATCTAGAAAGATTTTTTTTTAAAATTCCATTAATGACTAAGCAAATTCAAACTTTCTGTTTAATGGAAGATTACCAAATTAAAGATAACTCCAGTTTGAAAAATGTCTTMAATATTTTTCAGCATGAAACATTACTTGCTTTGTTAAGTTATATGCATATAATATAAGGTGTTTATGATCTGTTGATATTTGTTCCTATCAAACTTATTTTATCAAACATCTTATTAAGTGTATCTACAGAGATTACAGAAATATTAAGAATATTTTTCTTCCCTTTATACCTTCAGAAAATAAATTTCAGTGAATTCTGCACAGATTTCACAAACTGTCCAGGCAAAGCTGAGAATCCAGCTTTCCCCTTCAGTGATCCATACCTTGACCATGGCTCCTTGTTTTCAAAGGCATGTAGACTGGACAAAAAGGATGATTGCAAAGTCAATATCAGTACTGAAACAACTAAGGCAGAGGAAGAAGGGAGAAATGGAAAATTGGAGTTGAACAGAAATTGTAGGATAGAAGCTATTAATTTAAATTTGAGGTTATTTCTTTGTTTAAAGGTTAAAAGCTGTAAAGTGGTAACAGGTGGTTGTTTAAAAGAAAAGTGCCTGACTACCCTATATATTTTGAGAGACAAATTCATGCTCATACAGATGCCAAACCATAACTCCTCTATTTAACATCGAGTTATATAAATTAGCCAGGATGTAATGAAAGAAATAAAAATGAAATTATACTCAATCTGTAGCTGAMGTGAAAGTGACCTTTCCTGTTAGCATGATTGTTGTTTTTAAGGACAATYTGCTACATCTGAGAAAAGGTTYACATCCATTAGTTCTTRGAAAAACAAGTTCTTYGAARAATCATGCATCAGTTTTTCTATGAYGCTGTCTGAACTGAAAGTGTRGTAMAAATATTTTTGAATTATCTTAAGCTTTGTATYTTACATTGTCCATATTCAAAAATTGAGAACTGTATATATAAAATCATATTTTAAGAAGTTGTAATTGTTAATATATTTGAGTATTTGAAGAAAATTTACTGTTGCTTGAGACTGAGAAACAAGAGACTTGATTTGTCAAAACCATGACTACTTTTAGTAAGAACATGGATCTTTAAATTTGATACCAGTGCAGCCAGAAGGAAAGCAAAGAACTSTAATACCTTTTCAGACTAAAAAGGAAAGTTGGGGTGACTACTTTCCTTTGGCAAATGTGAGGGTTACAAATCTCTGCCTTAAAATACACAAAGCCTTCTATCTCTGTTTTTCACCCAGCATTTCTGATATTGTTCATACCTAATTATAACATGTTTTTCCCTTTAATCAATGATGCAGAATTTCTTTTTTGTCATGGTTATAAACCTGTTTTTCAGGCATGCTTATTGAAATACATACAAAAACATGTTCCTAAAAAATATTTCATGATACAAATGTATAGAGATTTCAGGCAAAAATAGTTGTAGCTTTCTAAATAGTATTTTCATTTTTAATAGTARACTTCAGAAACAGAAAGCATCCTTTTATTCCTTAAATTTAAGGTATAAAAGAATGCATGAAAGTAAAATAAATTTCTAGATTTCTGTCCTATGTGCATTTATAGATGCAAATCTGATGACAATAGTGACAAGCAACATATTTTTAAAATTGTTTCTCATTTTTCTTGGATGCATCTCATACCAAAAACAGAGTAGGAAGACCATAATCTTATTAATAAAGGAAGTAGTGGTTAAATATCAAACCAAGGGCATCATTATAAGATTTAGCACTGGAAAAGGTGTTGCTAAGGAAATTGATGGTAAATATTAATAGAGTGGAATTAGATCTCTATTTTATGTCCTTTATTTTGTTATAAATATAACAGCTATAGCTATACCATTAAACAGAACAAGCCCAGGACATTCTCCCCACATTAGCATGGGATTCATTCATAGTCTTTAATAAATAATGCATTCCTTGGCATATTTTTTGGCTTTGCTGCTTAGCACTAGCCCAAATAATGCTAGTTTTTGACTTAATAAAAGTCATGGACCTATAAGATAGAACAGATGAAACCACCTTACTTTAGAAGGATCAGAGTTGATCTCTATAGAATGAAGTAAACTGTGCTGCTTGGACCCAGCATGAGCAGACAGACCACTGCACATTTGATTTCCTAGTATAGTTCCAGCTGAGGTCATTGCTCTGACCCCCAGGCAGGCACCAGCTCTTCACCACACAAACCACACAGGAGGGAGAATCACCAAATCACAGAAGGGTTGGCATTGGAAGGGGCCTCTGGATGTCACCCTGCTCAACCCCTGCTCAAGCAGGGCCATGCAGAGCCACATGCCCAGGACCATGTCCAGAGGGCTCTTGCACATCTACAGGGAGGGAGCACTCACCAGCTCCTTGGGCAGCCTGAGGCAGAGCCCTGTAACCCTCACAGAGCAAAGACCTTGCAGATGTTTAGACAGAACCTCCTGTGTTTCATTTTGTGCCTATTGCCTCTGGCCTTGTCTGTGGGCACACTGCAAAGAGCCTGGCTCTGCCTTCTTTGCATCCCCCTCCAAGTATTTACACACATTGATGAGCTCYCCCCTGAACCTTCTGCAGGCTGAACAAACAGTCCAAGCTCTCTCAGCCTTTCTTCATAGGGGAGATGCTCCAGCACCATCACTTTAGCAGCCCTTCACTGGGCTGTGTCCAGTGTGTCCATTTCTGTCTCGTACTGGGGAGCCCAKAACTGAACACCATATTCCAGGTCTGACATCATCCGTGCTGAGTGGAGGGAAGACAGTTCTTTCTCACTGTGCGCTCCAATCTCTACAAAAATGCTCTCACAAAATCCTGATTTTATAATCTTGAAATGTATTTATTTGTCCCTCTGTTGTGAAGAGGTGTATGGTACATTTTGACATTTACCTAATTCATGATTCAATTGAAAGATAGAAATTTAGTATTTTCYGTGAGACAGTCTGCTGGTTCTGGGCTCTACCACTGTCACAACTGTTTCATTGGTGCAACACTGACATCTCACTCAGACACTGCTGGAGATAACTTTTGCCTTGCTTTCTCTCAGCACTGTAATCCACACCTGGATTGAACTGTTTGGTTTCCTGAACAACAGGTAGGAGAAAAATTTACTTTTCAGACTGAGTTCCATGAAAAGTGGCAGACAGAGCAGGCAGCCTGCTGAGGATGAAGATGACTCWCAAGTCTTACTCATTTTTGCATTTAAATGCTTCTGTAATCTCTTTTTTCCAGCTTCTTCCTAGTCATGAAGTGCTGCCTGCTGTCCTCTTTTTCAAAATATTTCAGAGAACCCACCTGTGCTAAAAAAAAAGCAATTAAGAATATGTATTTTTGGGATGGGCAATTCTATTGTATTGCTTGGTTTTCATGTCTGCAAGCAGATGGAAGACATTCCTGGTCTTGCTGAAGGAGCAGGAGCAGTGTGAGTGGCACGACAAGCAGGGATGTTGTCCCTGTTGGTGTTGGCAGTCTCCTGCTGGACCCTGAGGCAGCATGTTTAAATCAGTCCTGGCTCYGCACTGTCTTCATGGGAGCCATCTCAAAATTACGTGTCCAGATGGAACAGCTCTGTGCTGAGGGAAAAATCACCTCTAGAGAGCAATCATGTCTCCAGTGACAGGGAAACACAAATGACTAGTTTAATTTAGACCTTATTTAACAATCTTGYGAGGTTCTGTTCCCCCTGGGAAAAGCACCAGATACATTTACAGTCCAGTTTAGTCAAACACAGCACATATTTAAAGTGATTTTTATTCAGACTCTTAAGCACATGCATGAGTCACACAATATAATGAATTCTATAAAAGTATTTGAAGCTAAGCAAATGTTTAAAGATGCTTTTGAAGAGAAGATCAGGCAGGAACCATATGARATTCAGCTCACTGCTTTCCTAGCCTCATATAAAAAATGGGTTGAATTCACACAACATTTTTTCAGGGATCTTGCTATATTTCATCTATCATTACAGGATGCTGGGTTTCAGGTTTTCAAGGACAAATTTTATTTTTTATGCTTGTTTATTTTTTCCATACAGTATAATCAATAACAGCTGTTAACTACCTATTCAAATTCCTCTTTATACATGTATTGATGCTTTAACAGTGCTGCTTCATGTTCTCTTTTTAAGGCAAAGTCACTTCAAAAAGTTTCAGGACCTCTTGGTTTTTTGAATGTTTTTTCATTCAGCTATAATTTACCTGTAAATGCAGTAATCTTGACATTAGATGCTGGCATTGWATAAGGTAACCTTGTTCCTCCTAATTCTGCCCTTTCTTCACATTAGGTGTTGCCAGGAATTATTTTACATGTAGTTATATAGAGTTGTATACTATTATCCTCACAACTAATCTTCCTCCTCAAGTGAACCAACTTACTAATGTATTTCCATAAATGACAATTCAAAATTATTTAGCTCAAGACTCTGCTATGAGCCAAACTTGCTTAATAAATCAGTAATTTTGAGTAGAGAGATTAAAGGAAAAAATAATTTTTTTGGCTGCCAGGAATATTTTTGCTATCAGTATAGAAGTCTAATCAAAACTAACAAAGTYCTATACTTATTTGGCTTAGATCTGAGCTAAAGAAAAGCTTTCCTGCTTCCTGATCTCAGTCTGCCCTACATAGAAAATGCCAAAAGTTGCAGAAGATATGCTATAAGTCTTTGATAATTTTGAATAAAAATCTTTGCTCACACTTAGCAATGTTTCCAATTTTATCACTCTGAAACAGGCCTCTTAAATTAGAGCAACAGATAGAAAACTGTGGAAAACATAATTTTGTTTTGTTTTTTTAAAGAAAATGCATGCATCACTTGAAGTGTGTAAAACTTCAACATTTGGAAACCCCTCATTTTCACAATTTACAAAAACCTAAAAGCAAAGATGACKTTATCACAGTAAATAATTGCATTTTCCAGTTGTTTTACAGGCAACAGTGGTGTGGTACCCTGAAATAAAATAAGGTGGTGGTATTGGTAAAGATTTTTAATCTGTGTCTGTGGTAAATACAGCAAGCTTAGCCCATGAAGGAGGCATGACTCCATCTCTGGCAGACATTCCTTAAAGCAAGTTATGYAGGCAGTGGGAAGTGAAACAGAGTTTGCCTCTAATTTGCCTTTCTGTGGCATCAGACTTGGCCCATATGTAGATGCTTACAGAAAAAGCATCCCTATAAGAATAGAGTASTCATTAATCTGAAACTAGTTCTCAAAATAAACTTTTACATTTTCATCTTTAATAGGCTACAGATAAGCCAGGAATGGAMATGGTAAAATATGCACAAAATAGTTTCTCAGAAAAGAGAACACTTCCTGTGTTGTGGCCTGTTTTGCTATATGACATTATCATRCACAAGCTGAGGAAATGAGAAAATAAACTTTCATAAGGGGAAAGTAAGAAAAATTAGGTCTTATTGTCTACAAGCACATAGAGTGTGGTCTCCTTTCCACTGGAGAAATGGTAAAGGTCAACAAAGTAATCAATTTAATCAATCTGCCAAGATTAAGAAAAAGTTTATTTTGAACTGAGAAAGAGCATGMAGGAAGAAGGAGAGGAAAAAGGTAATTAAGATATGAAAATGGAAACCATAGTTTTTAAAGTTTTTAAATTTTGTTACTTTGTCAAATTACAACAGCTCACTCCCAGAACAGGCAGGTCTGCACCTGAGAGTTGGAGAGGTTTTACTGAAGGCATCAGGAGAAAGTATGTCCTATCGTGATAAAAACCAAATGCAGTCACCCCTCTGAACTAGCAGCTGGAGGTTAGGCTCTGTAAAATCTGTGTCTTAAAATGAAAACAGATGACCCTTCTGAGKCAACTCAATTTTACTCATGGGCTGGCATGCACAGAATATTTAAGTTCCTCTTATAGTTGTTGAGCTGGTAACCCTCCCTCACTGTGTTACTGGTCYTTGGGTGCCTTTTACCATGCCTCAAATCACTTTTGAAGCAGAATACAGACAGGAATATGGAGTGGCTATTTATTTGTGTAATGAGAAAAAAAGAGGTTTCCTCAGTCCTTAATGTGGGGAGATGGACTTGACCATTAGTGTTTGATTTGTCTGTCAGCATCCCAGGAAAACTGAGATCCTTGTGCCTGACCARTCTGTCAGTGTCCCATAAGSAGGACCCTTCMCTGAACAGTCCTKCTGGACCAAGGGGTACTTTGACTGACTTGTTCAGGRAAATATGGCAACAACATAGGGCAGACTCCTTAGCAGGTCTTCCTTTTCATTTGAGTGTGTTCCCTGGTGCCACTGACTGCCAGCACCTGTGAAAGACTTACACCAACAGTTTGTGGAATAACACTCCTTATTAATACGAAGTTGTGGTAGGTTAAGGTTTGAGGACTGTTGTTGACAGTATCTGACTGCACAAACATATCCAAAGCAACACACAGACAAGCTGTAATCCCCAATAAAAGCATTCAGTACACACAGTGTGGTTCTTACCCAATAGATGTCCCTGCAAGCGAGAAAACGGGTTCAGCCCCTTGACTGACCCTAGCAGCTGTGACGGAGTCTTCCCTAATTTTTCTCCATTCTCATCTTACTATTTGTGTTTAGGTGGAGCTTGTGTGACTGTAGGCATGCATACTTTTGTTACTGATTGATGCAGATTCTCTTGCTTTGCTTTTAAAGATATAGTCTTTAAAATAAAAATAAATAAATATAAATATATTTATTTTTTATATATTACATATAAATATAATAAAATATATTAATAATAATAAAATAAATAAAACCTAGAGCAGACTCCCAGTGAGGTGTGGCTCTGCCTTGGAGGGAGTACCTTTGGGTTGGAGGTGTGTGTTAATATCACAATTAACGTTGTAATGAACCAAGTTCATTTGAGGAGAGGGATTTCACCTCAGCTATTGGCTCAGCAGCAGGACATCTCCTCTCTCCCCTGGCTGACAGGTGCCATGTGGTTTTTCAGCTGAAAAGTTCCCTTGAATTCGCCACCCTGTGAGGATTTCAGCAGATCCTGGTCGTGGTGTCTCCACTCTGCTCCACTCTCTGTCCCATCCCCTTTAGCAGGTGCTGTGGATGCAGATTGTGGGTGTGGGGAATCACCATGGAATAGATTATGAGCATGGCAACTGCATTGCATCCAGGGAGCAGCAACTGTAATTTACCCTGTAATTTCTGTGCTGTTGTAACTTCTGTTAGGATGTGGATATAAATTCTCAGTTTSCTCTAATTTTACCCCCATCCATCTTTCCACTGTGTGCTAGCATGAGCAACGTATCTGGGAGTTGTGGTGCACCAGACTGAGCAGGAATATGCTGGTCACCCACAGCACCCAGCAGGTCATTTCTGGTCAGCCATCACCAGCCTTGTGGGGAGAGGTGGGTCTGCTTTGCTCTTTGGAACAGACTTGTTGCTAATACTTGGTTGTCTTGCTTTTTCTCTGCCTCTTTTATTCTCCCTGGAGTTTATCTTTCCTCACATCTGTATTTTTACCACTTGATTCTAAAAGAGCTTTTACTACCTCAGCAATTACCTTCCAYGTTTCCATTTAGCCTGTCTCACAGAGTTGCAGTTCACACATTTTCTCACACCTCTGCAACAAATTTTTCTTTGTAAGGCTGAGCCAGAGCCACGCAGCTGCACAACAGCAGTGCCACCTCATGGCACCTCTTCCCCTGGGCTGAGGGCCACCAACTCATCCTCCAGGACATGTCCAGCTGCTGATCAGCTGAGGGATCTGTAGGCACCACTGACTGCATTGAGAAGGCTTAATCAACTATAATGGTGCTTAGACACTTTGGCCATTTACAAATCCCCCAGGTAGATATGCTTGGACTGAATCTCTGTCTATTTGATTTCTTTCCATCCTGTTTTTTACCTGCAGCCCTGTCCCAGAGGTSTGATTATACTCTCATATATACTGCTACTTTCTGGTACTCTTTAGTACAGGGATAAGATTATTTATGCAAAATTCATTGTCACCAGATGACAGCACTCCAAAGAGGGTCATTATGCACTATGCTTGTCTTCATTAATTATGGAATGTTAATGTTGGTGAATTTTCTTTTGAGGGCTTTCTAGAGAAATGCTAAGTAGTTTTCTCTACTTAGAGAAAAAAAAAAAAGATTTTTTTTTTGCTAGAATAAGGCAATTTTCYATATCAGTTTGGATAATTTCTTGTATCTCTTAAGTTTCTCTCTAGATTTTCCAGCTCTTTCCACTAAGCTTTCCTGAATATAGTATTTATACCTCCTCAAATATTAATTTGCCCTTTCTACACCTTTTTAAAAAAACCAGTTGATAAGTTTTACCATTTTAATATGTTTAATTTCTTTTTTTAACTTAATTGTACCATGATTAGAGAAGGKCTCTGATGATCCAAAAGGATGTCTGGGAATGATTAGCAATTCTTCACCACCGGCAAATTTGCCTGGCTAATGTAATTGATGTTTGATGGAATGCATTTGATGCAATCTTCTATGGCATCCTTACATCCAAAATTATGGGGTATAATTTGGGTGTTAGGTGGGCAGGAGACTGGCTGGTGAATACAGGGGAGGACCCAGACAATGAAACTTCAGGTGCTAAATACTCCCCCACTTTGGGGGTTTTGCTTGTGATAAATTCTTATCTGACCTAGGGGCTGTGTGCATCAATGACAGATCAGAGTCAGAGTCCTCATTCCTGAAATACACCCTCCAGTTTTGTTTCATCTGAGAAAGCTAAAATTTGCCTGAACAATCTGTTAGGAGAATTTGGAGATTAGATTGGTAARATTCACTTGGTCTGAGCTAAAACAATATGTGGAGTTATGTCACAGAAACTGGAGAAGTTTTCTCCCACGAATGATTTTTTCTGAAGACAAGTCTTCAGTAGTTGCATGTGTCATCACTGTGGTTCAAAAAAACCACACAAATTCTAGTCTTCTTTTCCATCCACTAGTTCTTCCTCTCCAGAGTTTTGGTATCTTTAACTCAGGAGTTATTGTGACTGTAAAGTTTTGGGTTTGATCTTGGTTTGTTTTCCAAAGATGGCACAAACCTCCTAGGAGTCACATCACTAGAAACAGCTTACACTGATTGAATGCAGCTTCCCTGGGAAGGTGCTGTGGGACTGATACCACAGAAAACCCATAAGAATTGTTTAACATTGCGGCTCAGGACACAGGCATCTGTARACATCTTTGGTTTCTCATGAGAATTCTGTGAAAAAAAACAACGTCAGGAGCACCGAGAAGAAGGCAGACAGAACTTTAATACAACAGCACAGGTTGCATTTGGTCAGTTAGAGAAGTGCTGCATGCAGCACTTGACTTTAAAGCACTTTGAGGTAGAGTGACATGCTGATAGATAGCATTCCAGTTCCTCTGTAGGAAGATAGTGAAAAAAAGAGCTAGGAACATTACCCCTGTGGTTTTTATTTTGTGAAATACCTGTCTTTTTCTTTATACCAAATAGTAGATTCCTCACAGAAAGGTTCCAACGTTTTATATTTTACTTTGATGATCTGCTGTTTCTACATAAGTTGGTCCTTCAGTCCTTTCAATCTCTTCTCTTGGGGGGTGTGGGTGAGAAGGGGTAAATAAAGGAGGGGACATAACCTTTCCTGGGGAAAAAAAAGGGTAAAGAAAATTATCTCTACTTCARATATTACTGGTGAAGAGAGATTAGATATGATCTATAAATCTTTTCTCTGTATTTGAAGAAAAATAGCATCTGCTTGTACACATCTTTGGCAWGAAAAACAATATCCTGTATAGACAATCTAAGATGTCATTAACTGTGCARAGTTTTCATAATTGTGGCTTTTCTTAAAATTAGTCTCTTAATTTATGTGCAAAAGCACTTCCTCAGRTAAAGGACAAGGAACCAATCTTGCCACTGTTCTGCAGGTGAATATTCTCAGTGTTAAAATTGAGAAAAGACAGAGAGAAGTTACAGTTTTCAGATGAGTATTAAATCTGGGRTTGGTGTCAAACAGACCCTTGTTATCCCCTTTTATCACTCAGTATTTAATGAGGCTTTCCTGGTGTTGCTTTCAGCTCTGGAAACTATTCATTACACACAAAAATTCTTAACCTATTCATTTTCTTTAACATTGAGGAATATTGCCAATAATTATCTGAAAGTTCAAAGAAGTAATAAATGAAAGTTCAAACAATTCCCCTGTAGTTTTTTGATACCTATAAAAATCATGATTTATCCAAGAAGCAGGGTTTTTAATTTAAGAAGGTGAACTGGTCCTTCCTGTTACACAGTGTTCATTTAGAAATCTTTCTACATTTAATTATTATCTTAATCAATGCTTCTGAAATTCACTAACATAATTCACAGATCAGCTACATTCCCTCACTTTTAAACCTGGGATTTTTTATGTTAAAATACTGACTCTAGTTTTGATATTTGTAAGCTATCATGAAATTCACAAGCACATTTGGGGTTATATCTCTACTGTTGCTAAACTTTGAAAATGAGAGGATTTTTTAGCTCTTTACTGCATTTTGGTTTACACAAAAGCTACAATGGTGAATTCCTGCTTGGATCTAAAATTCTCATTTGAGGGATAAGAATCTTATTTCATGAAAATGAGGTACTTTGAGAAAATGTTATAAGGTTTACTKTTCTAATCAGCACTGACCATAGTATGATTTTAATTATATTATAGTATTTATTTTATATATATGCTCTGGTGGGATCTTCAAAAGCTTAAAACAGAATGATTTAGATATTTCTTCCTATAATTGGTTACTGCTCAGATAAATGAGAGAAATTTCACCAAAAAATGAAGAGTTATTTTTATTACAGAGACTAGATAGAACTGTATGGAAAAAATGTAATATGAAAATAAAAGAAATAGAAGAATTTCTTTCTTCCAAAGGAAATGCAAAGGCACAAATAATTGCTCAATATCACAGAAAATGCTTTCAGGATATCTGAGGATCTTTCAATCTGGTTCCCTGCCTAGAAAAATGTCAATGGCTGCACTTCTGAGCCTGCATGTCTCTTTGATGATCATTATAAGACTATAATAATGTCTTCTTGAGAAATAAATGTTGGCTTTTCTCACAAATAAATGAAGCAATGAATTGAAATTATTGGGATGAAATCTTTAGATTTATGCTTAGAGTGTGCATTACTGTACCTTGAAATTTATAGAATTAAGAGAATTTCTAGTTATGGAAGAAACCTTTTTTAATTTTATGAGGATTTTATTCCCAATTGAAAACATGTAAGGCAGAATTACTTTTCATAAAAATGTAGTGTGAAAACACCCCAGCAGTGAAGAAGACTAAGCAGCCTAATTGTCTGAGAATTCTATGAACAGTGATATATAGGTATTTTTTGAGCAACTAATTGTAAATGATGGGCAGTTAATTCAGCTACAGCCTACAGTTCTGGCTTTGGGTCACTATAAGCAGCACAAGCTCCTAAACAGAAATTAAACCCTCAGTGCTGAAGGGTCAGCTTTCTGGTCCACTGATCTGCTATTGGAGAAAGATAAAAACCCTCAGCCACTTTATTTCCTGTTTAATTTATTTCATTCATTTTTCCCCTGGTTGCCCCTCCCATTCATGCTCCTCAAGTGCTGTTTTTGTGCTTTCTCAGCACAGTGGAGGTGAGACTTATTCAGGTGACTGATTCCATCTAATGGGTATCACAGGGATATTTCCACATTAAGCAGGTAGACCATCACTGTTTCATTAYAATGTGTCATTTTTTCCTTCATATATTCTGCATCATTAACTGAACCACTGCTCTGTAAAAGTCTTTGGAATAGGGCTTCTGTGAGGTTTGGATATACATTTTCTCAACAGCCTCCACCATACTCCATTCCTTTTAAAAAATTAATTCTCTTTTCTCTCATCCTAAATTTTTAAAATGACTGAAGTTGGAGCTGGAAGTTCAAGATGCTCTTTTTATCTTTGCTTACCAGCACATGACAAATCTCTGTAACTGCAGTGAYACTTCTGGTGAATAATTTGCCACCTTGTCACCTTCATGTACTGTGTCACCCTCCAGATCCTGCCTGGGTCACACRTGGTGCTGCACACCCTGGACACAGCCTCTGTCCTGCTGCTGGCAGCCAAGTTGGAACAAAGTTCACTTCACTGCACCCATTTGGCCAGCCTAACAGCAATAAGCTTGAACTAATACTYGCTTTTCTCTATCAAAATCAGGAAATCTGATTTCCAAAGTAAATAAAGTATATGTAGTGTTGTTCACATTTTGCTACATATYGAGTTTTACCCCCACAATCCTCAGGGGTACTACCCTGCTCAAAATTAAACGTATCCAGAAACATTCTTGAACTTTGGTTCAAATCTTTGATCTTGCCAATATATTCCTGTAGAGATAAATGGATTTTGACTGATGTAGAGAAATAGGAAGAATATAAAGTCGCTATAAACAAAACCAAACTAAAATGGACAYAGTTCATTACTGCAGACCTTAAGCACTATTTCTGTGTTTTATCCAAGCAATGTCTCATTTTAATAGCATAACAAGATGTTGTACTTGAAACTCTTATCCAGATATTTTGCCCTGGTCTGTTTTTCAATAACCTGATCACCTGCAAGGAAAGYGAACAGCAAATTAAGAATAAKTCTGAGCTGCTTACCTCTTCTAACTSMAGGAAGGAGGAGGCMGGTRGGGCAGTGTTCCTTGTCTCTTCCACYACCCAYCCTACCTCCAGGGGGATAGCTGCTGTTCAAGGGCCATTTAAAGGCTCAWRGGGTGATGTCATCCCATAGGCCTCCACCCAGTGGGAGGAGCCCAGCATTCCTACTTGGRTAAAACCTGAGACTCAGAGCACAAGGGCAGTGTGTTTTCCACTAGAAATCCTCTAGACTCAAGTGGAAAGACATTCTCTATTTTTATAAATAAATATAMGTGCATGAYAAAAATAAATATRTATATATAAATAAGGATAATAGTACTCCCCTTGCAACTAACTTCCTTCTTTCCTTTCTTTMTTGGAATTGGGTTTCCCAGGGCCTGCGGGATATATGAAGGCAATTGAAAGGGCTTTTGAGAAGGGTTTTTATTTGTTTAATATTCAGTGACATTAAATTCATAAGGACAAGGAATGAGACAGTTTGCAGACATGACACTTGATTGGATGAGTGCATTTGGAATGGAATAGGGCTGGAAAGTAASAGTAAGAACTTTCTGCAGAAATCTGGATGGCTTCTCTTCTTTAACCTTTTCTCCCTCTCCATCCCAGCCCTTCTTRGTCATTCTCATCCTTCCTAACCTACTTAGGGTATGAAGTCTTCATCTCAATTTTACATCTGCTGGGTGCTCACGTCAGCATCAAGATCACCTGTTTCTATSCCTGAGTTTCCACAAGAAGTATTTCCTCTCAGTCCTCCTTTCCCAATTCCTCCTACCTTCTCCTTTGAATTTATAACTGGATTGAATTCAGATACCAAGGAACTAAAAAAAGAAATTCATTCAGTCGTAGGTACTCTGATATAGCTTGGACTCCAATCTTCCTGTGGATTGTATGGGTGAAATCCATACGTGTCTAGCTGTGCAGGAGAGCATGAGAGAAGACCTGTTTAAGACAGGGTGATGAGCACTGACAGTGGATTGGGTCTGAACACCAGCCTGAATTAAAAATAATATTTCTGTACCMAAGGTAATGACTTCCTATTTCAGACTCATTTAGCAGCAACCTGGGAACTCTTTTCTGCTGTGCAGTCACCCATAGATKCCTACAAGTGAAGCACAAAATATAGCATAGGTAGAACTTTCTTCTCACAAGATGACAAAAATGCTTTGAGACCTTTATGCATTCATCTCCTCAAAACATCCCTTACCTCAGCAGGGCTATGCCAGATTATTTCCTCCAAAGCTTTTACAGCTGCYGATGCACTCTCTGTCGTCATGTAGTTGCTCTGGGATTTCTGTTGCATGTAGAAAACAGACATGGTTTTTCCACAATGCTCTACCTTTGTGATCTAAAGTCACTGTCTTTATTTCTAAAACATAATCCATTGCACTCTAAAGTAGATATTGTCTGCCCTGGACAGCCAGARTTGAATAACTGTCATTTCTAGAACACAATCCATTGCACTCTAAAGTAAATGTCTGCTACTATTAAAATAAATTGTGTCCTAACATTCTAGAAGATAATACTGTCTTAGACTTGGCTTTGTTTACAAGGAAGAAACTTCAGAAGAGCTACTTGGAAAAATAACCTTGGGAGCAGTAATCACAAATTGAAATTAAATAGTCTGTAATTAAGGCACTCATTTCAAGATGGACGACTTTGAGCTATTCAGTAAAATCAGTGTAAATGAAAAATACAGGACAAGAACACTGTGAAAGTTTGAAATTTCCTTTAAGGTGCTGTGGAACATCTTAAATTACAAGCAAAAATATTGCATAAAAGGGCTTCAAACTGTCTGTGAAGTATTCTAGAAGTAATACACGGAATGAATGGAAAAGGAAAAAAAATCAGAATAAAATGAAAGAGGTGTCAAAACTCAACCTAATTCAGTTCTTATAAAACAAATCAAAACAAATGGAAAGAGATTATTCACTAAAAAGTGCAAAAGAGAACAAAGCAAGTAGAAGCAGATATTAAGAAGCAAGAATGGAGTCATTATTTAAAATAGTGTAGGTATGACCTATGTARCAGGTGACTGATGTGTATCCATTTTCAATTTAGTTGAGAATATTGTTGATGGAGAAAAAGACAGAACAGCTACAGACAGTGAAAAATACTAACCTAAACTAAGGGAATAAGAAATTTTATAATGAAAGATTGTAGGAAGGCAATCATGACTGAAGCTATATGTGCACGTTTTTCTGCTGCTTAGAAAAAATACGGAAATAAAAGTAAAAAGAAAGAATTGCAAACTGCAGCCAACAAAAGAAMTTTTGGGTTTAAAGCAGTCTGGATTAATCAATATTTGTCTGGATAAAAGTTACTTTGGAGGAAAAAATAATTACTTATTTTGGTAMGTCTATATGTTTTTATAATATTATAGAGAATAAACTTTAGCTGAAATTATGGTCATCTATAGCCTCCAGACTACAAACAGGAAAACAGCAATGGTATAGGGATMTACCTGTAAGTGACAGTCACAACTGTACTCACACAAAATCTGGTATCCAGATTTTGGTTATATGCCCTGACTGAATATCCACTCCTTTGTTTCAGCTCCTCTTCTTTTTTCCTTCCCTCTGCCTCCTCTCAATCCTTCTGTCTTGTTTCTAGACCAGGCCAGGGTCAATTTTGGCAGTAGCCAGGGGTGGGCATGGCTGGRACAYGGAAGCTATTTTCTAGAACCTGACATGATTTTCCAGGAAAGGGGGAGGTGGTTTTTCCAGGCAGGTGGCCAGGAAGTGGTAGGGTATTGTCAGGCTCCACATGGTACAGTGGTGACTCCCTTCTGTCTCTTGTGCACTTTTGTTGCTGTTCCTGATTATTTTCTTATTGCATTGCTGTTCCCAGGAAATTGTTCTGATCTCAACCTGTGATCTTTACCTTTTGTGCCTCCACTTCTCCTCTCCAGCAGGAGGAGTGAGCGAGTGGTGCATGGTTCAGCTGGAACATTTAACTGGAGAAAACCATTCCAAAGCCATGACACCTTCTCATCCTCTCTTTCTGGCCAGTGACATCTACAGCAACTGTATTTTTTTCTATGTTTTTGGTCTGATGATACCTCTACCAAATAAAAACAACCAAGCAACAATAAAATTGGAGTTGACTTACTTATGAAAAGAAAGAGTTTTACACCTGACTTCTACAATGCAGTAAGGTGTTTGGAAATCAGCTTGGCATCTGAACTCTTGAACCAACCAGTATCTACCATGGAACTTACCTTCAACMATTTATACTTAGACATCTGTATTTAACAAAGTATTAAACAGAAGCTTAAGCCCCATTAACATCAGCAGCTGAGTGGATACAGGTGTTTAAGTGTTACCTTGAATGAAGATGTTCCTCTCAGCTATATTATTAACACAAAATCCTGCAGACCTCTTGGTACAAAGTGCTGGTAACCCTCAGTTTGATCTTTTCCAGAGAAATTGAGGTGACTCTGTGTGAGGAATTATTGTCAGGTGCTTTCCTAGTCCCATGAAAGTCAATAATTAAACAAYCCACTGTCTTGGCTTTACAAACATTTTTTGACATATTAGTGCTAAATCTGTAATCACCTATGCTTTATATCTTGTTAATAACCTATACTTTTTTCCTATTAACATAATGTGCTCTGGCTTTTCTCCTTTTTTGGGAGTGATTTCTTATGGCTGCGAAAGATGACCAGACTGAGACCTCTATCCCCAAAGGGATGCAGATTAGCAAAAAAAAAAATGTACATGGGAAGTTTTTATTTTAATGYACAATGAAGTAGTTAAATGAAGTTATTTAGATGGTTGAAATCTGCCAGTTATGTTAAGCATTCTTGTAACAAARTAATTCCTTGTAGGAGGAGTCAGGATATTATTGTCACCCACCTATAATTAGGGATTGAAATAGGGCTATGAAGACAAGAAATAGAATTTTGTCCCTCAGAAAGGGATAAACCTTTACAATGTACTGTAAAGGAAAATGCCTCAAGGTTGTTTTAAACAAAGCTCTCAAGGAATGCTCTGGCAAATGACCTGACAGCAGTCCTGATTTATTTGTATTTTCTGAGATGTTTCTCTTGAGTCATAAGAACAGATTATAACCTAGTTTATCTGTGACATGAGATCATTAACTCCRGGAAGTAAAAAATGATACCTCTCCTGGGCAGAGTTCTTTAAAATGCTGTTTCTAACAATTTACTGGCCTTAGAAAGTTCACTGCTTTGCCACATTTCCAACTTGTATTATATTAAAGCCTCTCACATGCATCATTTTGGGGTCAGATAAATGGGCAATACATACGGTATTATAATGTGGTATGGCATTTCCAAATATAAATCATTATAAAGTGAATTTTAACACGGAATATTCCTAGAAAAGTAATATCTAATGACTGGTTTTTATTTTCATTTTACAGAGATTTTTGATGTTTGGGAACACAGATGGTGAAGTCAATAAAACAACCATGTCTGAATAGGATCTATCATGAATTATTCTTTCACCCATAGACAGACTACTGCCATGGAGGCAGAGCTGAACAGAACTAAAGGAGCTAGTTTCCCTTTTATTACCAAGGTATTGCCTTGAATATAATATTCTTTTAAAATGTAAATTAGCCAGATATTCAAAATAGTTTTGTCAATTTTTCTGGGGAAGTTTTGGCTTTGTTTAATTTTTAAAGAAAAGTCCAAGCCCTGGGTCTACTGAGATGCCATCAGTCTGAAAAACACTGATATGTAACTGATTAAAGGGAGCATGAAAGGCATTGTTGCAGAAACAGTGGTCTTGGTGGCAATCAGCACTTCATGAATAAGTGAGTTGTGTGCTCTGTAGTTATTAGTATCAGTGTAGTGCAATAAAACTTGACCTGTTAAGCCAGTGGGACATCACTCTTAACTCTGGGAAACTGAAAGCTCACTTGAAAAATAAATCTMTGGATTACACATGCAGTCAATGGAGAGAGAGAGCAGAACACCTGTGGAAGATAGAGGGAATAATTTTAGACAAATATTTTAAAAYAAGATGTATCTGGCTTTGTCCACTGACAATAAAAATGAAGTGTAGGAGTGAAATTCCCCYTTTTTTTATCTTTAGCTATGTAAAAGTTAGCATTCTAAGGTTTTTTTTTCTCTATTGACTCAAAAGATATCTAGGCTATCTTTGATTGAGATATCTGCACAGAAGACATGAGAGTTTAGGTGAGATGGAATTCCCTCCCAAATGATTCTCTATCAGGAAGTCTGTTTCATTCCATGCAGTGTTCCTTCCTTCCTGGTTCTGATACATTTCATAGATTTGAAGAAATATGCTGATTTTATCCCTTCATATTACCTAAAACACAATTAGGCCAACACTTAACAAAAGATTCTCAAGCAAGGATAAGACTGCATTTTAGGYATGCAATAAAATAAAAACACTGTCACTTTATTATTTTCAGTGATTGAAGAGAGAGAGAATCTTTCTTTGGAGGCAGAGCCTTATTTATTTTTATTGACTGTATAGATATATTAGGTGTTAATTTAAGGCTAGGGCACAAGAGAAGGGCTCCATCTTGTCTATCTGTTAAAAAATTAGTTAGTTAGTTAGTTAGTTAGTTAGTTAGTTAGTTAGTTAGTTAGTTAGTTAGTTAGTTAGTTAGTTAGTTAGTTAGTCTGGGATATAGTTTTTGGTTTTCTCTGATTTTTTTTGTTGTTGGTGGAGACAAGCATGTAGAGGATGATTCACCCTGAACCATTTCATCATTTCAAATCCTAATTTAGATATATCAATTCCATATAGAATAGAATAGAATAGAATAGAATAGAATAGAATAGAATAGAATAGAATAGAATAGAATAGAATAGAATGAGTATTTCAATTTCAGTTGGAAGGGATGTAGAGCACGCATCCAGTCCAACTGCAGGACCAATTCCAGGCCAACCAGAAGTCGAAGCCTGTTGTTAAAGGCATTGTCCAAACATCTCCTCAGCACTGATAGGCTTGGACTGCATAATTCTCATAAGGAATTGCACAAAAACAGAAACTGAGATTTCCAAAACTTGTGAGRATGAGAATGAGAATGRTAGTGACTTATAAACCAATMTTAAKKTTTTTTTTCAGAAAGTTCCTTAGATTTTTTGCCCACAGAGGTACAATATGGAAGCTGTTTACCAAATTTACATCTGTRGAAAATAGCTGACAAACTTCACCCATTAAAATTAGTAAAAAAAAATTATTAGACAATGTTTTCATATGAGGGAAAAAATTTATACTTATAAGAAAAAATCTCCATGGGAAACTAAATAGAGACACTCAGTATGTCCCACCTGAACCACCTGGACTCCTGGGAGCCAACAAACACAAGCATGAGCAATAACAGCCTCCACASCTGTAAGAGAGTTCACTCAGTGACTTGCACTGAGGGATGGACATTCAGATAAATAACAGCTTCCTCTGGACAATGCAATCCTGGCCTGAGCCTTTAGTGCCTTAATGTTTGTAAGCCCYACAACAACCTGTAGGAGGAAGGTACTGAGCTTTACAAGGTTGTAGGCAGGAGTAGGGAGTTCTGCATACACTTCTGAGGAACTGGAAGTCTCTTCATCCTGATATCTGATCWGTAAACTTCCATTTTCCTGGGATCCCCCAAAGGTATCTGCACCTGTCCATATTAAAGCCTGCCAGAGATGAACTGAGAACCAAGCTGAACCCTTCATTTTCCATGGCACTACTTTGTTTAATTCTCTTGAACTTAGTTGTCATTGTTGAGGTGGACATGACATATAGAGTGACACGGTAAAATCTTCAGAAGGCTCAATTTCATTCACAAAGCTCATATTTATAGGAAATATCAGAAGGTGCTGTCTTAAACTTAATTGGTCAGCTATCCAGTGAAACTAGTTCATTGATCTGTAAAGGCTATTGTGTAAGTCTAWCAAATTTTCTCTCTCTAGGTATGTTTACAGTTTTCCTTTGTGGGTTATCATGGGACAAATCTTATTGTTTACCCAGATGCATTTTTTTTCACCCTCAGAACAGTTTATTGTATTAAAGGTACTTCTCATTCTCAAAATAGCTTCATATGGGAACTTGCAAATTGCTTGTTAGCTGCACTAAAAAGAAATGCAGGCCAGCTTTGGCCCTATCTACGCTCAGTACTCTGTACTTAGTCCTAGCCCTTTTGTGCTCATCTTGTTAGTGAGTTAAAAAAAAAAGGAGTTTGTTTTGTCACTTGTTTTCTTGTTTCCATTCATTTTGAAGGCCCTCTGGGACCTTCTTCTGCTTCCTTTACTTATCAGAAGAGTTCTTGTTTTCATAAGGAGAGCAAACATGATGGCTACCCCTAAATTTTGGGGTTCTGTTTTTGTCCAATCCATACTTTTAAGTCACAACCTATTCAGCAGGAAGGACTCTTTCTCTGGAAAATCACTTAGACAAAAAATACACTTATGAAGAATTAGTGAGATGGGAAAGGTAAAAAGACATGCTTCATCTAAACTGCATTCTTACATCTCAACTGTGTAAACTTTGTACAAGAGGTAGAAAAGTTATAATCAGGTATTTTTTCCACGAGGAATTGACTGTTCTGTAGCACAAGGGAGATCCATAAGAAGAAAAGTAGCCCTAATAAGAAACATTAGAAAGGAAAGAAAACAAAAAAAATATTGAAGCTGAGTCATTTATGTAATAATTGGATATGTTCATTTCAAATGGACTGTTGTATGACCAAGCTTTTTTGTTAGCTACTTTTGTATGAACTGCCTTGTAAACAAAATTAATAATGGACAATAAACATAAATGCCTCATATAAACCTATTCTGAATTTATCTCTAATGACCACAGCCTTTTCTAATTAGGGGCAGATATTTAGTACTTGTTAATTGAAATTTATTTAGTACTTGTTAATTGAAATTTATTTTTCAATAAACCTTTACTGCCATTTTTTTAATTGACACTGAATATGTAATACTCTCAAATTGGCAGTTCTCATCAGTAAGAAGTATTTCATACAGACTAAATCTAATCTAAGTGACACGATGCTATTAATTCCAATTATTATTAAAGCTTCCTCAGTTAATCCATCTGCTATGTCCTTTAAGCACTATATTTGAAGAATTCATTCAGAAATGGGGGTAAAAGGTGTCTAAGTAGTCAATGAATCAGGAAAGAACTCTTGTCCTAYATCTACAAGTCTCTCAAACTGTCCAAGTAGGTAAAGCAAGCAATTGTGATTAACTCTAAGTGGAACATATTTTCCACCTACCCTATCTTTGGGTAGAACTAGTARCTGCTTAAGAAACTCTAATCTTTAATCTATGCAACACTTGAAATTTCCAGGAAGCCTCAGTTTTGTCAAAGGAAATATTAGAAGTATTCTAGGGTTGAATTTCTCAGTCTCAGGTATTTAACTGTCTTATAACTTGGATTGAAAGAAACCACCATCAAAATACTATGTTTAATCTCTCCAACAAAAAATATAGGTTAGTAGGTCCCATTATTATTATGGTATTAATATCTCCTGCTAACATATGAAAAGGCCCATTAAATCCACAACAGTCCAGCAGTAAAACATACTTAATACTTTAAAAAGTAGGATCTTGATGAAAATTTTTCTCACATAGTGAATCCTTTACTCCCCTGGAGGGATGCAAACTCCAATGCACAGTGCAATGCTTTCACTTAATGAAATAAAAATTAATATTCCAGCTATGCTGTCAATCTCTTAATCTTTCAGATCTGCACCACCTGACATGCAGGAGGTTTGAGCTACCCTCAGTTTTTATTCTGTGGATCAAAGACATTCACAATCAGCAAATTATATGCTAAGCCACGTTCAAACAAAAAAAAAAAAAAAAGCCAAAACCCAAACACATAACCACTGCAAAAAAAAACCCCTATCATAAGAAACCAAAAATGTGCTATGATTGCAAAACTATCCCCTGGTAATAAGCTAGGTAGAAGACCTAATGAACTGTTTATTTGGATCTAACTTTACCATCTCCATAGAATAAAAATTCAGTTTCTTATCCACAGAAGTCATATTGTAATCCCTTCTCAGTATTTTCTCTCAGTGTTTAAAAACATTGAGTAGCTCTCAGGGTACTTGCAGTTTAACTAAATAGATTGATCCACACTATTGCTGTGTTTTATTGGAATGAGATTTTTTTTTTAAGTTCCCCTAGGACAAAACTTTTTCATTACCTCACAGTGATYACCTGGATACTACCAGAATATGCTAACAGTCTAAAACTACTTCATAAAGAATGTGGGTTCATTTCTGCCTGAGGTCATGCAAGCCAGCTTTGCAGCATGAGTTTTTAAAGGTAAAGGCATCCCAATCAGTTGTTAAAAGAATGTGATTTTCTAAGCCATAGGCCAGACCCTCAGACTTTTCCAGTCTTTGGGCAATACTGATCGTTGCTCTAAACATCCCTGGGCATTTGTACCAACATTCGTTCCTATTCTTGGCTGTGGTGTAAGGCCCAGGATGGAAAATCAGTACATACAGGGGGAAAATGGTCAGAAACAGTGATAATTTTGTAGCTAGAAATCTCAACAGCTTGGAATTTGCTGCAGCAGTCAGGTCCCATGCTAGAAAGGTACCAGAAAACTATTTCAATATCTTCCCCAGCATCTACTAGAATGACACACCTGAGCATCTGGAGCATTATGGATAAATGTGCTTACAGCAGTAGCAGCTGAGAGAGCACAGAACACTCACTGCTGTTTGCATGGTTTAAAAACAAAGTCAAGAATGAAAATGACAGAGAGTCAAAATAATAGGAGCAGCAGTACTTCTTTTTTTTTTAATTAATCATTAGCATAACCTTAATAATCTCAGATATTCTACAGTGTAAACAGTTTCAGAGATGTATATATTTATTTATTTATTTAAAAGAAATACATATTTATGATAATTATTTAGTGTTCATCTTTGTACCCTGAAATCTCAGAGGGACAATATGACTTGTATGCCAGTTAGTCTGTTACTCAGGACCTTGTCCAGATGGCTATTGAATACC
The DNA here is from genome assembly GCA_902810485.1 of Alauda arvensis. NCBI lineage: Eukaryota > Metazoa > Chordata > Aves > Passeriformes > Alaudidae > Alauda > Alauda arvensis. The sequence goes on along the minus strand of CADDXX010000077.1, from coordinate 1,737,203 downwards.
TCCAAGGATSGACTACACCACATACCAGGGCACCTCTGTCAGTTTTCCACCACACTCACAGCAAAAAAGTGTTTCCTGATGATCAGGAAACCTCCCTTATTTCAGGCTGTTCCTACAGCTTCCAGTGCTTCACTTGGCATCGCTGAGAAAAACCTGCCTCAGAAAGGGCTGCAGATATTTGTAAAGCTGAAATAATACAAATAGCCTCCAGGATAAAACCAAAACCAAAAAAACTTTCTATCCAGAAAAAAAGCTTTTCACGGATGTTTCATATGATATGTGCCATCAGAGGAGAAAAATGTGTGGTATTACAGCARTACTTCAGGCCATTTCTGAATAGAGTCAGAGGAGAAGCCTGTCTTCTATTAACTTTAGAATAAAGTGGCTGTTACCAAGTCAGGGAGGTTTTAGTCTTTGTAAATGACCTTCAAATTTATGTAAAGTGCTAGAAATGAACCAGAATGGAGAAWGAACCTTTAAATTATTACAAGACAAAATAAAACACTAGAGTTGTAACAATATATTTCTCCACTTTGATTCACTAAGATGACTCATTCTAATAATGGGGAAATTTATTTTAGGGTCTAAACTGTAGTTTGTTCTGTATGCCCATGCAGCTTTGGCTTAGATGATTCATTACTCATTTTGAACTGCTTAAGAGCCCTTCTTAAACATAATGCCAGAGGGGTTGTTAATTGTAATGGCAGTGTGATGCTGTGAACACCCGCACTTATGGCATGGCCAAAACTCAATTTATTTCTCAGGGATCATCRTCAAAACAGCCTGTTAATAATACCTTATAGTCATGAGCAATGGAGACATCAGAATTCTTTTTAAATGTGAAGTCACAGAAATAATATAAGTAGGCTTAAAAAGTAATTTTTGAAAAGCTGRTATTTCTCACCTCTCAGAAAAGGAACAGCTCACAAGTGATAGAACTCTAARGCATTTTGAGCTATGATTAAGCATGGTTTGATGATAAAATAAAAGTACTATTGTTTGTTGCTCTTACATGCCATATCCACTAATTTTCATAGACTTTCAGAGAGCAAGTGTGACATTAGAGATAAATGTGATTCATGAAAATGATTTATTAATGAAGCCCTAATTCATGTATTAGGCAAGGGACTAAAGTGTGCTGCATAATAACATTGTCCAGAGCTTTAAATATAGACAATCAAAGAAGTGCTGTGKTTTTTTGCTGTATATCAAAGAGTCTGGAATCGCTTTTCAGGCTTGAATGCCTTTGTAATGGAAGATGCAGACTGCATGCACATTAAAAAATCCTGAGGATAATGAGTTTGCTAAAGATCCTTTTGATATGTTACAGAAATAAAGCATCAGCAACAGCTACCATATGAAAAGTTGGTGTTCACACCGACTTTAATGACTCTATAAGTGATGGTATGGTACAATGGRAAATTGGTCTGATTTGAATTTTAGTAAGACAAAAATAAATGAGGCTCCAAACCCCATTCTGAATAAGGTTCACATCTCTTCTCTGAATGTGATGATCCAAAAATCAGAATACATCACAGGAAAACAAATCTTACAAATAAATCTTAATGCATTAAAAGAGGTATTGCAAAAAGACCCAAACAAAGCCAAGAGAGTGTCCAAGCACAGGAGCATTAGCTAGTCTATCATAACTTTATGTGTTTATTGGAAAGTGTCCCCATGAATTCATTTCCACATGTAAGGGAGATGCAGAAATATTTACAACCTTTGAAACAAAGTCTTTACTATATTAAAATGTATATTTTACTRGCAGTTTTCTTATAGATATGCACTATATGAATGAACTACAATTAATTTGTAATAGGTCCTGAGTGAAACCTACCTAGAGGAACAAACACAATAATGAGAGTTCAAGTTTTATCTTGCAGGGATGTTTAGAAACTTAGTGAATTATATGTGAATAACAATTCTCTACCACAGGACAGTAGCAGATATCCATCAAAATACTGTGCTTCAAACAGGGCCAGCCACAGATAAGTGTGGCTCTTGTAGTCACACATATTTTGGAAGTCCTTAATGGTGTATGTGGATGGTATCATTCAGTGGTAAAGAGTTTTCACTGATCCTGGAATCACAGGAAACTGGGCTCATTATCTTTGCAAAATAAAATGTCTATTAAAACAGGTAGTCCTCCTCACCAAATGGATAATACAGTGCCAAAACTAGATAGCTAAGATATATGTAAAATCATAAACTCTGTGTGATTTTGTAAACTCAACCCCACATTTAGCTGAGTATTATCAAAGTTCAGACTCAAATCTCATAGCTTCTGCCTTGTCTTCTTTAACCAAGAGTAAAATAGCTGTTTTAAAATTTATCATATTTAAGGATYCCTACTGAATGTCAGAGGAGGTACCAATGTGTAAATCCCAGCTAGAAGCTGGGCTTTCCACATCTGARCTATCTGAAGGAGAGCCAGATCTAAGTTTTATAAATAATTAAGAACACAGGCATGACAGAACCTTAACAAAGCATACAAGTATTTGTTTGCTAATGATTGATGAGAAGAGCTATACTACAGAGAGTAGCACTGTCAGGATGAATGCTTTCCTTTCACAAGCATTTATTTTTTTAATCTATTGTGATATTAAACTTTAATATTCATCTGAATGTTCTGAATGTTCTCATTTTAAAAATTGTGTGTGTAATTTATCCTGGGAATAAACAAGCTAAATTTAGGTTGAAAGGCCAAGGAGATATAAATGAAGGCAATGAAAAATTCTATTCTGCTCAGATGAAAATTTRTTTTTAAGTCTGTTTTATATTGTTATCAGCAACAAAAAGGAACTTAAAGGATCTCCTTTTTTCACTACTTGATTTTGTTCAATAAGGCTTGGGGTTATTACTGAAAATGTCATAAAAGTCCAGTGTGTGTCATTCTGAAAACATAGCTTTGAAATACTTCAAAAAAGAGTAAATGTATCTTTAAAATATCTGCACASTAATAATGTTGAAGCTGAGCATTCTGTACTGATAAAGGTAAAGAATCATAAAAGTAGCAGGCCAAGAAGAAGTAGCAATGGATTTAATACCTCACTCAGTTGTTAAATTCTGTGACCCATGGTATTCAGGTCAGAATACATGCTTTCCAAGGTGTACTAAATTAAAGTTAGAAACCAAATCCAGGGCATTTGACTTTTATTACTCTCTGAATGGCAAAAAACTTTATGCTTTTAACAACACTTAAGAAAAAAAGAAGTTTTCTTGATCAGAGAACAGTCATTCTTTGGGATTCCACTTCACTTGTCAGAAATGAAAGTAGAATAAAATATTCAGAACACAAAGACTGAAATAGCAACTGTCTTTTGGAACTGGATGTGGAAAGTAAATATAGAAACAGCAGTCAACAGTCAGGAGGCTCTGCAGAGGGATCTGGACAGGCTGGATGAATTGGCTGAGGCCAATAGCTTRAGGTTCCACAAGGTAAAATGCCCAGTCCTGCATTTGGGTCACAACAACCTCCTGCACTTCCACAGGCTGTGGAAGAGTGGTTGGAAAGCTGCTCATCACAGAAGGACCTGGGGGTGTTGGTCAACAGCAGCTGAACATGAGCCGGAGTGTGCCCAGGTGGTCAGGAAGGCCAATGGCACCTGGCCTGTCCCAGCAATAGTGTGGCCAGCAGGAGCAGGGCAGGGATTGTCCCCTGCCCTCAGCACTGGTGAGGCTGCACCTCAAACCCTGTGTTCAGTTCTGGGCCTCACACTTACAAGAAAGACACTGAGGTGCTGGAGAATGTCCAGGAAAAAGTGACAGAACTGGGGAAGTGTCTGGAGCACAAGTCTGATGAGGAGCAGCTGAGGGAGCTGAGGGTGTTTAGCCTGGAGAAAAGGAAGCTCAGAGGAAACCTTATAACCACTCTAAAACCACCTGAAATAAGGGATTATCCAGGTGGGGGCTGGTCTCCTCTCCCAGGCAACAACCAACAGGACAAGATGAAACGTCCTCAAGCTGCATCTGGGAAGATTGAGTTGGGATATTATGAAAAATTTATTTATAGTGTTGTAAAGTATTGGAGCAGACTGCCCAGGGAAGTGGTAGAGTCAACACCCCTGAAAGTGTTCACAAAGCATGTAGATGTGGCATTTGAGGACATGGTTTAGTGGTGAACATGGGGTAGATCTGGGTGAGTGGTTGGACTTGATGATCTTTTCCAACATTAATGATTCAATTGCACTATGATTCTTTACACCCCATGCAATCCACTTTTTTTCCTTTTTTTTTTCTTTTTTTCCCTTGGAATGCTTTCTAGGACAATTTCTGATATACATAGTGTTTCATTTAGTGACTGAACAGTCTATTGATAAGCTTGAAGGCTGAAATTCCCTTATCTGGCAAAAATAGAGCTGAAAAGAAATGATGAACAATCCTGAAGGAAGCAGCAAAATCTATGAAGTAAATGTAAATCTTACAGCAGAATTTCCTGTTGCAAGAGTTACTCAAGTCCTTTTGAAGAYATCTTTGCTGAGGTGACAAGTTTAGATAATTTCCTTGTGCATAAAATCCAATTAATATTAGCAATTGAGGTAGTAGGAGTAGAACTTGGTTGGGAGTTCTCCTGCTGATGTAATACAAAGTATTTTAGGTGGATTTAATTTGGACCAAGTGAAATGAAACATTCTCTCCTAAGCCTCTAATTTGCTTTGCACTTATGCATTTACAGACATRCTGGCAAAAGGAGACCAATATAACTGTGAGATACCAGCAGATCRTATTGCACCGAAATACAATTGGAATGTGAAATCAGCTGGGATTAGAAATAATAATAGGAATCCATGGAGATGTCATATTCAGCACAGACCTGTGAAAGGCTGGTGCTARAATATTGGAGATTTGATGTGCAGTATATCTAATCTCCAAGAATTCCCTCAATTTCATACCAACCTTTCACTTTCTTTATCTTACCACTTAAAAGCTTTTTTTTTTTTGATTATACATGAAAGCATTTTCAATTTATTTGGAATGTCATTTTACTTATCCCTGCCTGACTTTTGTGAGACAGCATACTATAGTTCCAAATTATTTGCTGAAGAACATTTGACTCCCAGTTGTGTGAGAGTTTGGAGGAAAGARGAAAGACAGGTTAATAGCTGTGTCTTTCTCTGTCTAACAGATGACTTTCATTCTAAAAAAAGGCAGTGGAAGCTGTTTGCTTATGCAAGGCCTTTTATAAACCTTTCTAAATCCAAGGCAGGGACAAAATGAGAAAGCAAATGAACATTTAAGATTGAGAGTAATCGACTYGAAATGTAAAAGAGTCAATGCTTTGCCAAGAGTTTAGATAGAAAGGCTATTTAAGGAATATTTGAAGGAGAAAAAAGTCTTCTCAAGAACACAAGAAAAATATTTAGCAATAAAAGTCAGATTTATCTAAACTGGGAGTTACCAYTTCTCTTTCAAGTCATCACCTGGGATAGACAGTGACTTCCAAGGATAATTTCACCCAAGATATATTAAGCACCTTCCCTAGAATTATAAACTTGATTTCYKTCTATCCCTCTACCATGCTAAATARAGACGTRTTTACCTCCYTACATGGGGTAGAAAAGGTGTCAGTCGGGTCAGGTATGTTACATGAATTCCATGTTTTGGATGTCAAGATTGGTGAGATGATTCTTCAAACCTTTGATGATCAAGAAAAACATGAAAAGGTTACATCAGCTATTAAGAATGGGTGGTATTACTCTAGTACAGAATAATGAATCCATTCAGCTATTTGYATATTTTATTTAGAAAGTTACACTYAAGGGCAAATATACTTTTGTTCTGGTTCCTYTTACACTGCTGTTATATATTGCAAATTGTGTCTAAAAGAGGACAGCATTTAATACCAAAGATCACAAAGATTTTCAAATCAAACACATAACTATTCTTAATTTCTTAATCACAAGCCCTTCAGATGAGATACAAGGTCTGAAAATCTAAAGGATTTTGCATAGCTAATTGCAAATTAGCAAATTCTGAATYCCCCATTGCAAATGGGGGGGATTCAGAAACTCAGACTCACTATTTTTTATTCTCTTTTGTAGGAGTCTATCTTGGAGTTTTTCATCACATGCTTTATTCAATCTATAACTGCAATGAGTGAACTAAGCTGAGTGTATCACTTATTAGTCCAAACAACACGAAGTAAATATCAATATCATATCAGTTTTAGCTATATATTTTTGCAGCATTAAGACCCTCCCAAAAGTTTTACCAACACGTTTTTAGATTTTATTTAAGACATATAGAAAGAAGAAAATACAGGAGAAGAAGTTATTTTTTCCAGAGCTTAGATCAGAAGCCTGCTGWCTTTAATATCTGAAAATATTTCTCTTGTTAAGAATCAGAGGCYAGAAATCATAGCTACTCACTCACTAGGAAACACTTCACAGCAAGTAATAATCTGTAATATTGTTGCATAGTCCTCAAAATCTCACTTTTGAGCATACCATAAAAACTATTCCAACTCAGCTGGCCTTTCTGAGAAGCAGYAGAGCAGGGAACTTTTGGGAACACTTGTAATTTTTTTTTTCTTTGCTGGAGTGCTCCATTTTTCTCACCTCTCCAGTGAGATGAGGGGGAAAAAAAAGTCTGTTGTTGTTCATTTTGCAATATGGAGGAACAGTTTGAAAACTGTCAAGCTACTTTACTGATTACCAATTTTGTTCTCCTAAAATTGCAATTTAACTGTCAAATTAAACAATGGAGAATCAAGTAAAAAAGAGAGATTTCTGTACAGTAATTTTCTTGGGTAAAAAAATCTCTCTGCTCACACACACTGCTTTTGAAATAAGACTAAAATGTTATTTTGAAGTTTAGAAAGGATGTAGTGCAAAAGCTGTAGGCAATAAAGAATTATACACAGACTATGAAAATAAAGACGTGGAAGGGACTACAGGAGATAATTTTCTCCAGTTATGCATTGGAGTGGGCTTGAATACAGTTAGATCATTTCTTCACCTAGACAGAGTAGTGTTTACCTGGGAGTAAGAATCTTCTTTGAAGAGATTGCACAATTTCCTTGCTCTGTTGTAGTATTGAGTGTAATGAGAATGCTCAGTTGCTACTGAGAATGATTCACAAGTGGACTATAATTTTTGACATTATTTTGAGATCTTGAGACTGATCACTAGAGGTTTTAATTAATGCTAGGATTGGTTTGGGATTTTTTCTAGTTCAAAGCAAGCAAAAGCAAGTAATCTGTTCATGTGTTTATCAATATTGTGCTCTTATTTGTTGTAAGGCTTTTTCATTATGTGCATATGCAAAGAAGGAGGTCTGCCCTTCTGCCATAATTCAACTTCCAGGACTGACTTGTAGGGTTTTGAAAGAAGCTGGACATTTCTTTCATTGAAATTTCTCCAGCAGTATCTATATGAAGAGAGGAAGTACAATCACACATATTTCTTTAATTCCCAGATTTTTTTCTCCCCTGTGGGCACATTACTAGTGTATTTCATGATAATGAATGTTTAGYTGGATGATTAGAAATTCTTAGCACTCATTTCCAAAGCCAAAATCCAAACCAAGCCACCACCAACAAAACAGAGCAGAGGAAAAAAAATTACCATAACCATGTTTATGACTTTCATTTGTCTGAACAGAGAGTTTGAATCTCRTTAAGCTCTTTAATTCATGTAAATCAGATTTAACCTCCTTGGTTAAAACTCCTTCCTGTAGTTGGCCACTGACAAGAATGGTGTGGCTTCCTTACCCATCTGTAGGTGTGGTGGTCTGCCTGCCTGCCTGCTCCTCTGTCAGGCTTTTTTTCCAGCCAACCATAGTAATTTTTGAACCTACTAGCTAATTTTAGTTAAACCTGAGAAATGTCTGGAGGCCTCAGCGATTATCACTGCCTGAAAATGGGCAAATGATTAAAAAAAAAATCCAAATTATCATTCTCCATCCACCCTTTGGCTAAGGCTGGAATGTGAAAGTAGTTATCTAATTATGCACAGGAGAAATCAAACAGGAGAAAGCTACAGGAAACTAATCTGTACCTGGTGGGGCACACAAAATTTTGCACAGCTCTAGGTATGTTGAAATGGTTTGGGTAAAAAAAGGAAAATTTCTAAAGTAGTTTAAATAGAAATGCTGCAGGTGAAACAGCATGCTGGACTGAGATTCCTGTATCCTGCTGTAGGTATGAAAAGCTCTCCTGTCTCTGGTGCCTTCTTTACCCTGTGTTCAGGTAATGATAATTTCCTCCTCTTGCCTTTTTACTGAAGCAAAGTCATAGTAAAGGACTCATAAATCTCTTATCAAAAATTGCTATTTGGCACAGTCAGACCATTGTATCAGTCTCATCACTGGCATTTAAGCATTGCTTCAAGTATACTTACTTGTAAGTGGATCAAAGTAAAAATGTCTTCTGCTGAGTCATGCCAAGACTTCAGAAAGTTGGAGAYTTGAAGTTCATAGAGAGTTCATATCAATAAGTGACTCAAAAGTTAAAAGCACCAARGACAGATAGTGTTAGTATGGTGGAGAGAAATGGAAAGATGGTGCAACATTTAACTTTTTCTGAAAATCAGCCAGTTATTGATATCTAGTATTGATATCTCCCTGCTGAGGAGCATCTTAAATTCACCTGGTGTGTGAGCACCAGGCCATGTCTGACTGAGWGCTTCACAATTATCATTTCCTTTCACCTGAGATTCAGATATTGGGTGCTCACATGGGCTTTGCCACTCACCTTTGAACAGCAGCATTTACCTGTGTGCAGGTATCATCATTAGCTGCTGCTGAAGTCAGCACATTGCAATGAATACCCCTGGGTATTTAGTCACAGATGGAACGAGGGATCCACAATGATATGTTAGCTTTTTCTCTTTTCTGGTGCCTTCTGCAGTGTTGCCACTTGAGAACACTGAATCACTGCTGTTTATTTACCTATGCACTCACTTGTGGTGACCAGAGCTTTTCCATAGAAGTCTAATTTTAATACTTTCTGAAGTCATGATATCTGATCAGATCATGTACTGCAGCAATGCATTTCTTCAGTCTAGGTGGTGCAGTATTACCAAAGTCAAACTTTGAGTTAATTTTTCTTTCAGWTTTCTGAATTCATAAGAAATGGTGAGTAGTGTCCAAAAACTACCCACTGCTTCAGGCAGTAAATACAAATCAATCAATACTAAATAAAACAGAGATACTTTGTGCCCCATAAATATAGCCTCTAGAAAGAGACTGAGCTTGAGAWTAAAAAGATGTTGTTAACATCTATTTATTTATCTTTGAACTCTGTAATTATCCTTCTCCCAAAGGCCTTATTTTATAACTTTCTCCACAAATCCAGGAAGGAATTTTAAGAACAGAATATATTCATCTGTTTCAAACTGCAGAGAACAATTCAATTTTCTCAGGAGTGTGTGCCTGCCTGCATGAACATTTCAATGTGTATGCTGTTAGCAACTGGTATCATGTCCCCATTCTGTTTTAATTTTATCCCAGARTCATGGTTTAACCCCAGCCAGCAACTCAGCCACACACAGCCACTGACTCACTGCCCCCCAGTGGGAGAGAATTGAAAGGGTAAAAGCAAGGAAATTCATGAGTTGATATAAAACAGTTTAATAGGTACAACAAAGGCCACATACACAAGCAAAGAAATCAAGGAATTCATTCCCCACTTCCCATGGGCAGGCAGGTGTTCAGCCATTYCCACCAGAGCAGGGCTCCATCACAAGTAGTGGTGACTTGGAAAGACAAACACATTGCTCCAAATGTCCCCCTCCTTCCTTCTTCTTCCCTCAGCTCTGTGTGATGAGCATCATATGGTGTGGAATTATTCTTGTCTCAGTCAGGGCCAGCTGTCCTGGTGGAGTCCCCTCCCAGTTTCTTGTGCTCACTGCTGGGGTGGGGAGGAGCAGAAGAAACTGTGATGTTTTGTGAGCACTGCCCAGCAGTACTGAAAACACCCCTGTGTAATTAACACATTTTCAAACAAATCTAAAACACAGCCCTATTCTGGCTGCTATGAGGAAAATTAACTCCATCCCAGACAAAACCAGCAGACTCAGAAACATGATTCTAAGATATAAAGACCTGGTTGTACAGTTGATTATGAACAGGCCCAAATAGGCATCCAGGTAACCTTCATCCTGTATCACTGTTTAACTGGGGCAAAAACTAAGACAAACATACATTTTTATAAGCAAAACAAAATGGTGCAGAAAAGGAAGTCCCCTTTCCAGGCTGGTAAGTAAATTTGTGGTTGAGGTAGCTGGGAGGTGTGCATCCAATCTCCTTATCTCCATGATCCAGGCTGGAAATACTAATCTTATACCAGATCCTTCAGGGCAAGGCTGCTTGTTCCCCTGCTATGTTCCTTCTCCTCTGGCTCCACAGCACCACTGACAAGTACAGATCCACTGAGAAAGTTTCAAGGAAGCAACAGTGTTCTCATGGAAAGCTTCACTTTTTTTGACGAATCAAAAAATCTTTCCACCATGAAGAAGGTTTCAGACCTATAGAGTTTTTCTTACACCTTAAAAGACTCCAGGACTCCTGTGCATGCAGGAATGGTAAAGCTTCAGAAACTTTYAGGTGCTTTTCATCACACTGTATGTGACCTATAAACATTAATTATGAAGTTATATTCTACCTGAAAAGGGCAAAGAAAGAGATAAGCAGCTGAATTTTGTTTTTTTGTCACTTATTTGTTTTTTTGGGTTTTGGGGTTTTTTAATTGCTGTATAACTTCTCTGTTCTGCAGTCAATATAATAAAACTTAGTTGTAACCCAACCTTTTGGACTCTTTTTCTCTTTCCTAATTCTTTTTTACTTCTGCATATTGACTGTGGAGTGTGATGAATAGCATTGATCAGTACCCTACTCTCTTGCACGCAGGTRACCACTACAGTAATTTTCTTTCCAAAGATCCTGTTATCTCTCGTGGTGGAGGTTTATAATAATATTAGTTCTCAATATAATGTAACCTGCTGCTTTGCAGAAATGTACTATAAAAGGGGACCTTTATATTGGTTTATCTCCACAAACGGTGGGACACAGTTATCACTAATTGTAGAAYTGAAAACATCCGTATCAAGTTACTCAAAAGGACTCAATATTTTTCTTAATTTGCAGTCAAAAGCAGCTGTCACTGCTTTTTTTCACTATTAAACTGGAGGTTAAAAAAACAACAGCCATTTTGTAGATTGCCAGAGACAAGGCAACGTGCATTTCTAGTCATGGGAAACACCCAGTCGTCATAAAAACTCAATACAGATCAGCTGAGAGGTGTATGTAGGTTGGATGATTGAAACAGATGGTTTTAAATTCATATTGAAATATTCAATATTCACTTTCATGAAGGAGCAGGTGTGAGGGCATTATCTGGGGTTGTTCATCATGGTTGTTCTTATTGCACCTTCCAGTACCCAAAGAGAGCTTCTAAAAGGAGGGAAAATGACTTTTTGTATGGGCAGATAGTGACAGGACAAGGTGGGATATTTTTAAACCGAAAGAGGACAGGTGCAGATAAGATGTTAGGAAGAAATTATTTACTCAGAGGATGGTGAGGTGCTGGAACACGTTGCCCAGAGAAGCCGTGGATGCCCCATCCCTGGAAGTGTTCAAAGCCAGGTTGGATGGGGCTTGGAGCCATCTGGTCTAGTGAAAGGCCACCCCTGCCCATTTGCAGGGATGTTGAAACTAGTTGATCCTTGATTCTATGATTCTATTCTACTGGAGAAAAGGTTTCCATATCTAGGAACCAGTTCCTTTCTTGTAGTTGTTTTTAGTTTGGATGGATGGATTTTGCAAAGTGTCTCCATGTCAAGTTATATTTATTTGCTGAATAAAGTTAYCCRRATTAAATAGATTAMTATTTAGTGAAAAATCAAAGCTGAMGYTGATAAATTCACTGCAAATATTCTCAAGATTATTTCCTCCACCAAGCCTACAACCCTGCCCTCTGCTAAAAAAATCACAGGGGTTTTATAAGAAGATTAGGGATTTTTTCCATTTGGCTTATGATTTTTGATATCTTTATGAGAAAAGTGACACCTGGTAATGCAAAAAAAAAATTGTAGCAGTAAAAACAGCAATGGTCTTCTGTTATACACCTTTTGTCATGTTACCTTTTCAGCCATCAACTGCTGCCAGAAACCCTTACTTTAAATAGGTCCACAACATAGATACGAGTTGAGGTAGTCCTTGAGAATCTAAAAAATCCAAGGGTCTTTAACATCTCCCTCTTCATGGTAAAATTTGCTCTGAACACCATGTAGCCCTTTGGTGTATATGCCTGAACTATATCACAGAACAAGTTTTGACACCAGTACTTCTCCCCTGGAAGATGACCCATAATAACCTAAAAATAGATGTTTTCTTAGGCTGTTCATAACTTCCTCCAGGGATGGGRATGCTACAATCTCCCCCAGCAGTCTCTTCCACTGCTCTCCTATCACTGCAACAAGAAAGGGGTTTTAATCTTTAAACTGATTCTCCTCTGTTGAAATATGATCTCATTACTTCTTGTAGTATGCTTGGTAATTATGAAGACCACTTTATCCTCTTTCTGTCTGCAGCCAACTTTTCTGCACTTGAAGTCCATTAACATTATTCATTCCTGCCTGTCTTCTCTAGATAATACAGCTGTACTAGGTCACATCTCCTAAAACTCTGAATATTCATATGATTCTCTGGTTTCTCTCCAAGTGCTTTGAAGCCTCCAAAATGGATATACATAAGTTTCAAGTAGTTTTAATTTGACCCACACTCAGAATTCTGAGCTTTGATTCCCAGAGCCTGATTAATTTAGCTGTGATTAATCTGTGATAAAACATAATTTTTAGTTCTATCCAGAACCTTTCACCTACAGTGAGACATTCAAACAATAAGTTTGGGGATATTCATCCATAAATAATATTCCTAATGGTATTAGTCTGTGGACAGTAGTATCTGAATCTTTTAAGTGTCTTTTAAARTGTCTTGTACTAATGGATGTAAACTACTGTAATGGGTGTGACAAAGTAAATAACTCCCCTGAATATCTGTGCTGCTCTCATTCTTGGAGTCGCAAGCTCTCCAGATTATTTTATTCTRTGTTTATTTAGATATTTACACAAGGTTGGGTTTGTTTCTGAATAATGCACATTTTTAGTTCTTCAACAGTTACACTCTTTTCTTCCTAGAATTTTAGAGACTACTATCAAAAAGTGTAAAACTGGGCATGGTGGAAAGCTTGTGTGGCAGGTTGAGATCAGTGCTGACGATAAAAACTAAAGGATAAACTTATAGCATCCCAATCACCTGAAAATCAATCTGCATCCAGAAACATGACTTTTTAAACAATTTATTAAAATTTTCAGTTAGATTAAGAGCTACAKTAAAATAATAGAGTGATTGATAATGACTGAAACCATCAGTGTAAAATTTTAATGAAGTGTTAAAAAGATGTTACGGTTCAATAATAAAATATCATTTATTCTTTTAAGGAAATTAACTGTATGTAAGTAAAGGTATATTGAAGTTTCTGTAATTTAGCAATAGTTATMAAAAAATTAAGGAATTAATTTTTAATTTGTGGAAGTATTCATTAGAAGTTTGGGTTGTGCAACTGCTGGTCTGCAGAAGACCTACCAGTGTCTACAAGCTCATTAGGCAGAACTTATCATCATAAAAAACACTTAAACCTCAAAGTTATAGTTTCATGTGGCAGGACTTCTTAAGACTAGAAGCAAAGTCATTATCATGGTCTTCTTTCCATCACGTTGGAAGCAAGTTTTGTTGGCAGAAAAATGTATCTGTTTTTATCTGGTTTTATTTTTTTTTAATATTGTCAACAGATCTCCAGAAGTCATAAAAATTGCAAGTACTTAAAAATAAGCTGAAACTTTGTAATTTTTTCATATCACATAAACTAAACCTCTTTCTATGGTGCTGTAGGTATTCTTGTAACACTGGCTACAGGAACTTTTGATATAAGGTTATCAACAAGGATGTACTTTAGATGAAAACGGGTTATCATTTATAAAATTAATGCAGAATTAATTCAAAATATTTCAGTGGGAAACCTTGTACAAAAACGAGTACAAAAGTACAAAATGAGGGAATCAAAGTTTTCTTTCCTAAAGTAGAAAATAAATGAAGCTAACAGTTAAAACACAGCCAAGAAAACTTACAACCAACARAAGTACTGCAGAAGTTGATATAAATTTTATTTGCTTGAATATTTTAATTTTTTTAGAGTGGATTGTGTATGAGAAACTTGTATGAAGTAAGGCAAGATTGATTTGGTTTATTGTTTTCTGCTAAATGTTATTATTTCTTGCAGGCAATGTTCTATTTTATTATAGATAGTATAATGTAAAAGAAGAAGAGAAACTAAATGCAYTGGCTTTTATTCAGGTGCATTTGTGTGGAAGATGCCTGGCAGCAGAATATTTCAGTAAAGTTACACCACTCAAGAGAGTAATAAAGTATGTTATAATACTCCTACCTTTTGAGTGTGCAGACTATGATTTTCTGAGGATGAAGTACAACTGGGGGGGTTTTCTGACACTGGCTGTCAAAGCTTTTGTTTTCCTCTTTTGAGTTTACAAAACCTATGGGATATTTTGTAAATGTGACCATAAGACAACAAAAAGTGGGTTTTACTGGAATTACAGCATTTAAAGAACTCTGCAAAGAGCTGACTGGGGCAACATTTCCATTGACATTTGTGAATTMTGTGCAGTGTGTCACTGAATTGGGGTTCTATCCCATTTCTGGCATGCACTCTGAGKTTTCAGTGCACTGTCACAAGCCAATTATATTCCTTATTTATTGGAARTGGGCCAACCAAATAATGAACAGCTGGACCTGGTGACACCAGCTCCATTGTCCCCTCTGTTGARATCCAAGTCTGGATGTATCCAACAAGCAAACAGAAGTGTTTCTCAATATAAGCTCACAGACACCAGGGATTTGGGAAAGTATCACSTCTTGATTGGAGGCACACACCCCATATTTTGTCACTGATGGATTTTTTGTTTTACTTCCTTGGGAATTAAAAACTCTTTAAAAGACTAGGCACTTTGAAAACATGCATAATCTAGATCTTTTGAAAGACCTTTTTTTAAGTATGGATAATACTTTGGCTTGCAGTTCTTTTTTATATGTCCAGGAGGAAATTTCTCTAGCATATTCTTTCTTCTTAATTAATTGAAAAGCCTTCCCAGTGTCTTTGATAAGTGTTTGTTACTTGTGCCTTTCCCTGGGGAGTTTATCCAAAAAGGAAAATCTTCCAATGAAAGAACTGGGAAGAGAAAAATAGAAAAATAAGAAAAAACTTTTTTCAAATCCTTTTGGCTTATTCATGAGTAGCTGGGCTTAAAATTTGTAGGTCGTAATCCTCCCCACCACAAAATATCTCTTTCTATGAACTTGGWCTGTGCAAATCATATCCATTGTGCTCAGTCAGACACATTGTGGAGCWCAGCAGAGGTGCACAGATATTGCACCCAGGTCAAACACATCAGCTGAAGGCAGCCAGACTTCATCAGCATCACTTACAAAAKGCAGCCACACTGCACATTAAAAATGGAGGCTTTATTAATGCTGAGTCTGACCAAAGCATGAGCATGATGCTGCCAGGATGGGCCCTGTGCCTTGTGGAGCAGCACTCAGCATCACAGTGCACTGAATGGTTTTAACTCTTTCCTAACCTAGTAGAGTCAGAACAGTATMATGAACCATATTTTTTCCTACTCTAATATCAGCTTCAGAAGAACCAGTGCTGGCTGGTACTCYTCTGTATTAATTGTGGTTTTACTTTTCAGTTCCTGTGTCTAAGTAAAAGCTTTGTATTTTAAAGGTGGGTCTGCCACAGAATCCAAAGGACTGCAGCAAGGTTAGCTACATCTGCCATCTTTAATTTAGCTGTCTCAGGTACTGATCACAGTGCAACAGCAGCAATACAGAGGTTAGAATTTACAGCCCTTTTTGAATCAATAGCAGGACTGTTATCGACATGTGGGATGCCAACTGTAGATATATCTCTGAATACTGAAGTACCTGAGTTGCTCTGCAGAGGACTAATGTGAGATGGATCAATTCAAATTAATCAAATTTAACCAATACATATTTTGAAAGTTCCAGTTTTTCCATAACATAATAGCTTGAGGTCTGACATAATTTTAAGGTATTGGATTGTTTTTAACCCTACCTGAGTCTAGCAATCAGGCTAATTTAAAGTGAAGGCTACACCAATACACAAAACTATCATGAGTCCTTCTCCTTTCAAAAGTGCARCTCATGTAACCAAAGTCCTTTCTTCTCTGCCTAAAAACATTTGACATGGATGCTGGATAAAAGCACACAGAGAGGGTTCAGCACATTGTGAAACACAGGAGTCTCCCTCTTCATATATATTCAAGAACCTGGTCCTGAGCAACCAGATTTGAATTTTTGGTGACCCCAATTGAGCAGCAGCATTGGGCAACAGGACCTTCAGAGATGCCTTCCAATCTCAGCAGTTCTATCAATTTGTGACTGAAAAGTCCCTCACCACCCACAAGTACTGTTTCTAGCTGATCTCTACGTTAGCCAGCTCAGACTGTGTCTCATCAGGAGCTGAGCTGTACCTCAGCTGCCATTCAGCCATCAGAAACACAAGTGCCAYAAAATAAGAATTGCTTATGTCACCTTGAGTGTAAGCAAGCCTCATTACCAGCCCTCATCAGGACCTTGCAAATGGTGTTTTCCTGGGGAAGGGCACAAGCAGAAAGACCACCTGTATTTCCCTATTAGCACATTCCACTTACATGACCACGGCTTGGTCCTCATATAAGACTAGTATCTTTACTATCTGCTGTAGGCAGGAATTAGGATTTGCCCAGTTTGCCATGAAGGAAAATGTAACTGGTTAAGATTCAGTAGCCTGTCTAGAACATTTGCGTTTTAATTCCGACTTATATCATTGATTAATGGAGGACCACCGTGTAACATTTTATTCTCCAAAAATGCATAACCAAAGTCTGAGCTAATAATATTTTTTCTCAGGCTCAGTTTATTGCCAGATGGAATAAGAAATGTTGGGAGATATTGGATATCCAAAGCCAGCTTTCACTTTGCCACAAAAAGGCAGTTGTGCTAATTCAAGAGCTCTATTTTTAAAAGAGATATTTCAAGTTGACACCCTTTTGGATAATTAGTACATGGTCTTTCATTAAAAGCATTTCTGAAGCAAATATCATAGGGAAGTATATTTTTTAAACTAGTTTAATATTTCTACATACATGCATGTGTATGTGTCACATACGTGTAGAGATTCCCTGTCATTCATTCCTGTTCCTTAGGTGTAAAAGGAAGGAGAGAAAGATAAATATTCTAAATCTGAATTAACAGCCTAAATCATGCTGAATTGATGTGTGCTAAGTAGGGTCTGCTTTTCTAAGGTGCATTAATGTTTTAARGCTCTCTGAAACTATAAAATKGTATTGAAAGAACAAACAGGTTAATAAAAAGCAGGCAAAAAGGAACAAGGTGTAATTTGTTCCCATGTCCCATCCCTTAGAAGTTTTTACCATTGCTGAGGGAGTATGTGAGCCTTAATGATGAGCAAATTAAATGACAGATTAATTCCTATCTATGTGGGAGTGCATGTGGTGATATCAATGATTTCTATTCACAGCAATGACTCATCTGCTTCTTGAAATTCAGCARTGAGAACTGGACTGGCACAATGCTTCTCAATGGCAGCACTAATTACTTTCAGATCTTACATTACAGGGGTATCCTCTGGACTGCTTGCAGGCACTGAGCCCTTGTGGCTAATTAGGCTCTAGCCCCTAACTCTGAATGAAAACCAGAAATTATTAGTTCAATCATTGTCCTCTAACATCTGTCCATAAAGCTGCTACCAAGATAAGCAATTATAATTTTAAAAATTAATAAATTTGTGAGCTTTCTCTCTGGTTAAAAATAGCACACTTCTCTCCTACAGAAGACTCTCAGTGTCTACTAGCATTTATCTGAGATAAATAAAATTCGCATCTCTTTCTACCTAAACACAATTGCCAGAAATTTTTGATGCCAATAAAAATGTCTCTCCTACTTAGAGGATTCTTAGTATAAATCAAAAAACTTCATTGGTAACATTTGGAAAGATGCTCTAAACAAGGCAGCACTGATACATTCAGTTTCTTTTCACCCCCTTTGGCTCCAGGGTACCAAGGACTGTAGGACTGCTACTGATAAAATCACTTTAATTCTCTAGTACTTGTTACCAGGCCCAAAAGGGTACARTCAGTTTATTGCTATAAAAGGTTGTACTATCTATTAAAATTAAAAGCATAAATACCAAACATTAGGGAAGTGATTTAGTAAAGGTCAACAATCATCCACTGAATGCAGTGGTTGCCATGATATTTTTGGATGTGCATGCCCAGGATATGCAACAACAGATCAGAGTTTGGTGTGGCTTGAGCAGACTTTCCTGGAAAAAGAAGAGCAGGGAGTACAGAATCCCTGAAGCMATATTTGTCTGTTTTATTAAGATAATAGACCTCCACAATATCATAGCGTTGTTTCCTTTCACCTTAATTAGGGAAGCCACACAAAACTCTGAAGAGACTRGGTAATTATTTTAGGTCCCAGAAAGGGCCAAGTCAGGTGCCCTAAGCCATGCAGGGAATGGCAGAATCAAGAGCTGAGTGAGACTTTGAGAGCTCTTTTTCTGTACAGAAAGTCAGTCACAGAAAACCTGTCCTGCTTTTCAGAGATACAAGAGAGCTGTGCTATTTATCAGCTTCATGGGAGGTGAGTTCTGCGGGAGACAAAACAAGTATGTTTGATTTTCTTATATTAAAAGAAAAATGAGAAGCTTTCAGGGCTATTAGCCAAATTCATGTGGCAACAGGTTTTAGATCCACAAAACAATCTGAAAACTGTGGATTTACTGTGAATAAATGGAAATTTCCACTACAACAAAAAAAATCCCAAAAAACAAAGAAATATTCTTTCACATTACTATTTTAAATTTTAAGCTCAGATTTCAAATAGCTAAACAAAATATCTGGCCTTTTCAGACTGCTGAAATACTRATGTATRTCTAGTTTTGCCTGCTCAACATGTCTGTCCTCATTCAAGGTATTATCTTTCATGTTCAAAGAGAGCAACACACAATTCACAATTCTCATTTAGGTTGGTCTGACTCTTTCAAATAGTTATACATGCATTAGGCTGGAGATCTAGTCAAAATCCACTTCCCAAATTGATTTACATTTGATATAATTCAAGAAAGTAAAATAACAATATCATTTGTATGTCWTTAAAGAAAGAAATGCCTCAAAAAGACAATCATATGAGAACATCTACTAAATCTATTCTTGGATGTTCTTAGAAGTGTAAAGACTAAATTTGGTAATCGTTTTTACTTACCATTCTTGAAGAAATTATACCTTGCTACAGTCAAAATAGRCATGAAACATAATATAGAATCAGCAGCATCATCTTTCTCCCTTTTTAATATCAACTTTTAAWTTTTGTTCTGATTTCAGTCTAAATTAATTGCCTTGTAGAAGAATATAATAAGAACTGTCAGATATTGAAAAGGTCTCTTACTTATGAAATCTCATCTAGTCTGAATACCAAAGAAAGAAGAGGAAATGTTTAAGTGTGATGTATCTGCCATGATCATGAGYGTGTAATTATCATGTTTCAGTACTGAAACAACTGCAAATCATTTTGCTGTACATTTCTTGCCTTGTGCTGTTTCCAAGTGCATGTGATTTATTCCTGTATACAACGTTCATACTAAGGCTTCCAACTGAAAGCCATGTGTTAACATGGTGCAGGTGGAAGTGTAGTTTTGCTATGAGAATGCTGTAGCTTGAATGTCAGAAGACTTTAATTTAATTTTATGCCTAATACAGGCTCAGTCTGTGCTCTTCAGTTCACCACATACCTAACAATTTTCCTCCAGCTCCATCTATCTCTCAGCATGCCTGTCTGGCTTTCAGGTAAAGCTGATATCAGCTGAGATTCATCTCATCTGATAAAACTGAAGTGAGTACACTCTTCAGATCTTCAGAAACAAACAAACAAACAAACAAACAAACAAACAAACAGTGCAAAGTAGCATTCCAATTTGGGTTTGAATTTACTCAAGGATGGAGACTCCACAGCCCTTCTGGGCAACCTGTACTGGGGTTTGTTCACTCTAGCAACAAAAAAAAAAAGCTTATTTTTCTTCATGTCTTACCCAAATTTAAAATTAATCACTTGAATCTCTCTTTAGCTCCTTCAGGTAGAAGAACACCTAAAAATTTGTTTAAATTTCTGCCTAGATGTTGAATTTCTAAAGCTAAAAAGAAAATGAAACACCCAGAATTACYAGCTGCAGTCAAATAGGTTGGTAGTCAGAGAAATAAACACCTGAGGGTACAAACTATGTAATTCAAGTCCTTACTCTCATTAAGGAATTTGAACTTGAGTTCCCACATTTTGATCATTTAGCCATTACAGTATTAGACTATTTGAGGGATTGAAGCAGGAGTTTTCTCTATCCTTTTTTTTTTTTTTTTTCTTTTTTCATTAGCTGACTCATATTCCAAGTAGATTCATGTTTTGGGTGCCTAGAAAAAGGAAGATAAAATAGTACCTGCTCTGAGTTAGCCCAYTATTTACTCATCACACTATTTACATCAAACTCTTCCCACATTGTTCCCTTCTGGATAGTTATGGAAGCTCTCCTCAGAACTGACTGCTAAAAATATGCATCTGYCATGACCCCTTTTCCCCCTACTCCCTGACTTTTAGGGGGAAAATGAGCATCTAACAGTGATAATTTCATGGGTATGTACATAAGTACAGCATTTTGGACCTTAATTCTGTATATATTGAACTGCATACAGTGCTGTAGTACTAAATGCACTGAAGGTTTGACTCAGCTGTGGACAACAGCTAATTTACTTCATGTATAAATCCACATCCATCACTTCCAATTTTTGTGCACAGTGGAACAGCTTCAGCTGTGCCTTTCACTACAGCATGGAAGCACAGTTCCTAACATCTCTTATGCATGGCTCACTTCTCCTTCTTCACCTGCCCAGGGGAAAAAAAAAAGATGGATACTGCTGTCATTTTCATTTGGTTTTTATCTTGGTTTTTTTGCTTTTTTAATAACATATATATGCATATTCTTATACTCTTGTCATAGAAATTATACAGTAAATAAAATATGCCACAAGCTGGAGGCAGTAAGCAATTATGTTTGAGGCTATCCTCATCCTAGAGGAATTAATTCTATGGCTTGTGACTGGAGTCCCTCCAGCTCAATTCCCCATCTCCCTTTCCCTTTTCTCCTGCTCAGTGGCAAGGTGCCCAAAGGCAGTTACATAYATAGAAGAGTTTTCCAAAACTGCTTGTGTCCATGAGACACCACTGATTTTCTGACAAGCAGCAAGATCCCTGTTTAATTAGTTAAAGCTAAAGAGCCTTAGAGGACTACACAGCTTTTTTGCATATGCAGTTATGTAAACATAGAATCCATCCCCTTTAGACTTATTGGAATGGACCTRTTTCAGCTCTGGGAATCATTAGAGATGCTGGGAGTACAAGTCTTTAATGTGATTCAGTTATAGAACACAGGKTATCTTTTTCATTACTGTTGAGACCTCTGCTGAATCCTCTCTTAATTATTTTACACAATGGTCAGTATTAAGAAGCCAACAGATGGGTTAAATTTATTGTGGAGAAATATTTGAATATAATACCATTGTTCCCTCTGCTGAACACAATTCACRTTTAAACAATGTTTAGTCATGTCCTTAACTTGAAAGTACAGGAATAAATCAACAACTTCTGGGCACTACTGAGGTTATCAATGTAAACACACATCGATTCTCTGCTGGACTGGTAGGGTTCTCAAATAATGGAAGGTTGTTTAATGGGTATTGAATGTACTTCTGTGGGTATGGTTATAGGTCATTTTCTAGGGGTTGTTCAGCCTGGAGGAGAGAGGCTCCAGGGTGACCTTATGGTGGCCTTTCAATATATAAAGTGGGCTTATTTAAAAGGTATATAGATATAGATATAGATATAGATATAGATATAGATATAGATATAGATATAGATATAGATATAGATAYATACTTACCAGGATTGTACTGACAGGACAAAGGGCAACGGTTTTAAACTTAAAGAATAGATTTAGATTAGACAGAAGGAAGAATTTTATGGTTTGATTTTTTTAAATTAAGGTATTGAGACACTCCAACAGGTTGCCCACAGAAGTTGTGAATGATCAATCATTGGAAGTGTGATTTATGATTATGATGATTTAGAGTCCCCATATGTCCCTTCAGATATATTCATCACCATTATAAAATCACTGAGGTTTTAAAAGTTAATTTTCCTCCTTTGGTTGAAAGGATGTAGAAGAAAAATTGTATTGAGAACAAAAGATAYCTGCAACCAGTACAGGAGAAATCAAGTAAGCCAACATTGTGTTAACCTATGAAAGACAAAGGCATCTACAATCTGTCCCCCATCTGGGCATGCTCACAGTCTGAACCCCTCAGGAGTAGGGTTAAGTCTTAACTCCAAGCTCATCCGTCTTTCTTTCCCTCACTTTCATTGTGAGCCCTACATTTAAAAATCCTCATCCAAAGAAAGGCTGAAAAAAGATTATTCATCTAACTCACCACTCTTCTGCATTGTTTCCCTGTAGATATAGATAATAATATATAAGGCAGACTGAAAAATAAATAGAAAAACCAGCTGATTTAGAATCAAGTCTCTCCAATTTATTAGTTAAAAGAACTGGAAAACAATTGAATTTTGTTGACTGCCAGCATATCTAAGCTACTGCAGATGGAGGGGAGTCTAACTCAAGGACTCTCCAGTAAGAAACTAAACCCCACTAGGAGTYTCATCAAAGCAGTAGGAGGGAAAAACAAAAATTGAGATGGTTGAATGAAAGGCAGAATCAATTCTTCTTTTTAGTCTTCAAAAATTCTGTCCTCTTTATTAGGAAAATAAATCACTCTTCTAGATTATTCAAAACTGYAGAAAGAACCCCAATGAAAATGAAGAATTACATGGTTAAGTAGCAATGTCTGGATATTTAGAAACTCCATAATCAGATCAATAGCTTGGGGTATGTGAGTCATTCTCTAATACATAGAATTTTTCTAGAAACATTTGTCAGCCTCTTGTACTGTGTTTTGGCTTTTTTCTTATTTTTTCAGAAACAGGCCATGTAAGAAGAGCTTTTATGTAAGTGCTCAAAAGCTTGAAGGACTGTATGTAGACCAGAGAGAGGGTGTGAAAAMCAGATAAAAAGTTTTCTAAGTAATTTTATCTCCAAATTGCTTGGTTTGGCCCAAGTTCTCAGCCATCTATTTTCATCCTGAGAGCAGCTCATCTTCAGTGCTGGTGGCAAAATTGTTACAAAGAGGGATTTGCTTAGTGTGCCTAATGTTGAGAGCACCTAATGTTCTGAAAAATGAATTTGGAAAACTTCCCAGCTTGCACATCTGCCCCTAAAACTTGAGAATAATGGACTGAATATGAGAAGGGAGGATTAAGTGAATACTTCCTCTCCTCTGCCTTCTCTTTCCTAAACCCACGTGGTCCCTCTGGATGACCTTTATCTTAAGCCCTGCCTCACAGAATCCAGGCCAGCAGCTAGCTTACAAAAGCAAAAGACCTCTCTGACAGGCAGATGTATGGATGTGGTACTGCAAATCAGCTGGTTATGTGAGCACCATATGTCAGCAGTTGGAAAGAAGGTGCCTTGGAAGAAAACTCACACTATGATTAATTAATAACTTGAGAGGTCTTTTCTTTCTGCTATTCTTTTTCTTTCTTTTGTGTTAGTGAYGCTCTTATTGCCCTGATAATGAAGAAAGTGCATCAAAATACATGAAGAACTGAAGAGTCTCTAAATTAAATAAAGGTGGATAATAGAATCAGCATTAAAAGCTGAAGAGGGTCCTCAGATCATCACTTTGTTTCCCTACTTTATGCAGCTGTTTCACAGAATGTGCTTTCTTAACCTCCATCTACTTGGCAGCATGATCCAAGAAGTTTGGTTTAGCTATTTTCAACCTGGGACAGTCCCAAAACATAATATATGTCACTGTCAGAAAATATTTTCCTGATAATCAACCTAAACATTCCAGGTCTAGGTTGATTAGCTCTCATTAGCTTTTACAACAGACATCAGATGAAATTACTTATTTCATCCTCTGTATTTAAATCTAGGCAAGGAAAAATAAATATTGAATTTAAAATAGTTCTCCAGAGGACAAACAAATCCAATAYCTGTTCTAACTCCACCTACTTAGCAAAACTATTGAAACCATAACTGGTTACCCCTCATCTCAAACTGTCAATTGATGTTTCCTCTGATCACCTTTGCTATCACTGCTTGCAACCAGTTGATGCTGAAAGCCTGCACTCYGGATGTCTGCCTCAAGCAGGTATTTACTAATTTATTTTAGATTTAGTTAGAAAATTCYACTGGGGAATGAAGGAGAATTACTRGCTTTTAAAAATACATTAGTAGTTCTGATGCAAATAGGAGAACTGAAAAATTGTGAATGAAATAAATGTGATATTYAAAACATTAATTTTTTAACTATGAAAAAATGACCAAATTTTGGATCAAAATAAAACTCCCTTGGAAATCTGACAGCATCCACTTTGCTAATAACAGAACCCTCCTCCAGGTATGCACTARCACTTTAGTGAGCTACTCTCCTGGTAGAAAAGACATTATAAATACAGTCTGATCTATTTCATACAAAATCTGTCAAGTATGAACAGACAGCATGGAAAATTTGGAGAACTTTAAGAGTCCTTTCACCTTCAGATGGAAAGGGCCAGTCAACTCCAGCCAGCAAGCAATGCCTCAGGGCAAAACCCCCTTCAGCTATTATACTGAGATCTAGAATGGACTGTCTGAATTTGACCTTGACACACAGGGACACATGCTCAAATGATGGATTTATTCACACCTTTGACTGAARTCAAAGAATCACAAYAACAACAACAAAAGAAAGACAGAGTTTGCAGTGAATTTTCACATCAGCCATTTTGCTAACCATAGACAGTCCATTGGCTGAAATTTACCCTCCATGTATTATAAAACTTACTTATATTTAGAACATTTCCTTATAAATTTGTAAATATAAGTATTTTTAAGGCCAGATTTAAAGAAGCTGACTGTGGCAAAATGAGCAGTTGTGGTTAACTTTAGGATGTTATCCAGTTYTATTGTACAGTCACAACAAAAGTGAAAAGGGAAAAGTAATGCCCTCATGGCATTGTCTGAGCCTGTGGAGRATACCATGGTGGGAAAGAAGAAGCTAACCCATGGAATTTGTCAAATTTAATAATGGTTCTCTAGGAAAACCTCTCTGCAGTCCCTTGAGATGTTAAMATTCCCCAAAACTTTTCTTCTATCACTTCTGTTGCTATCAATAATCTCACCATCATCTTTTGCAACTGTCCCTCCCACTCATAATTACATAGTGTTRGAAATAGCATTCAGCTGAGTTATATACTTTATATACTAAAATAATGGAAATGCTATAATTAAATAAAAAGAATTCATCCTCAAAATCCAGAATAAACAAGCAAGAGGGAATATACAGAAAATATAGYCTATCACTGAAGTACCAAGACCTGTGCCAAGGCAGTTGCAAAAAGTATTTGAAGGTTTATTTATTTTGTAAAGCCATTTTTGTTGTTACTTGGATTTACCAAAATTGCTCATCCACTGAAAAACTTTGCCAGTATTTATCTAGATTTTACATAAACATGTCCATAAAAACATTTACTTCTGGTTCACTGTCTCTTTTTTTYAGCTCTTCATTCTGTTCAAAACATAATTTTGATCCATTTAGTTATTTTAAAAAAATATAAGGCATTCCACAAGAAAGTATGGAATACGCTAATTAAAATAAAATTTTTTTAAAGATTGTAGAAGCTTATTAAGTGGAACAGTTAAATTYATAAATTTGTTCACCTYTAGCTGCTCTTTACCTTTTGGGACRCCTTTTTCATGGATGCTCAAATGTATGGTTTTCACTCTTGCATGTTTCCAGTCTCAGACACTCTGATGGCACTTAACTACCAGCTGATGAGGTTGGCTCCTACACGAGCTGGTATTCAGCCCAGCAGTGAGGCCAGGCCATGATTCTGACCCATCAAGAACAGAAATAGTACAGAGTTGTGTCAATTGCTATGTCCTATAATCAGCACTTGTCTGTGCCAGAGCCTTTTGGTTTGACAGGAGATTTGAACACATCATACACATGGTGTTGACAACAAATTGTTCTGAGAGCCCTTGTTTTCATGTGGAGTTCATCCCTGACTCTGGTGGATTGCCTTACTTGCATATTTTCACAATCTCTATACATTTGCTACCTGTCCTAAAGGCCCCACAGTGCTCACATCTCGTGACACATCAATGAAATGCTCATCTTGCTGATTTGGCACTGTAATAAACCYACTCCAAAGCCAGGCCAAAGACTTAAATGTGTCTCCAAGCCCCATTGGGCAAGTGCAGAGTAGCAATTTCCTTTTACTGCCCTAGTATGCAACATATCCCCTAAGTAAAGCTAGTTTGGGAACAGAGTCATTCTCTCCTATAACTTTCTTTTACAAATAAGATCTAATGATAGCCACATCCCTGCTGAAAAACACAGATCACTGATCAAAAAACAATAACAAGAAGAATCCATAAATGCACTATTAGTRACAACAGATGTGTTAGGGTGCAGGATTATTTATACCAGACCTGAAAATAACTGATCTGTAGTAGCCTTAATGTTTCTTGTYCTGCAGCCAACACATCCCAACCATTTTATGTGCAATTATCATGAAATAACACACCAGAACTGACCAACTGTTTGAAATATTCTTAGTCACAGATTTACAATTGAAGTCAATTAGTTAAAGATTTTYTTAATAAGTTGATTTCTAAACCATAGCTCTGTGATTAGTTTATAATTATTAMTAAAGTATGTATTAGGGCAAAATGTATGTCTTAATTTTTTTTTCTTTTAATTTACATTTACACTGTCTGGTATTATTTATGTCCAATTTCCACTCCTGGAACCAACCCTGCTGTGAAATTGCAGCCTTCTGAAGCATTTGGCAACTGAAAAACCTAGCTATGAAATTTTGCTCATCATTACATTTTTCTCCTTTTCAATTTTACACTTAATTATAGACCATTAAATCAGTCCTCAATAAATGTATAAGATTTTCTGTCTTATGCAGRGTGGTTCTTTATTTACCATCATTGACAGAATGTTGGAACACTCAGAAATAATTTCTTTAAACAATTATTTGTTGTACTGCTTACTGTAGAAAATGCAGAAATTCTTAAAATAGCTTTACAGTCACAATGCTTGGCAATGACACTCAATCCAAAATTGCCAAATCTCCTGTATTTGTTGCAGGTTCTCTTCAGTCCCATRTATAACACTTCTCTTTCCTCTTCCTTCACCCCTCTAACCTTCATCTTTTCAATGTAGGAATATCTTTCAGTTCATTTTAATAAGTTCCTTTTTTAATTTTTTTTTCAGTAATTTTTCAGATCACTGAGCTTGGAAGCTATGGTTCACTGCTAGAACTAAAACCCTGGCTGTGGTTWCAGTYRAGATGAAAAAGAAATAGATAAGGAACAGAAACATAAGAACAAGATAGGAAAAAAATCCTATTTCCTGTGCCTATTAAAATGCAGGAAAGAGATTTTAAAATTGCTATTCTCACCAATGTTCTAACAATTCTCAGGCCAACATTTCACACACAGCCCTCCCTTCTAAACTTCACTGTAATCCAGAGAGAGTGCAGAGAACCTGAGCCTCTGAAAGCRTGCTGGGAGCACAGAAAATCACACAAACAGCACCACATCCATCAATTAGCACAGCACCTTGGTACCACTCAGAATCAGTATAGAGAGGTACCTATTTTTGTGGATTATCCATTAAACAGCATAGGGAAATTCAAATTTTGTCTCCTGGGAAAGAATGAACGAACAAACGAAAGAAAGAAAGAAAGAAAGAAAGAAAGAAAGAAAGAAAGAAAGAAAGAAAGAAAGAAAGAAAGAGCTTTGAGCTGCTTTTTTTCCCAGCTCAAATGATTGAGATGAAAATATTAAAAAAATATTCCCTAGTTATAGAAACTGTAGACCTCAAGAAGTTTTAAAAAAGAGTTGTTTTTAACATCCAGGAAGTAGCTAGAGGAATTATTTAATCTGTTTTTAAGTTAGAGATTTACATTTCTCCCTGGTGTTCTTAGCTCTGTTACAATGAATGAAGACACTTTTTCCCAAGCAAAATCTTGGTATTATAAATCTTAGAAAAATCAGCTTAGCCTACGATTCAAAGTAGGTTTTGAAAAAGTTTTAGAATACATATTAAAACCAGGTGTTTTTAAATGAAAGCAAAATCAATCAAAATATAGAGAAATTTGAATTTTACATTTGCACAACCTTGAATCTGAGAGCAAACCTTGAAAGACTTCGTCCTGCACAGTGCACCATATTCTACATCAAAAATTATGAAAAAACCAGCCACCTTAATCTAATTATAGATCATTTCAGTTTCTCATCTTCATTTTTCATTCATGTTGACTACACAGTTCTGCAGGGTTGTTAACTGYACAGGTACTGAGGTGAAAATAATACATATATTACCCTGTCATARAATGGACAAATAATTTTTGAAAAAATGTGATGTATAATCTACAGTGAAACATTTAGATTCAAATTAATTTCCAATTTGCATTTCAGGAAGCCTTTCTGAAATACTTATTTTTCAAGGTATTAGAAAYATAGAATATATTTTTTCATTATTTACAATCTTCATGCATATCTATTTTAAAAAATAATTTGCAATGTGAAAAGGAAAAACTACATACTATCTTAGATTAATTTTTYATTACATAAGCATTATGTTAATTAKGCACAKGCCTTATCAATTAGTCTGTAASCAGGAAAYCTAACTGCTCAGCGTGTTGGGCAGYGAAGCATGCTGTTCACATATTAARCATTACAGATTCTCAGGGTATTCTGTTATTTTGCTTTGATTTTGTTAAATATATATGTCAAATTTGTATGTTTTTGGGAACTTTTTTCTGGTGTTGAAATGGTTTAGGTTTCTGTCTCCTCCTTGTCCAGTTTCTCAGTGACTCCATGCATCATCACACGACTTCTGCCAATACAGTTGGCTTTGGAGTCATGGGTAAATCAGAGAAAGATTATGACTTCCTATAGGTTGATTCAGCAGGGAAACCCACAGAGAGCCCTCGTGGCAGAACTAAGAGTTGTCATGGCATGGAAAGCTACACACAGTGTCTGTACCATTAGAGAAATGTCTGTGCACAGGAGAGACACCTACCCAAATCTGGGTTTAGGCCTTCTGAGCACTTGTGTGTAATGTTCTCCAAATATCCTGCCTGGTGTTTCCCCAGGCCACAGGCTGAACCTCATCTCTTATCAGCCCCAGCAGCCTGGCTGCCTTGGGAGATCTCAGAGATACATGTGAATGGGCACAGAACCTAACACCTACTGTGAGAACCTACAACTTTTAGGATTAGTATTCAGTTTAAGATGACRGACCTGGCAGCTGTCCACTCTCCCATTTTGCCAACAGAGGGCTTCTGCACACAGCTGCCAGAGCTGTATGCCAGTGCAGTCCACCCTCAGGTAGGCTCCTGCAGCCGACTTCAGTCACCTAAACACCCAAAGGTGCACCCAAAGGTACACATTGCATTCAGGTGTCTCAGGCTGCCTCCTGGCTGAAGTGAGCTGAATTACTCTGTGCATGAATGGATTTCTCTACATTAAGTGCYCTAGAGTTTATAKACCTGGTACACATGTAAATACATTCATAAAGATACCTCARTTCAGAGGTTTTGTTCTCAGCTCAWTSTAGTCATGGCTAAGTGCAATGAATTCTGCCCCTGAAYTGTRYGTAACACAGAGATTTATGGAGTGAAGAAAAYCTCACACTCCACTCTACCTCTCCTGTTAGGCTGAGACAACTGTTTATGAGCCTGTAGCAGAGGCAGATGACAGCAGCAGCCTGAATTACAAACAGTAGTTYGGTTCTGAGTGCTACTTTTAATCTGTATTGTTCCAAAGATCCTATTCACCAGTGTGACCAGACAAACCACTGTGCAAGCACAGCTGGAGAAGTGCTGTATCAAATCAGTGGTGCTGGAATGACAGGGCAGGGAAGTGAACTGGGTTGGAATTTCTTAAAGTTGTTTTGCTGAAGTCAGAATGACTATTCCTTCAGAACGAGAAGTCTGTGTTAAAAGAAGTGTTTCCACTTGAGCAAGCATGTCTAAGGATATTTAAAAAATGAAAACCTTGAAGAAAAAAGTAAATGCTGGTGAAATGYTAACAATAGTTTTCATTTAGATTTCACTTGTGCAGAACAGTTTTTAGTACAATTACATGCTGCAGATGTGTTGATAAGACAGTTGGCATTCAGGGACCTACACACCCTCAWAGGCTGCTTGTGGTCTCCAGGGGAGGGTGGAAGAAAGGATTAGATGAGATCACAAATGGCTAAATTAGTKAGTCTGAAGCTCCTTTTGAAATACAGAGGCACTACTTAAATCTTYCTATGCTTCATTCTCACTTCCTTTCCACCTATTCTGGGGCTCATTTGAGTTAACAGTGGATACTTTGTCATTGGCTTGTTTTCTTTTATTCATTTTAGGTTTAATAAGTGAGTTTATATCAGAGCAAGTGCTGAGAGGCACCAGAGGATTTTGAGGAATTACCATGCAGATCACAGAGAGAGTGGATAACCTATCTTTTGGTGGTAGAGGAATGTCAGTTTTACCTACCACACCTGCAGTAGTCCTGCAAGTGACAGGCTGAGAACATGCAGCCAAGGCAAGCAGGAAGGTAGGAATTTTATGAAGGAATTTTATGCATGAACTGAAGGTTTCTGAAAATTCCAGGCCAATATAATTGCAGGTCACTGCTGATTGGGTTGGTACTTCTCTGGCTCTTAAATGCAGCTGCAATTTTATATTGGTAATACATAGRGTACAACTGAACTGAAACTGAGAAAAGGATTTACCTGGAGAGGTATAATGTATTTTCTTAAATTATACTTTCATATTAAGGAGTTCACTGAACTGACTTGTCACAAGGCTATATAAGCATAATTCTGGCACTTGGGCAGTGCTAAGGAKCCATACTTGGAGGCAGAACATTAGACTGGATTGCTGTTTCTTATTCAGACACACCAAGGTCCCAAGGGGGAAMAATTATTTATGCTGCAAATCCACTCTTTTAATCTTGCTTTTTTACCTTTGTGACAACATTCTGCATCTGCTTGTCTACTCACATTACTGACTTCATAAGGTTTGCTGCCTTCCACAGTTTCTTTGTTTGGCCACTCAAAGCTCAGGACCCTAATACAAAACTTAACAAGAAGGCAGCACACAACAAGAAGGAGATGCTCAGAGGGCTGGAGCGCCCCTCCAGTGGAGACAGGCTGAGAGAGCTGGAGAAGCTCATCCTGGAGAAGAGAAGGCTCTGGGAACACCTTGTGGCACCTTCCAGTACCTACAGGGACAACAAGAGAGGATTTTTACAAAGGAGAGAGAATGATAGGACAAGGTRGAATGGCTTAAAACCTCAAGAGGGAAGGTTTAGGTCAGATATTCRGAAGAAATTCTTCACTAGGATGGTGKTGAGACACTGGCACATGTTGCCCAAAGAAGTTGTGGATGCTCTGACTCTGGAAATGTTCAAGGCAAGSTTGGATGGAGCTTTGAGCAACCTGGTCTAGTGAGAGATGTCCCTGACCAAGTATTGAAGGAGATCTGTTACAGAAGATGGAGTTGGGAAAGCCTTTGGTTCAGGGAGGCAGGAGAAGGAATTGTGCCCCCCTGGAGAAACCAGTGGGATGGGAAGACAACAGCTACTCATGGTCTTCCTGTGSTTCACCAAGGCAGATGATGGCTACACAAATGTCAGTCTCAATAAATTCTATTGGTGAAACTACAAATAAGTTCCACTGGAATACACAGAACTTTAGACACAGTTAATTTGCTACAATTAAATACTTTGCYAAGTGAGAGTGTTTACTTTGATTAAATACAAGTTAATTCTAGTATGATTAAATGAAAGGAGCAGCTAAATCCATTAAGACTACACCTCAATGTGTAATTTTAACTTCAAGAAGAGAAAGAGAAAATAGAATATCCTCTCTAAATCTAAGTCAACATCTTCTGTTGAGGTCAGTAAAAACTGGATGAAGCTGGTAAGACAGGCATTGATGAAGATTTTCTTAAAATGTATCTTATTATTATCTTATATATAATATGGTTTTAACCCAATGTATTACCTGAATGTCTGCATTAAAAATAACTTTCTTTTGTCTTGAAATTTTTACTCAGGAAAGAGTGAAAAAAACCCCAGATAAACTAATACTCTCATCTGATTGAAGCTATGTAGAAAGAATCCATAGATTTGAGACAACATTAATAGCTTTGAGGCAAAATTGCCCTCTGGATAAAAGATATAAAAACATAATTTCAAAAGATAAGTTGGAAAGGTACCTAAAAGATGAATAAACTACATGATTCTGCTATTCTTTGAAATCCTACACTCACTGCTACAACAAAAAGATTTCTTGTGCCACATTAATCTCTCAACTACAATATTCTTTATTTAAATTATGAACTAATGGCCTGCATAATTTGYTTCATTAAAAAAGCGTCTTTCCTATTACAGATTATGACACTGAAGAAGAACAGTTGTTGAGGCTCCAGCACTGCAGAATTGGTTTGAAGTCCAGAGTTCCAAAGAGAAAGCTGAGGGCTATGCCTTAGGCTTCTGTAACTAATGGTCTTYACCAGTGGCCTGACTACTCAGTCAGAAAATCAAGGGGTAGCAAGCCAAAAATTTAGAAACATCTTTTAGTCTGCAWYTGCTTTATTTATAAARCTGTTTTAGGGAAGAAGGCATAATAGCCTGTAATAGAAACTTAACTAAGAAAAAGACAATTGAACATATTATTTAAATCCTTGGTATTCAAAATGAACAATCTGGTTTTATTCAAGATCTGTGTGCGTTAACTTAGTGGTAAACTCAACACAGTACTTGTGTTAAAAGGCTACTGAAGAATGCTTGCATGCAGGCTACTGCATGATGTTGCTGTCATTATCTTATTATGAAGATTTAAAATATTATTTTTTACAAATTATTACTCTGAAGACATGCAACCAAAAGAGTTCAAGAATTCAGGCTACTCAGAACAGTACATTTGCTAGGTAAATAGGTAGCCTAGATATAGACATTTTATTTGGCTACAATCATTTCTGCACTTGGTCTTGAGCTGTGCTGACTCTACTGTCCAATGGACCCATTCACAGTTCATTTTGCTGGCAAACAGGAGGTAAAACTTAGACCAAAACATTCTCCMTAATCTAAGGCCCTGTCTGCTTGATCTTGTATGGTGGACTGTGAAATCATTTCGGTGCCTCAGTGAAGCAGTTTTCTGTCATCTCTATGATAGAAAGACACCATCTTTGATAGGTCTTGGAGTGAGAGATRGGTCATGCAGTGGCCTAAAATGTCAGATGTTATCACTGAACTGGGAAGATGGGGAAGCACTGAACCTTGTTCAAAGAAGGGTCTCTGAGATATCTAGACCCTTAAAGCAGGGTGTAACTGTTCTAAAAATAATACAATTGTGTTAAAATTAGTGGCTACATGAGGGAGAGAAAAAGTCTCTCCCTCAAACAAAGGGCAGGATCAGTCCTGCCCCTGTAACCAGAGCCTAATGGTAACCACGCCCCCTCATATTGTACACTATAAAACCGGCCAGCTCTGGCCAGTCTGAGCTCTTGGAATATGCAGCTTCTGAGGAGGCCACGTGTGCTTGTGTTCCCCTGAATAAATGCAACCTCAGATCTCCAATCCAAGACCCCGTCTCGTCTCATTTCCATAACCAGCTGATAGACAAGGTGAGACCAGGGCTGCTCAGAACTTGCACCACAACCCGCTCACAACAGCTACAGACTTAATTAAAGATGATAAAATTAAAACTGTATCACAGGAGGTACTCCATACTGTACATTGCATTCCCCAGGGAAGAAGGCTGCTGGTTTGTTTGTCTGGGCTGCTGTGATCAGGGCCAAGGAAATCCATATGGAGGGAGCAGGAAACTGTGCCTTCCTAAGTTATTGGACAAGATAAGCTGGGAAACATGGGTGAGAAATAGGAGAAGAACAGGAAACAGTGAATCATCACACTGCTAGAAACTGGCAGGCACCTTGCTGGGGAAAAGGTGTGACATCCAGAAACAGAGCTACAGACTACCTGAGAGCTGACTGAAATGCAGGGGATCTTTAGGAAATCACTGAGAGTTTTTGCAAACCCAGAAAAGCCACTTAAATTGGATGGAAAGGCAGACTTGGGGAGACACCTTCCTTGAAAAGGTGCAGGTGAAAGGAGCAAGATCTTTGTTAATCTTTTGTTTAAGATTATCCCACAACTGAGTGTCAGTCCTGCTTTACATACTTATGTATGAAGGGTTCTGCTTTTCCAGTGTGAACATCGTATTGTGATGAAATATTGTGTCTAAGAACACAGCTGTATTATAGGTTGCTGAAATACTGAGCCTAGTGATATTCTCACTTTAAAGAAATAGGGTTGGTTTCCCAAATCTCTGTGATTTGAGATCTTATATTCATTTCTGCCCCCAAATTTCTGGTGTGATTTTCAGAATATGCATATTACGTATAGTAACATTTAAATATTTTCAAGAAGGTWTCCTTATTTATGAATTTGGGTAGGAAAGCTCTTTTCTGACTAAAGTGGCAACTGAAAACAGAAGAATGCATACACTAACTTCTTTTTATGTGGGCAATCCCTGGTCATTAGACTTCTATTTTGCTTTGTTCCTGATCCTGAATCTTCTATTACCTTTTATTTTACAAAGAGGGAGATTGTTCACATTACTAGTACTCCTGCTCACTCCCCTCTCTCCCCAGGAAATCAATTTTAGTAAGTCTATAAGTATTCATACTAATTCCATTTGAACTAGGATTGTGGCTCTGATCCTTTTAACTGTTCTGTTAGTGGCAATGTAGAAATCKCAGTTTCTACTTCACTTTCTGGATCCTAGTGAGCAGTTTTACTGGAAGACATATTTCTTTCTAGAGATTTTACTTTCATGCATCAGTTCTAATGTCATACCACCTTTATGAAAGAATTGCTCAAAATTTTTCCTTTCTGAGCCAAAAAAAGTTTAAAAAATATGTTAACTGCATCTTTATACCTGTTAGTAACAGTCTCAAATGTCTGTCTTTGATATTTTTAATCAGATTTTTTGTAGTTTTATACATCAGATCATTCCAAATTTCTTTAATTGATTTGCTTAACCTAAGAGGCCGTTTCTCAGCTTCCACTTGTGCAAATTTTTAAGCAGTGATAGTAGATATTTTAGGATATTGCTCACCACCATGGCCAGAATCAGTTTCCTACTTCATATGATTTTGTAACAATCTCTTTATTATCTTAAAAGCATTTTACATCAGTCTATTCAGCTTGAAGTTTTCTGTTTCTGCATGGATTTGGCTGAAATGTAGACCTTTCTCACACACCAAATTGGTTGCCTATATGCTGATCATGCAATTATATTCACTATAACATGTTGGTTCCCTAATGCCAAATTAATGTTAATAATTATTATGTACTGAAAAAAAAATCTTTCTTGGTGTATRCAAATGTTTTCCTGTTCATGATCATGATTTATATATTCAATAGACATAGCATTATTTATTTTTTAGTTTTCTCAGTTTTATATTCCTGTTTGACCAATTCTACATTTTTTCCATATCAGTGTGTCTATTAAATCTTTTCTGAATTGTGTAGTTACCKTTGGTCTCACTATCCTCTACCTCCTAAAAAATAAACTGTCAGTTAGAGAGCAGTTAGTTCTGTTCTAGCTCTGCAGATAAAACAAACATGGCTACTTGCCAATTCATCCTCAAGMTGCCTCCAAGCAATAGCTCTAGATTATTCTCAATGTTTCATCTGTGTGAAACTCTACATCTCAAAAACAAAGAAGAATATWCTTTCAGGGTCACTCTCCTTATGTGATGTTTAAGGAGACAGCCTATGATCCACACGGTTCTTCAGCACAACGTTTACAATCYTCCTTGAGCTGTTTTTCTCTCCACTGTATCTTGAATRGACTCTGCACAATTTTCCTTTACCCTGCAGATTCTCTACCACAGGTGACTGGGATAAGGAGGTGAATAATTTGTGCTCTGGTGTTGGAATGCCAGGTTACGGAACTTATAACTTCACTTTTATAAAATTAGAGAACTGTAGTCAAAAGAGTGAAACAGCCAAGATGCTCAATCTTTAAAGCCCTTCTTTCTGTGTGGCATATATGATTTGGGATGTGAAGACTCTGGCTCATCTCTGCCCTTGTGAGTACTGCAGCCATCTCTGAGGTCGCCAGCACAAGAAASTTGTCCTGCTTAGAGGCCCCAAAGCAGGGCCACAAAGATGATCCAAGGGCTGGAACACCTCCCTTATCAAAACAGACTGAGATAGTTGGGGTTGTTCAGAGAAGAGAARGCTTGGGTGGCATCTCATTGTAACCTTCAAGTACTTAAAGGGAACTAATAAAAAAGAGGGACAGCAGCTTTTTACATRGACAGATAGTGAGAGGAAAAGGGAAAAAAATGGTTTTAAACTAAAAGAGGAGATATTTAGATTAGATGCTAGGAAGAAGCTCTTTACTCAGAGGACAGTGAGGCACTGTAACAGGTTGTTCAGAGAAGTTGTGGATGTCCCACAGTGTTCAAGGCCAGTTTGGATGGGGCCTTGAGCAACGAGATTTAGTGCAAGGTGTCTCTGCCCATGGCTGAGGCATTGGAATTAGGTGATCTTTAAGGTCCCTTCCAACCCAATCCTTTCTATTACTCTATGATATTTGTGGTGTTTTTCTCTTAAGTTTTCTGGTGTACAGAAKATTCTGCCACTTCAAAGAGACCACTGTCTTCAAAAGTCTGTATTTGGTTTACTGTTAGTTCTCTTACCTTTGTTCCAYAGTTCCCAGGCACACTGACAAACCTGCCAGATTTCCCACTCACTGTGAGGGAAATGCTGTGCTCTGATCTGGCAGGATCAGAACCAGAAAAGAGGTCATAGCTTAGCACTGCGAGTGAATGAATCAGGGGCCGGAGCATGAGGGAAACAATGGGATATAGAGGTTGTCTGAAGTTCCCTCTGTGCAACACTTGACAAATCTCTGTAGTCGTGCTGTGCAGCATTTTGATGTTCCAGTAAGGGAATCAACAGCAGCTGTCATTTTGAGAGAGGTAAGGGCAGATACTTAATAATTTGGAATTACTTGTAGGTTACTAAAGCTCTGACAGAGCTGATTGGAAAAGTTCAGCATAGCACAGCTTGCTTTTTGCATGTTTTTGTGTCCATAAGACATTAAAGAGTTTTATTTCTTAGTGATTCTGTAACTAATTCCGTACTGTTCCCTTTTGCTGTCTTGTTTGTGGCAATAATGAAATTGCTAATGCAGATTTACTGTAATAAGAGTCTTCTGCTAAGTACTAACCCAAACACAAATTTACCTGACTCATAAGGTGTAATTATTTTCCTTGGTTATCTACAGGCTAATATGTAAATGAAATAAGAAATTATTACTTCCTGCTTTGATAGAAAATRTTTTAATGATAAAATGTTTTGAAATTAGGAGATATATTTCTTATTTTTAATCACTCCACCCTTGCCATTTACTCATCTTACGAACAGCATCTTAGAAGGATGTTGTTTTATAKGGACTTCATAAAATGCAGGCTGAATCTGGCTGTTTCTTTAAAGTATTAACAGTTGAAAGCAACATCAGCAGATAGAAATTATTTCTTTTTTTTCCTATTACTATTTATCAGTTCTCTGTTTTTCAATTGCTATAACTGTAATAGCTATTTAACAGCTAAGTCTACTTAACAGGTTTTTTTTTCCTTTTCCTTTCTTTGCCTCTGACAGTTTATCCTTCTTCTGTTGCCATTCAAGTGCTATAAAAGAAACTTTAAAAAAAGAGGTAGTGGAGCACTCTAAAAGCTGTCAGATTTTAGATTGTCGAATCTCTTCAGGCAGCTCATTCCACAGCTGAGCAAACTCAAATATGAATACTTTATCTTTTCTATTTTGTTCATGATTAAAAAGGTGCTCAATTTTCTGCATAACTTTCAACCATGTCAGTAGTCCAACTGACTTTTAGAGACAGCATACATTCCTGGGGTTTATCTGTTTGAATTTCCTCTCTGAATCAGAGCTGCAATTTAATGTTCAGACATCTCTTCTATCCCCCCAAGAAAAGTTCTTACTGTGTCACAGGGAGATGAGAGGGTTGTTGCTGAGATACCTGTATTTTCCAAACACAAATGGTTGAAAACTGGACTGAAGTCTTCAGGTAGTAATAGAAGAAGATTAAAGGGAACAATTTTGTTATGGTTCATTGTGCTGAGAAGGGTGGTAATGTGCTCCACACTTGCTAAGGACTTTTTCGGAGCTCTATCATTAGCTGCAGGCACAATGCATTGCAGAAATCATTGCGGAGCATCAGCACTTTTAACATTATGACCTAACTTYTGCTTTTACTGGCAAAGAAGTTATGGTACATGAACTGTCCATGTGCCATAGCTACTCTGTCAGGGAAGATGAGCAGGGGGGACAAGAGCCCTGGTGTGGCAGAAAGGGCAGGAGCCTCAAGGTCACACAAGGTACAGTTTCACTGAACCTGAGCAAGAAAAGCAAGTGGRTCTGGTTACAGTATCCAGGCTCATCCTGAGATCTTTGCACTCATCCACAGTGGCAAGGCCAGGAGATCAAGCCAGAAGCCAAGGACTAATCTGAGGTCCAGTCCAGGTCAGAGATACGCACAAGCAGGCATGGCCATGACAGCAGGAGCAAAGCAGGGGGTGGAATTGCAGTGCAGCTCCTGCTGAGGGGGACAGGACCTTGCTTTACAGATCATTTKCTCACACAGCTCTACACACCTGTCTGATTCAAAGCTGCCTGGCTGCACCACTCAGCCTGATACCAAGCATAGGCAGTCAAAACCTTGAGTGCTTGGGGCCTTGATGTAGAGAACTGCAATGGAAAAGTTACTTAATGAGCACTCTAGTTAGATCTCTGTTTGTTCTTCCTGGTATTTGGATAGTGTAGTTTTAATCTTGTTTGAATTTATATGGATAGTCTGTAAGCTTTAATTTTTAGGGTGAGATTCAGGTTAGGACAGTCAACAGTCACTTTGACAGGGCAATCTATACTGACTGGAACTGSTTTTTTTACTGATTTTTATTGACTGAAAGCTTTTTGTCCTGTTGATGTTGAGAAAAATGCTTTCCAAAGGTGATTTASAAAGCTAGAATGCTGTACAGAAATATTGCTATTACCTTTGGATGCCATTACCTTTGAATGCAGGGGTCTGGCAGAGATTTCTCTCCCCTCTGAATARCAATGTAAGTGAAATGCTGCCATCCACTTGGGAGCCAAAGAATAAAGGTCTCTTCTGGCACTAGTAATTAAATTAGTTTTATGCATTTTTCTATGACAACAGGTCTTGATGGTGCTATCTACCTTTTTTGGACTGAGTTTGAAAGCTCACCTGTAGTAAGATAGGTAAAGAGTGTGGGGAAACAAAGAGTTGGTACCAAAGGCAATCTTGCCCCTGATGTATTGCAGCTGTGTTAATTATCCTAGAGTGGGAACAGCCTTGCCCTCCCAGCTATGGGTGTGATAAAGAGTGAGCTGGCTGGGAGGGCTTTGCTTCTGGTTGCAGCTCAGTTGGAGTCTGCTGCTGTGCAGACCCAGGGACAGGAGGTGGTGCAAGGGACAGATAAGGTGAGACTTTGCACCAGGAACTGACAAGGACAGGGGTTGGGCCAGGCCAGGCTGGAGTGAGCTGGTGCTGTGAGAAGGAAGAGAGAAGAAAGAGAACTGACTGACTGGCTGCTGGCATAAATGAACAGACCCTGAGAGTTGCTTGGAGCTGCCTTTAGGAAATAAGATAGGCTGTTAAATAGCAAGGTGTTAGTGTGTGAAGCCTTCTGATTGATATGAAAGATTTATAGATAATGAAGTCCTGATACTTGGAGCCCCTGGAAGTTTTTAAGGAAGTGGTCTGTGTGTTTTGACCATCTTGACTACCACAGTGACCCACTGGGATGTAGTGGGGGAGGCAGCATTGGTGGAGCTGAGAGTGGCTGGTGAAAGCCACAGGGAGGTCCAGACCTGATTTTCTCCTGTCAAGACACCTGGAATTAGGTGAGCCACCAACTAGCAATAATGGGAGACTGCTTGTAGTCTCTGCCTTGTGTTGTGACCGCCTCGACAATGACATTCACTCATAACAAATTTGCAGGCTGTCCTCACCTGGGAGATTTATTCAGGGGGAGACTGATCCCTGATCTTGCATTTCCTCCATAGTAGAACTACAGGGTCTTTCACTACAGCATCTTTCACTGTACTCTTTCTTTGAGTCTGCACTGCTTTGCAGAAAATCATGCAAGTCATGAAGGTGACAGAGARCAAAGAAAAAGAGCAAGATTCTAACCCAGAGCTCAGGGAACTTGTCTGAGAGTCTGAATCCTAACTTTGCAGTTCCTGGTCCTTTGCTGTATATTTACATTGTGCAGCCATGGAACAAACCAAATACAAAAAATGCATCAACAAAGAGTTTTACAGGGATCGCTCAAAATCAAAGGACTCCTCTGCTAATAATTACTGGCATCAGTGAGTTCAACAAAAGAACCCTCCTGAACGTTTTTTACTGGAAGGGAATTAAGCTGAAGCTTCAGTTCCCCCTTCTGCTCCTTCCTCAAACTCATAACAGTATTATTCCTTTTACCTCAGTCACCCAGCATAAGGAGTCTGTAGCTGAAAGAGGTTCTTAATGCTAAATGGGGAAAAAAATCATCTGTTTTTGTCTTTGAATTCAGCTTTGTTTCTGTTATCTCTGTTTGTTGGCTTGCATGGRTTTTCTTGTGTAGGCAAAATGAGAGCATTCCAGTGGGGGGAAATTAGGTTTTAGTCTGGAAAGCTGAAAGCAGATGGTTCTATAATGCCAATAAATATTCAAGTGGCATTTAGTGCATTAGAAGCTATGCATTTGCCAGTGTTGAAGTAGTATCACTGACAAATCTTGTTTTAAGTGTGGCAATAATCAGCAGATACTGGTATGCTAGTGGCAGCACARAAAAAAATTAATAAAAAGTGTTTCCCTAAATTTGTGTGCATTACTCTAAATTGTCTATTGAAAGTCTCTGAAGATTCAAAGGCACATAAACTGATGAAAGACTGTTGTATATATTTTGCTAAAGATTTGAATTTCTTCTTGTCAGTTACTTGAAAACAAAGATCTGCAGGAAAGGGATGTCCCTGGGCAGATGCAGCTGTGAAGAATTATGGCTTTAAAATGTGCTGAGGAATTTTTGCTTGCTAATGAAGTCCTTGTCATGGTCAGGTGCTACAACCAGCTTGTGATCACTTTAGTGTCAGTAAAGTCACACTCTGGAACTCTATATCCAGCTCCTGCATGGCCCKCCCTCCCCTCCACATCTTTGTGTGGAAACAATCAGGTTTTTTATATGTAAAGCAGAGGATTAATCTCAGCAAATATGGACAAAAGCCATTCAATTTAAACATTCAGCTCATTCTCAAACAGAAATTTAAAATACAGCAAATAAATTGTGAATAAATATGCTGCTTTCCACTGTCTGTAAAGAAAATGCAGACATTCAGTTYATATTTAAATTTCTAGATAGTGAGCAGTGAATTTTATTTGAAATGACTCTAATCAGAAGTTGTACTACATGAYTTTAAAATTTGTCTTCTTTCAGTTGGATAGTCAACTTAAAAGAARATAAAAATAACACAGCACTATGGGTAACAGTTTATATTTAATCSATATTATATTCTACCTTGAATTTTGACTCAGAAATAGCAACAGTGCTCATAGATAGTTCCCATAGCATGTCAGAAAGCTACACACTGTACTTTGTGCTCCAGAGTTACTGATACTCACAATGAAAGGATGATGAATTTGAGCCTTTGGGAAAAAGGCATCAATGGGACAGTGAAGATGTGGATAGCTGGACTCAATTTCTTCTCTCCTGTTACACGTGTACCCTACTTAATTTCCAGCTTTCACATAATTTAAATACTATTACAGGTAAAACAATAAAAATATTTTTTTAACATTAACTAAGAAAAAAACATTTCATACATTGACACTAATTTCAGGACTTGTACCTCAGAACTGCATGTCATGCTCAGCACATCAACAARAAGACTTTTCTCCCCARATTAAAAGGTGATCTTTTAATTAGTAGCAGCTGGGTGGCTACCTCTCATTTAATTTAGCCAAGGGCTATTGGTTCCTAATAAGAAGGTTGTTTCTTGTTGTTCTTAACAAAATTGATCAGTGATTGAGGAATTGAATGAGTTTTAAATACAAAGGTATTCAGAAGAGTTTTACCCATGCAGTTCTGGATCTGAAGTGACAACACAATATCATTCATCTAGAGAA
Organism: Alauda arvensis; assembly: GCA_902810485.1. Classification (NCBI taxonomy): domain Eukaryota; kingdom Metazoa; phylum Chordata; class Aves; order Passeriformes; family Alaudidae; genus Alauda; species Alauda arvensis. Next base: position 1,694,655 of record CADDXX010000077.1, on the reverse strand, counting down.
ATGTTCCTATTTTTTCATGTTTTTTGTCACACAAAGTGCACTTTCCATTGTTTCATCTGTGACCACCATGTTCACATCCTTTACATCATTCTTAATGTCCAAGGTATTGATATTCTAATCTAGTCATTAGAAAAGCTGAAAATTTCTTTGTATCTGAGTTAGCTGTGCTTTGAAAAAATAATGTGAGGTGGACATGATTGAATCTTCTTTTTTGCAAATGTACTGCAGGCTTTTTTACCAATTTTTAAATACCAGTCTCCATGTGAAGCCACTGGACATGGAGTGTCAAGGAACTAGACTTAAGATCTAAATAACTACTACATATTTCAAGATAAAGCTTAAAGACAACAATAATTTTATTATGATGGAAACTGTGGTAATAAAAATGTCCTAAAATTTGACAACCTTTTTACAGTTTACCAGATACTTAAGACTTCTCTAAGTAAAAAAAACCCAGTGATTTAAGAAAACTATTTTAGAGATGATTTATAATGATCCCTTTTTCACATCAGGGCATGAAATTTATCTCAGTGACTTGAACCTACAGGAAAAAATAAAATGAAAAGACTTTAGGAATTTAAGACTTGACATAATGGTGGGCTTAAATATGTTGCTCTGCTTGGTAGCTGGTTCGTGTGCACTTGAACATCTCATTTAAACCCAGTTCATCAAAGAAAGGTGTTTAGCTGGATAAACTCTAATTCCTGAATATAATATGAAGTTTCATTTTTAATCTYTTTTACCTGATTTAGTTTTCTGTAAATAGAGATGGAATCATTTCCTCACCTCACAGAAGTTTCACTGGAACACACTCTGAAGCTCTTTGTTGTTGGAGAGGGTGAACAGGTTCTGTGGATTATAAAGGAATGCAGGAGCTGWAACCAGGCAATTGATAGATGTTTTCTGGCCTGAGAAAGAACTTCTGTGTTCCTAAGGCAGAAATTGCCAATTTATCTATGTCCAGTAGGCAGTGATCCATTTAAAAAACAAAATCCCTTTACAACTAGCAACATCCTGGGAAGACTTAGGGAGGAGAACATGGGCTAAATACCTCATCAGTGGCCTTTCCAAGGAAGCTGGGATACCTTGATAAAATCTTTTACTGCTTCAGCTTACTCAAATCCAGTRAACATACAAATGGGACTTCTGCTTCCAAGTCTGTCAATCAGCYGTCTTTCTGAAAACTAAAATATCATAAAAAGAAACAGGTGTTGCTGAGCAAGAGAAATAARAGAAATTGGATTGTGAGGTTTGTTACACCACTTAAAACCCCAGAAATTGCATTCACAAAAGGTAAAAGGGRATGAAGAAAATAAGCCAGATACCAGAATAAAGCAATAATTGTAAAGTGAAATGAGAACACTAAATGCAGAAGATTATAATGGTTTTCAGCTTTAAAAAATAGAAAATGAATAGGAATAAATGTGTAATCAGCACAGAGGTAAAAAGGGAATCAGACTCTGCAGAACTATGATCATCAAGTTTTAGGAACCTAATAAGGCATAATAACATTTGGMATTATACCATAGAAAATGTGCTCTGAATCTTCCAGAAAGTTTGCTCTTATGTTGTTGGAGTTTTTTTAATTGTTTTTTTGGTAGTAGTTACAAACTTACATGGACCTAATTAGAAATTGAAGTTGATTTCTTTTCATTCTGGGGTATTAATTTCCTTAAAAATGTCATAGTTCATGYTACACCTGGAAGTACACACCAAAGATCAAAAATGTTGTTCTGAGTTTGATGAMGTAAAGTAATCATTATTTAGGTATATAGCTGCTGTTTTAAACATTAGTTCACAGTCTGCTAAATCCTGTACCACTTCTACTTTGGAAAAGAACTGTAAAGTAGGTCTTCAAGAGTTTCTGACATTGATTAATTCCATTCTGAATACAGTTACAATTGCAACTAATCAGGATATATTTTTCCYTTTTATTTCCAAAGCAGAGAGAGAAAAAGCTATAAGCTGCAGCATATCCATGTAAAATCCAGAGAAAGAGTTAAACTGCCAAGAGAGTGATTGTGAGTAATTTAGTAAAATTTACTGCATCATGTGTTGTGTGTATAAATATCAAAAGGAAAGTTTTAAAAGGCCAAATGAGAAAATTTGCCTATTGAAATACATATTAGCAAAATATAGCTGGAAGAAAAGAGTCAATCATACAATGTGATCTCGCCCTAAACTATTCCTCAGGGAAAGGATATGGGTAATAAAATGGACATGTGGAACTAAACCTTCAGGAGAGGATAGAAAATGTAATAGATTTGTACTGCTGACCTCATCATCAGAGCAAATGGAGAATAGAGTGTTGTGAGACATTCAAAAGAATGAAAACTAATAGAGCAGTAATAAGGAATTATTGCAATGGTACTCACAAAAAATTATCAGATATTATGATAAATGTYAGGAGAAGTAGTTTCCTAATGATTTTAAACAATAAACTCTTAGAAAAATTATTTTTAATGTGTAGAAGTTAAGAAATTCCCCTCAGCCTGTTCTCTTGCCATTCACAGAAAATAATGGAAAAAAGAAACAGCTGAGGTGAAGGCTTTGAAAAATACTGACTGTAACATATTTAGAAAAACCTTATTTTATCTTGAAAAAAAAAAAACCCAAAAAAACCCAAACCCCAGAATGTAATCAAATACCAGTCATCTTCATAAGTTACTAGTAAAATGCTGCCCCTAACAGATATACTCTATAAAAATCAAACCACAGAACTCTTTAACCCCATAAATGAACAGATAATGGAACAACTTTTAGTATCCCACAAAGGGAGAATTGATTATGATCAGTTCATATGCTTTGGTTACAAATATGTCTATTAACAAAATACTATAAATCACTGGCCAGAGGGTGTGTACACTCCAGAAAGATGAGCAGAGACCAACCCCCAGTGTGATAGTACCTAGTTTTAAGAAGGACATCTGSCTAAATTAGAAAATCATGTTTAAAAAGAATTAGAAGGAACAACTAGGAGGGTATATATTTGCCCATTACATGTAGACAGTTGTGCCATGATGATATGATATCAATATTTTAAAAGAGATTGAGAATAAATACAAATAATAGTTAAGAAGAGGAATTTCTTAGAAAGAAAATGAAGGAAGAAAAAAGTGTCCAATTTCCCCCACAGTTAAATGGTAGGGTAAATGCTAGGGAAAAAAAAAGGAATAGGAAATAAAAACCATAGCAGATTAAATTAAATGTGTAGCAAGGCTGTCAAAAGAAGCTTGTAGAAAATGATGTAGAATGCTTAAAACTAATTAAAAAAAAAAAAAAAAGAAAATCAAATACATTGGGATAAGGGGAAGCCAGAGAGTATTTAGGGCAAACAAGATCAATATACATAAAGTGCAGTTTGAAAAGATAAATTTCTGGCAGAAAAACTAATTCTTAAACCTACATTCAGTGGGTTGGAGAGGGAAAACAGCACGTGAGGGACCTTGTTTTAATGCAAAGTGAATTTGGAGATTTGTCTAACTTGCAAATGTCAGTAAAATCATTATRCAACAATAAGCAATTACAGCTAGAAAGATATGAAGATATCTAATGGAACTAAAGTATGARCTAGAAGAATTATAGATCATGGTAYGTAAAGTCTTGCATAAATTTAACTCGGTACCAGTTTTTTCGAAGCTGATAGTTATGATGTGAGTTTCTCAAACTCTTACCTGGGAGAATTCAAACTACAGACAGGATAATCTGTACCAAATCAATTCACCAGGACGATGTTATGGGGCATAAGGATGAAGGAAAAGAGTTAAAACCAGTTTTGTAATGGGAGGTCATCTGTTTTGAATCTATGGACTTCTTGGAATGAATGGATGAGTATAATTAGGGGACATGCAGATTACATATCCAGTTTTCTCCAAGGCAACACCATTGCCAAAATCTTTTAATAAAGACTTGATAAACAAAATGATATTTCCATAAATAATATTTACAAGATAGGAAACAAACAGTGGGGATATGCAGCCCTTACTGTGAAAGGAAGGCACTTTTGTATTTTATGGGGATCTTTGATGTGGTCACAATATTAGGTGCTGATAAACAGTTATTATGGTTGACAGGTTGTCTAGAAACACAGAAGCTGACAGTGAAGATCTGGAGAAGGACATTCTAATGCTGAATGAGTKGTATAGTATCAAATAAATGGGTTAGAAAGTGAGGCATTGGGAAACAACCTATTAGCATAGAGATGAATATTGAACTGAACATTCATTTCCAAGTGCTACAATTCAGGATTGGGACTCTACTTTTTTAATATTAAAACTTCAGCTCAATTTCCAGTAATTAAAAACGTATAAAATTTTTAAGGTAAAAAAAAAAAAACAAAACGAGAAAATGAAAATATAATGCACAGAATATGTGCACTAGTGGTGCACATCCTGAATGGTATGTGCTGTTTATGTCCTTCATTAAAAAAACATACAGACAAGATTATCAAGGTATGAACTATGGTATGAACTTTCTTTAAGGTGCAAGAAAACCTTCTTTAAGGTGCAGGAATAGAAAAAATGGATTTTGTGTGGTGCAGAATCCTACAGAATTGTGAGTGGCATGGGGAAGGTAAATAGGGAACAAGAGTTCTTATCTCGTCTGGAACAAAYAAAAAAGTAATTGGTTTGCACAAAATGTAGACAAGATTATATGCTTGTCAGAGGATAACCTGGATGGTAAAAACTAGCTGAAATTCAAAGAACAGAAACACATAAAGTGATGTGTTGTAAAAGTTGAAGAACTACACAAGCTATCAAGCGCTGTTAAGACTGGATCCCTTTCATTGGCTCTGTCTGTTGGCCAGAGAACACTAAGTTAAAGGRGGCTTTGTTTTTTCCTATATGAACTTTCTCATGGTCTTTCAAGTCATACTTGATAGATAATTGATAAATTTTCCTGCAGTCTCTGTCTCAGGTGCACAGAAYTCTTTCCTGATGTGCAAGATGGAAACTGTTGTCTCTTAATGGTAAAGGGGATTAGAAGACCTTATCTCTGTAAATTGGCATTATGTGGTGCAGCAGGTTTTTTTCTAACTGATATCAGGCATTAAATATGGTTGTRGATGCAGATTTACCTTATGAGTCATATTATTTTCATTTCAGTAATGTGATGAAATTGCTGTTTGGGTGACTTGCTCTCAGCACAGAAACAGAACATGGGCCTTGGGGAGATTTTAGCTGTGCCAAGTCTGTACCTAGCAAGTGTACTGACATGYATGTGATTTATTCATTCTTATTCTTCTCAACTGAGATTTCTCAGCTTGACCTAGAGATTAAGACTGAAATTGGGAAAGTTTTAAATGAGGGGCACTTCCAAGAATAGGTTTGAAGGAATTGGCCATATAACCAAGAAAGAAATTGAATTATCCAGGTCACAAATCTGCAGAGAAACTCCTTTCTGTATATAATTTTATTTAATCTTAAAATACAGCTAATTAAAACCTCTTCAAGAAAAAAATTTCTGATTGGAGCTATTTCCTAGAGTTTTGGATTTCGGGCATGATAATTGTCTTGAAGTAGCTTAAAAAGAAGGAAGAAAATTAGTCTTTCATCAGTTGATTTGAAAATGTACAGTGAAGACCAGGACAAATTCTATGTGCAAGGATCTGGAATGCTGGGTAAATGTATTGTAATACATCATCATAGCAGAAGGGTACTGTGGAAAATGGCTTCTGTGAACATGTGAGAGAGCTCAACATCACAGAAATCTTCTCACAGTTATATGTTTGCATTATTAGACAAGAAAAAATAGTTGYAATTGTTCCTTTCTGTTAATGGAACTCAACTGTTAAAATTATTTATCTTTAAAAAAAAGACACWACTTTTTTGTTTAGAACAATTATGTATCTAGATAATTTTCTTAGAGATCTTCCTTTATATATTTAGTGTTTTGTAAAAATAGTATTGGAATTATATTTTTAAACAATTTTTTATTCCAAAAATTGCAGCATTTCAGAAGACAACACATATTCAGAGCCCTATTTTGTTCCAAGTGCAAAGCACACATTTCAATGGACTGTAGAAAGATTCGGTGGTAATATGTGGATTTCCATGCTTAACATTTAAAAACAAATTATGTCAAATAAACACCAAATCAATATCTCACAAACATGACAAAATAATGATTCTTTTCATAAATTACAATCTTGCAGAGCAACATAGAAAAGGTTAATTTTAAAAAAGAAAAGTCATTAGGAATTGAAGTTTAAGTGCTAGTTTCTTGTCCAGTTAAGATTCATCTGGTCATAGGCTTTTTTGTGCATATCAAACATGATTTTCAAACAAAGAAAAAGCCAAAGTATTCATGCAGAGAGGAAATAACATCCTCATTAATGAGAATTCTGCATAATTTCTATTATTCAGGCACAAAAAATTTATAGTAATCTAAGGAGCTATCTGTGYTTGTTGTAAGCTGTCTTGAAGATTAATCTTTGTTAACTACTTGTTTAATGTTAYAGTTAATAATTAGCTACCCTTTAGTCCCATATCATCCATCACTTTACTGAACTGAATCAATTCTTTTTTAACCAATAAGTGGTTGTTTATCTTTGCTTAAGGCTACCTTGGGTGAAAGATATCTGAAAGGTTATAGMGTTCTGATTCTGTGAGAGTTTATTCAGCATGCAAACCACAAATTGTTCTTTATRAGGTTCCATGTTTATTGCTTTCCACAATAAAAAGGAAAATTTAATTGCCATTTTCTTCAACATAAATGGCAACCACATAACTTTATATCTTGTTGACTCATAAACATCTTCATACATTCTTCAGTGGAAACTGGACTACTGAATTAGCATAACCTATTGTGCACTACAAATATATTCTGAAAACTGTAAAGGTTGGYCTCTAGTTGCTTTTAGTTTGGCAGAGAATTTCCCCTACTTTGGCTGTCTAGTGTTTAATAAAGACTTAGAAACAAAATATTTARTACTGGTATTTAAGAATTAAATCTGCTGCTTGTAAGACCTTGGCTGGAAGAGATCCACACAACACTGGCTTTTCTGCTTAGAACTGTATTTCAGAATTTGACATCTTGCTGATTTGTGAATTTTCATCTATGTTCATATTGTATAATTTTGTACCTAGTGCAGTGGGTTAGGTGGGAATAATTGTAGCAAAACTAAAAAGGTAAACTGATAAATAAATARAGAAAAATAATGCCAGAAGTTAGTCTTTATTTTCACTAAAATCAGCAAATTAATATTTACAGTTCCCGATGTGGTGATATCTCARTCCCTTGGCACATATATTGCATTCTGGTTTTCAGCACATGATATTAGTTTTAATGCTTTAATACATTTATACAAAGCAGCTGAGTTAAAATTGCTTGGGGGAATATAATTTAAAATATGTTGTCTTTTGTGTGCATAACATCACAGACATAATTCYCCATTAATGTATTTTTCCCCATTTAATTCCATAAAAAATTTATTATACTCCTCCTGRTGTACTGCAGAATGCACTACAGTAGGATTAGCTGGATTTTCAGCCAGTGAGAATGTTAGAACTCAGGTGAAATCTGGAAGCTACAATTGTTTCCAGTAGCTGAGACTCTGGACAGAGGACAGAGTATGGATGAGATACAACACATTAATATCAAAACATTGCAAGGTTTGCTATGCTATAGACCTTCCCTGAAATGGGAATGTTAATTCTTGTCCCTTGGGAAAGAACAGCTGCTGGAGCTTGTGCTCAGTTACATGGATATAAATCAGAAAGAACTACCTGAACTCAGTGAAGCTGTTCAAGAGTTAAAAGCAGTGTGACAGCCTCATCAGACCTGAAAGATATTGTCTAAGGTCACCCAAAATAAGCTTGTAATGAAATAAAAATTTCTATAGAGTACTTTCATTTAGTGTATAAATAAAAAACAATTTTAAATGAGCACCCTTTACATTGTCTTCAGAGACATTCTTGCTGCAGTGAGAGCTGATAAGGTGCATTTTTTTTCCCTTGACGTATAAAGCAGAGGCTGATTAAAGGAACTTTGGAAATTATGTGGAATAAAGACTGCTGTTAATGGTAAATATTTATTGAGCTATTTATTCTWTGATTTAGTATCTTTTTTAACATCCCTCACCTACTCAATTTTAAAACTAATTCTTGCCAACTGAAGTAAAGTTATTTCAGAAATTGATATAAAATGCTGCTGCCTGGTTTTYAAGATATTGCAGTACAAGGCAATTTTGAAAAGCATGAAGCAATGGTCCAGAAAAGCACTCTGATTTCTGTTTCTTTATTGCACATAGTGCAGCTTCCCTGGCCTGTAACCATAGGTGGTGAGAGGGTTTGGCCAATTCGTGGGAAATTTGGCTGGCCAAATTTGTCATMATTTCTGCTGTTCTAGGAAAGGAAGCTATTAATTCACTTCATGGAAATGAGCAGGTTGTGGAAAGGGCTGTCAGGAGAATGGAAGGGGCATTTGGAACCCAGGTTTCCAGCTATAGCTGTGAACCTGAGATATTTGACAATTTTATTTGCTGCCTAGCTTCCTGTGGCTGATGACAGAGTTGAAGCCACTTATCATTCATTTCTCTGTTTTCAGGAATACAAGAATAAAATCCATCTGTGGTGAGTGCMAGCATAACTCTGGAAATCTTTAAAGTGACTGTGCACAAGGAGAGGTCCTGGGAYATGTGACCTGCACGAAAGAGCAGATGACACTCACACCTCTTCCTCCAGTTTCTGTGGGGAGATGCATGAGATGAAGTCAAAGCCCAGCAGAAATAATTTTTTGTTCTTATTTAACTGAATCACATGCCTGTAATTTATTTCCACAAGAAAGAAATCCAGTTTGAGTCACATGCATGTTGTTCTCTGCTCTGACATATAACTTCCATCAGATTGATGCAATAAAACTAAAAAAGAAATTYCCTTAATACCATTATTTAGATACTYTACCTTCARTGTGTTTATCCAAGCCAGATTTTCCCTTTCACTTTAAAAAACATTTTTTGCTTAGTAAATTACTTAATACTTTATAGAATGTAAAGCTTTATTAAGTGTTCAGAGTTTTAAATACTGTATATTTCTGAAGAACCATAGTATCAGACAAGTTTTAATTCAATATAAACCAAAGAAGATCCTCTTCAGGCAGGATAGATCATAATTCCATATTGCCATTAATGAGTAAGAAAACATCAGATTCTAATTTTTTCTTGCATAAAAGCTGTTAGGATTTTTAATAAAGGACAGATTGATTCTTCCCCTCCTACAAAATAATTCCTTGTCATTGGGAACTTTGGCAAATGTTTTTATTGTGCAAAATTAAGGACAGATTAAACATTCAGTGATATCAAAATAGTGTTGTTGCATTTTACTCATACTGGTATCATTTCCAACCAAAATTGCTTTTTTAGGTTGTGAGCCGTCTACATTTGGATATACCAGTGTATGTATTAATTGAACTTATTATAGATTTATAAGGGCATTATGTAAAAATACAGAGATTTGCATTTGTTTTTTGCTATTAAGTATTGTATGAATTGGATGCAATCATTACCACATCTAAAAATCTCCTTCACAATGTTGATACTGCATAAACATCACATTGAATCCCACTTTGATGAATCTCTATTGATGAGCTACATAGATATTCAGCTACTATGTTTCCTATCTTTAAAAATCACAGAAAGTATAGTAAATATTGTCACCTACTTTTCTAAGAATGAGCATGTGAGAGTAGAAGTGATGTATCCTGGTTGTGCAGAAAGTGCAGCTGACTCAAGGGCCGAGGTCAGCAGTGACCAAGTCCCMATTTTTTGATGATCCCAGTATCTGTCATGGCAAGTGAGTACTTTCACCACCAGAAAGGTGGTGAAAGTGCTCACTTGCCATATAGGTTTTATAGGTTTTATATAAACCTATAAAAACTTTATTTTATAGGTTTATTGTGTCTTTCATTAATTCATATGCMTATTTCTGTTTCTCACACAGACAGGCTTCATCCATTAGAACTGTTTTCTCTTTAGAGACATATTAAAACCCATTGTCTTAAGTATCCCTGGGGAAATGTACAGGTTGATATGCAAGGAAATCATGGCACTTTCCATGCCTTTTCCTGAAATACAGTCTGTTTCTGACTTTGGAAATGGTAGCCTGGAAAAGGCAAGACCCACAGCACAGCCTTCACAGAGATCACCTGGATTTATTTGGTCACACAAAGCTCTGAAAGGTATCATTACTATAAAGTTTTCATCTAGGAAAATTAAATTAATTCTAAAGTGCCGTCAATAACTTAACTTTTCACCTGCTCACAACTTTCCAAGGTTCTATCTGGGCATTTTATAACCTGGCATGTTATTTCTAAATAAACAGACTTTGCTGTAGTGACTTGAGATAGRTACATTAACCTAAACTATCAATTTATCAATTAACAAATTACCAATTATCAAGTAGAGAGATAAAAACCAGTTTCTCATTCAAAAGAGTAATAAGACACAGTACCAAATAGTTCAGGAGAATATTTTGCTTATATCTGAAACCCTTGGTTACAATTTGGCCCCTTACAATTGAGATAAACTGACAGATAAAAAAGGGTTTACCTCCAGTTTAATAGCGGGGATTCAACAAACACTTAGGGGTTTTGAGGAGAGATTGAGCATCTTGCCCATAAATTAGAATTGACTAATGTTTCATGTCTCTAGCTGGTTTCATAAGTGGAAAGTTTCCTTTTACCAGAAAGGAAACTTTCTGGTTTTAGCTTTTACCAGACAGTTAAAAGATTGTCATTCACCTACATCCTGCCAACCTCTATGCTCTGTAACTATGCTATTGGAGGTAGGATTTCTCCTGACCTAACTTCACCCACTTGAAAATAACTTTGAACCATTTAGCTCAGCCACTTGTAACACCATGGAGATACTTCCAAAGGCAGTGTGTTCCTCACCTGTTCCTTTGTTTGAAGTTCAAACTCCATTTATTTCCTTTTTTCTTTTTCTTTAGTTTCTAGTCATTGTTTTGTATTAAGGGCTCTGTTGCTAAGTTTTTTTTGTTGGAATCAAAATTGTCAAGCAGGATTTCAAAGAGAAATGAGGCTAAGTTTATTCTTATTTATTTTGAGAGATTGTGAAGGTAGGAGCTATCTGAGTCAAAAGATGCAATTTTCTAAAAGTGAATTTRTTTTGTACTCATATGAACACAGTACTAATAAACAACAACTTTGAATAAAACAGTACCATATAATCAAAATTCAAGTTGTTTCCTCTACAGAGCCTTGAGAGGATATATRTGGGAAAAGGAAAGATCAGATGGGTTTCATTTGTGATAAACTATATTTGAGAATAGTGAAAATAGCTGCAGTTAGTTCTGTATTCAGGATCACATGATGAATCAGTGTGTTTGAGAACCAGGTAACAGGGGACAACAGGGGACATATTTTTCCATATAACGGACTTCTGGCTGCTTTATTATGTGAAGTTCAGATTAGCTACTCTATAGAGTTTGATACAAAATGACTGAAATTCTTGTCTGATGTTTTCAGGTGACATGAAATTCCTTGTGTCCCCTGTTGTCCTCATCTTGAAAAGACAGGGTTGTGGGTTCCCTGTGATACAATACTTATAAGAAGATTATTATAGTCCTTATTTCTTATTCTGTCTATATATTGTTTATTATTTCTTTTTTTCACTGTACATTGAATAGGAACAAAAGATGTTTTTTCAGATTGTCAGTCTTGTTCAAATTTTCCACTCTTGCCCTCAGCACACCCTCCGTGATTATGAATACATTGCAGCAACTGAACTGAGGTGCAATGATGCAGCAGAGGTGCATGAATATATTTTGAGTGATAAATGATGGCACAAATACCATTACAAACCAGCACTGCTGTTATGCTCACTTTACTACATCTTGAATTTGTTGTTTTTCCTCTTTTTTTTTTTTTTTTAATGATACGGCGACCACCGAGATCTACACTCTTTCCCTACACGACGCTCTTCCGATCTAATCACTCTACTCTCCTACTTTGGCAGAGGGAAACATTGCATATTAAAAGATGTTGTCTTTCATTTATCTTCTCACCTTTCACGCTCAGCATCTTGTAAATTTGTAAGCTGGAAAGAAGATAGGCTTTGTGTTGTRTTTGCTGTCCTTGAGCAGTCAGTCATGATTTCTGCCATCAAAATGTGCACTGATGTTTACACCAGCAAATTGTGCAGTATCATTAGATTAATTGGATGACACTTCATGCTTGCTTAAGACATTATAAATCCCCGAGCACTTTCCTGTTTTATTTAGTTTCATTTTTTTCCAAATGAAATGATCTAATTTTAAATATAKCTCCCTTCATTTTCTTCATTTCCCCTCTTTCATTACTATCTCCTGTCCTTGTATTTATTACTAACTTCATATCCCTTTTTTGTAATAACCATCTTTTCACAGACACACTTAAACAGTTTTAACACACGTTTTTGACTTCCTAGTGAGCCCAGTTTCCATTGACTTCCATACAATTTATATGTTGCACTTTTCAGATTGTATTGCAGTGCACCCAGAAGTCCAGTTGTTGTATGTGAGTCTTTATTGCCCAGGATACAATATTTATCAAATAAAGTACTAACCAAACATCAAACAATGCTCCATGTAAACATGAGGCCCACAAAAACCAATTTCAAACAATGTTATGTTCATTTTATGTGCAAAAGAACAATGATAGTATGTTCTCAATTTCTGATTGACAGCCTACTGGATGTTACTGTTATCATGCAAAATTTTCTATTTTTTCCGTGTCTTCAGACCTCTGATTACAGTTAATTTTACCCTTCCATATGGCAAAAAATAATTGTGTGTTCATGGCACATGTTATAATTGTGGARTTTTCTTAGTCAAAGTGTACATATTTAGTCTGTAGATCTGAATTWTGGGTTCTTCAGCAAGGTTGTTGATATATCCCCTAAGGCCATCTTCAGCTAACTGCAAGTGACAAACTTCAACCTGCAAAAATATTTGCAAGTTACTTTTTCACACAAATGTTATACTGGTCTGGATTCAGACCTTCAGAGACCACGGGTTTCCTGTCAGTTGAAAAGATGGCTTGGAGAGTAATTGCCCGTATTTTCCAAAATTGTCTGATTTTGTTTTCCTAACTGAAGACCCTCTCTACTTCTCTAAAAAGGAGATTTGTTTCAGTTTCCATGGCTTACCACATTCCAAAAATTATTAATATGTCTTTCATATTATTTGTATGACATTCCAAGAATATGAAGAATCTTTAGGAAACACTGAGTCATGTTATAGCTACCTAGGTAAAAATCTTGAAGTCTTCATGTATCTCTTCTGCCTTTTAGCCCCTCTTCTGAAAAATGAGAGGCTTGAAAGTACATTTCACATCCCCTAGAGAGCCATTCATTTCTTTAAGATTTTGCTAAAAATTTAGTTCATAGTGTTATAGAGATGAAAGAGTAATATTTTTTTTCTGGTAGTAGTTTTTTCCAGAGGCTAAACAAATCCTGTATGAATTTCAAACTGTTCCTCAGRTCTATAAGTTGAATTATTTTTAAAATCTTGCTTTTCTTTCTTTTTCTATTTTTTTACAACATTCTGCATCATAGCCAGAGTTATTAAGTCAATCTATTATTAAGGATGACTGACATTTTCTATTATAACACCTTGTTTTCAAAGGCCTGTAATTTTGACAAAGTATAACCACAGGGGGTAAAAATTTACTCACCAAAAAACTGCAAAAAGTTGATTTCCTGCTTACTTGCTTGAACAAAATCAATTCTTCCATTTCCTAACAATAGGACATGCAGAAATACTGTTTTCGTATATTATAAAAACTATTGGAAACATTTTTAAAGAAGGTCTTGCACCTTCATTTGGAAAAAAAGAACTAAAAAATTATATGAGTTGGTTTTTTGGGGGGGAAAAAAGTGATTTATCATCCTTATCTTCTAAGTTGGATGATATCTGCAAAACTTGATGAAAAATTGAGAAATTGCTTCTTTATTGTGCTCAGTAAAAAAAGTTTTTGTTTCTTTTTAATATTTGGCTAAATTTGCAACTCACCTAAATTGCAAATCCACCTAAACTGAGCCACATGGAGCAAAGAGGCTGTAGAAGCAATGCATGGATAAGCATGCAGAAAAAATAAATATCTCATAAAGAATCAGCTTTCTTAGAGAAAAAAACACATAAATCTCCTCACCCCACATGCCCCCAGCCCTTCTCCTTATGAATTTCTCCGTTCCTTTAATGGAAGAGGAATTTTGCTATTTTGGGACTTGGAGTTTCTCAGAGAAACATAATGAAAATATGTTTTCATATACCTTCTGCTTCAGCTAATTTTTTAGGCAAAAGGTCCATGCAATTCCCCTGCCTGTGAATACCACCCACCTTCTGCAGCTGGCTCCTGTATTTTCCTCCATCTACCTTGCCAGGAGTCCTAGAGCTCCCTTTTCTTCCACTGACCACAAACTAGAAAAGGAATGCAGCTCCAGGTTCTTGAAACCACATTTTTTTCTGTGCTCAACTGGGGCCACTTCTGGGGATAAAAGGCAGGCAGAGCAGTGGAATGGAGGTTTGTGGGAACTTTATCTCTGTCCTGTGCTGATCTAGAACTGAATAGAGAGTGAACAATAATGGGAATCATTGCAATTCACTGCCAGTAAGAGAACTTCACTCTGAGATGGGAGATCTAACCAGGCAGCTACATCTACAGTTTTGAGACATACCCTGAAAGCATAGGATCAAGCATTCTTTRTAAAGGTCCTAGATGATAAATTGTTTGCTCAGTCTCTGGTGTGGGCTTTGCCTAAGTTAGCATTCGCTCCCTGGACAATTCCCAGGGAATTGCCATTGGCCACAGTACATCCCTTTGTGCTGTGCTGGTGACCAAGGGAGTTTATTTATGAGGATGCATGATGCACTGTGATTTTGCTGAAGGACTAGAAAGTGTTCCAAAGACAATATTGTTTTCTAGTATAGATGTAGATTTTAYATCACACTTTCACAATGTCCAGAGAGAGATAGGAAATGTTTAGTTTTTAACCAGATTTAAATGTGACATAAGGTTACAGCTCCCTACCATGAGAGAATATGCATACCTGATGTGTGTGCCAAACTCTCAAGTTTGAGGGTAGGGAGGGGTGTTAAACACTGACAAAGATGAGCACAACCCAGTCATCATAATAGAAAATGCCATATTCAGTGACAAAGGCCATTAGAAAATTCCTGGTATCCTTTTCCGTGCCRCTTATTCTTGTTTGCTCTTATTCTCCATTTTAGTGTCCCCTTAACTGTACTTATAGAGTTGTCTGTGAATTCATGCTGTAAACTGTTCCATTGAGCCAGTCTGTGTCAAATGTGAGAGGATTTAGTCTAGGGGATTATTTTCCTTCTTTGCCACTCAGGTTTGGACAGACATTGCTCAGCCCTGACTTTCATTTGTATTCAACTGCCTGATGTTTTGGTTTCAATGAGGTATTCCTGCTTGTGCAGCAGGACTACAGGTTACTGTGGAACATCACAGCAGAGTGACTGCATCTCCAYGGGAGATAGGATTTGTGATGTCCTTAGGTATCTGAATGGTGAATATTAAGTGTTATTATGTGTTATTTAGAAAGACAATGTTATCCTTTTCCMAAGAAATGGTGAATTAATTTAATGCAWTAAATSAAAGATAAATCACTCAAAGATCAGYARAAATTCTRTTTWGTAATTAGTAGATGGGACTTTTTTCCATGATTATSATTTATTTTCTTTTCTCTTTAAAGTTAGGCTGAAGTGACTGGGAATTCAAGAAGTTCAAAGATACAGACAGGGCACTTACAGTTATTTAAGAAATTCTGCCTCTTTGAAAAATAATTAAGTATATTATACACTTGCATTGCACTTTCTTCCTGCCTAAAAGATATGGGGCACTTTACAGCTCTTTCATGTGCAAATTAACACAAAATAGATTATAGAGAAAGAACATGGACTTGAGTCTTGTCACAAAGTAACAGAACAAGAAAATGACAATCATAAATTTTGAAGACAAGTGTTAATCTTCTAACTACCTGAAAGGTAGCTAACAAATTCTGTATTAACCAGCCACCAGTGGAATATCCCAGTTGTTTGCAGGTGAGTGAAAATCAATCACCCCCCTTTTCACATTTTGTGTGCACACTTTCTGTAGCACTTTCTTCTGTATAAGGAAATTCTCCACATTCTGCTGGGCAACACATTTTTTGAGCAGCAGGAGGGGATCGTCCTGCTCTTAGGGAGATTTCAGCACAGCCTGGTCTGAACAGCAGGGGGCTGGAAACTCTTATTTATTCAACTCTGCCCATTTAGTGCTTTTGAATAAAAGGTGATTTTTTGTAAAAACTTGTGTCACAGCCCCACCAAGCTCTCTGCTGCTTGTCAACTCTTCTATAGAGCCAGAATAGAAGAATGCAAATATAATAATTGTAAGTATAAAACCTCTTTGAAATAAAACATGGAATGGCTGTGCTGTGCAGACAGAGATTACTGAAGAGGTAGTTCCCTACTTTCCTCTGCTGCACTAAATATTCCCTATATTCCATGCACTAACACAGGAAACTATTGTAGGAACTACTGTTTCTTAAACAGATGTCACAGTCTCAGATACAAAAAATATTTTGCCATTAGAATAATTTGGTTTTGAGACCCAAAAGTTACTCCTTGAAAATTCTGCCAGCATTACATTTCAAAATTACATTGTTCTTTCTCTGTATGTGGTTGCATGATATGCAATGAATCTATTTCAGCTTTTAAATTCTTAAAAACTGTATTATTGAAAAAGATTATTATACAAAAGACTTGAGCATAATGCATATAATGTAACATTTTTTCTCTGTAATACGGTCGTTGTGCAATTAATCTCCTCACAAGCTGTTCTGATATATCATTCTAGTTGTTTAGCAATCAAGAATTTGTAGAAATAATAAAAAACAAAACAAAACAAAACAAAACAAAACAAAACAAAACAAAACAAAAAAAAACCCAACCAGACCTCAAAATCTATTTGTTGGATTAACCACATTATTCATTAGCTCTACCCTGTTACTTCATAAAAGGAAGTTTAGGTAAATAGTTGCCTAATAAAATGTAATGTTTGGAATAGTATTTTGGAAGAGACTTTTCTATAACAGTAAATGGGAAATTATCTCCTGGCATTCACCAGATATGTACTCTGGCAGTAAATCAGCTCTTCTGACATAATGTTTGTGATTGCACAGAACTCAGATATGTGGCAGTATCAGACAACACTACACTGAACTTCAACATTTACTCAACTGAAGAAAAGAGCATAAGCTATGAATAACATATTTCACTTTTTTTTTTTTTTTTTACTGTTTTTTTTTTTTTTTTTTTTTTTTTTTTTTTTTTTTTTTTTTTTTTTTGTAGTCTTGTATCTTTCAAGGAACGTAATTTTTTTCTTTCTCTTGCATGAAGATTGCTTCACTTGGACTTCATGCTTGAACCAGTGGACTTCATAAGGTTACCCCTCAATGGCACCTTTGGACACGTCTGGTCAAAGGTGCTGCCCCCACAGCAGCTTCAGCTCTGCAGGGGAACTGCCTTAACCTGGCTGGCTGACTCATCTCAGGCACAGCACTGGTGGGCAAAGGTTCCTGTTCTCAGGGAGCATTCACTGCTGCTGTTCTGCCAGAAACAATTCTTGGCAACTGCCCTGGCAGTGGGTGTCTGAAAATCCAGAGGAGATTGTGTGGTTTTTACACTCTGCCAATTGCCAGGTTTAGTGTTACCTTATGGGAAATGTGAATCCCCAGTAGTATCAGAGTCCACATAAGAGAATTGTAAATCCCATTGGCAGGAAATAGGAAATGCTCATCAGACTGCTAGCTTCACTGTTGTCTCTGAGAGCTTTTTTAAAAGAAGGTCATCAGGACTAGAAAACTGATGAGGTCTACTAATGTATTATTGGTCAAAATTAAGCTGWTGCTTCTTGCTGTGGCGTTTCAAGTGATGTTTGAAAAAAACTGATATTTTAAGTTTTGTAAGTATAACATGGAAGATTCTAAGGACATGTTAATTTTCTTACACCATACTTCTGATACAGATTTCCCTCAATATCTTTTATAATATTGCTAAATTCAGTGTTAAACATAGTAAGGGAAAGATATTTATCTTACAAGAACCAGAGGTAAATTATCCTCCTAATTACAGGCAGTTAAYTTTCTGTTTCCACCCTGATGTGTGAAACTTCTTATTTGTCATYATAATTCCATTTGATGTAGTGTCACATGCTCACAACCCAACCTCTTGGGTCATATGGTATTACTGTGAAAGGTGTTTCCAGCTTCAAGGATGAAGAGGGCATTGCCCTAGACAGAACTTACATGCAAGAACATTGGAATGATACTCAAGGTAAAGGAGTAATTGTGAAACACTATAGAAAAAACCCTCTATTTGTTAAGAAATCTGTGCATAAAACAAAATTAATTCACTAAAAGAAATGTATAATATYATTCAAAGTATCTTCCCAACTTGATGCTCTCCTAGTTAAAAGTCTGGCCTCTGTGATTTAGATTTAATTTCACAGAATTGCAGAATGGTTGAGGATAGCAGGGATCTTTTGGAGACTTGTCTACTCCAAATCCCTGCTCAAAGTGGGATCAGCCAGAAAGGTTGCTAGGGGCTATGTCAATTTATTAATATCTCSAAGAGCAAAGACTCCATGGCTCCTTTGGGCAACCTGTCCCAGTGTTTGACATCCTCAAAGTAAAAACTGAGGTGTTTTGTTTCTTTTTGTTGTTGTTGTTGTTGTTTTTTCCTTATACTTAGATAGAATTTCCTGTATTTTTCCTTGAGTTCAGGCCTCTTGTTCTTTCTCTGSACACCACCAAGAGGAGTCTGTCTCTGTCCTCTTTTCACCCCCACTTCTGGGATTTATATACATTAATTAAGTGCACCCAGAGTCTTCTCTTCATCAGGCTTAAAAGTCYCAAATCTCTCAGMTTTTTCTCAGAAGAGAGATGCTCCAGACCCTTAATCACCTCAGTGGCCCTTAACTGGACTCTCTCCAGTATCTCTGTGTTTCTCCTGTACTGGGAAGCCTGGAAATGATGCCAGCACTCCATATGCAGACTCACCAGCCCASAGCAGAAAGGAAGGCTCTCCCCTCTGGACCTGCTGGCAATAGTTTTCCTCACACAACCCAGGATGCTGTTGGCCTCCTTTGCTTCCAAGGTGCACTGCTGGCTCACAGYCAGCTCTTGGCAGCTCTCAAAACCAAAGCCAGTTAATTGTACAGAAGTTTTTGGAATTAAATATCATCTGAACAGGTCTCTTGAACCTGTGTTTCCTTAATCTTTTTTTAGGCAGACATCCCAGTTGTGTCCCAAATTAACAATTTTTATAGAAGTTGTAGTGGCTTCACAAGGAGAACCTGCAATTTGTTACAGAGAACTGTGTGGCTTGTTAGTCTGTGATCTGGCATTAGAGCATACTGAATCATGTAAATTGGACATTAGAAAGCCAGGTTCCTAACTCTGAAATAAATTTCTTGACTTCAAGTGCCATAAAAAAATTATTGTCTCATTTTTTCCTTGATTGGAAAAGTCTGCACTTCAACTACCCTTTGAATGAAGATGTAATCTGAAAGTGTGTTTTGATAAATTGTGTTTCTTTGAGAACTGAGGAGTTCAGTGAAATTAAGAATTTGACAGCTACACACATATGCATAAAGAAGAAATAGGTGCCACACATTTTTTTGAGAACTAAATRTCTAGATCTTTTAGAAACAGATCTTTTAGACTCAAAGATCTACAATGGGAAATTCAGTAYGCTTTGATTACCTAAAAGTGAGTCATTTTGTGGAAATATTCTAAAACTRAACAAATAAAAAACTACCTGTGAACAATAAGCTTTATGTAAAAGACTTCCACATTTATTTGATCATTAAAAAAATTATTTAATGCTGCTGATTGTGCTTCCTTCCCTTTTGTTTGAACTAAACTGTGTTTGTGTTGATTCTGAGAGAAAACCGAGGTGTTCAAGCACAGACAGGTGTGTTTTGGTGATTTATTTCATATTGCCTCTTCTCTTTGGATTTGAAACAAATAATAATGAACTCCTTCCAATTCCATTGTAAGCCTAGGCCAGGGCTTTGTGTTCTACAGCCTACTCATTACACATAATGATATGGGGCAATTATATGGTATAGCTTGTTGTCCACAAGGAACAAAAGGGACAATRCTCAAATTTGGTTTTGATTCTCAGGCTGCATTTAAATTGTTTACAAAGAAATTTCCTCCTGGTCTGCTTCTTGATGAGCATAATAGCTTCTGGAATTCATGCCAGAGTATTTAAAGGTGGTAGGTTTGATTACATTATAAGTATCTCCCTGGAATGCTTTTGCCCCTGCTACTTAAGTATGCTTCTAATTTCACAGAAAATAATGCCTGTGCTTTGGGGTATTCATGAACTGTGTTCCACCACTATCTTTCAGTGATATACTTGCACAGCATGCAAAACCCAGAGAATTTAGGAGATGTGGTGTTAAAAATTCAGATTAATAAGTCGAGGTTCATGATCTATTAAGATTTCCTCTCACCCCGTTCCACTTTGTAAATGCTGTATGGCTTCAAGAACATGAGGGTGTAAAGGCATTTTTAATCTTCACATTGTTARTGCAGGCACCCTTGGAAGGTGTCTTTCAAAAGGAAGACTCATGGTGAGCCTGCACTGTGAGTTCCTCTGCTGCCCTTTTCTGAGTTTGCCTGCAGGGAAGCCTWGTTCTGAACAAAATGTAGAGAGCTTAGGGACAGGTTAGGGATTGCAGGAATCCCACACTTTATGCTTACAGGCATTTCTGTCTCTGYTAGCATGTTGACCTTGTAAGTCTCCAGAGACCTGCATGTAACAAGGTTCCCAGATGCCCCACCTCAGCTTTTGACAGTTGAATATGCAAGGAGGACCTCTGATGCCTTCAGGCTTCCAACTTTTGCCATGCCTGTGATGCCAGCATCTGTTGCTATGACACTGCACCAAGTCAGCCTTGCAGCCAGCTCAGTAGTTTCATGTCCTGCTAYGTAAATAGAATGAAACCAATCTTGCTGGAAAATGTTTTTCTGTCCAGCTTAAATTGGACATTGTTTCTCTCCTGTGCAGAATTMTTTGTTTTACTTCCCCATTYTGAAGGAAACCAACCTCTTATGACRACCTCTTAAGAGATTCTAAGCACACAAAATAGGCCTTCTTAAGTCCACGTTCCTTGAATGCCATTTTCTATCCACCTATGTCTGTCTATGATATCACTTGGTATTTTAAAAGGGACAACAGTCTRGGGTTAAATCCTCTGTGTTTTTCTCCATTGTGTCCTCAGGGATTCTCTAAATWTGTATTTAATTGCATACCAAACCTGCTCTGTATAATCTAAATCCTTCTCCAGGTCTTTTGACCACTTTATCTGTCTAATGATTCCACAGGTAATTCAAACAACTTTAATAAKTTTAATTTTACTTATTTAATGTTATCTTTAACCTGGATATGTGCTCCCTAAAAGGAAATATTGAGTTATCCAAGCAGTAAAAGATATTCTTCACCACTCAAGAGTTAGAAAGGACTTCAGTGATTTGGACTTGCATGCAAGCCATTGGMAAGGGAGTGAAGAAGAAACAAATATGTCTGCAAASAACCATGCCCCAGAAATCYAGAAATCTARTGAATTACAAGTCAAATTGTCAAATGCAAAAAAACAGGTGTTTTTCTGACCTTATGGTTCTTAAAGACCTTATTTTTTCTATGCAAACCTTATAAACTCCTTGTGTGTAACCTGACTGTAGCCTAGTTCAGGCACAAATGGAGGGGCAAGCCTTGAAGGGATTTGGCAGGGGGACTGATAAAGACAGTCAGATCAAGAAAACACCCTTAATAAAGAAATATCTTTTTTATGCAGACACATTTTTTTTTCCAATCATTCTAAACATACTTATCATTTGTCACAACATTTCAAGCTTGCTAAGGAGTCAGTAAAATTCACAGCAATTCCARCACTCCTGTCTGTTTGACTAAGACTGATTTCTATTCCAGTTCCTGAACAGCAATTTCTTAAGCTGTCAGACAAACACAGGTTGTGTGTCAGCTGCAAGGAATGTGGTCCTCCATATTTCTSTACAATGACTGGATGCATGTTGCAGCTTGATGGAACATGAGAAGGAATTTGATCAAAACATTTTATATAGAAAGGGACACTACAAAAGACCTGCTAAGTCACAAAAGCACTTGAAGGAGGTTTCATGGGGACTTGACAGATTAAAAGCTGACAGCACAACTGTCACAGTCTCTGTACAAATCCAGCTTGATCTGATTATCAACAAAGTGTGAGAGACACACAGGAACAGTAATGAAAACACATGAACAGTAATGAAAAGAAATTCAGAGTACAATGGAAGCACCATTTGTGTGCTCCTGTATGCATAGGCCATAGACAAATGCAGTACAGGAGAGAAAGGGAGTATAATATAAAAAATGAATGAGATAATGAAACTCAGAATTCAGTCTTTTTTTAAGCTTTTTGAAGCAGATTTTTGCACTAAATCTATAGCTTCGAGGGAGTTTGTGTCATAATAAATCATATCAAAATCATGGGAAATTTCAAGAAAAAAATCCCAAATGACAAGATGGTTGAKTTCGAAATGTTTTCAAATTTTAAAAGATTTTCACTCCTGTCTGTCCAGTTCAGACTCAAAGTGAATTAATTTTTTACTTCTGTGGATGGTATTGGTGGGGTAACTTAGCTACAAAAAACCCTTCAAATATTTGGCAAAAAGAATACCATCTTATATATGATCATGGATGATGTAAGACTGTGAATCCTGACTACTTTATCTGAAAATAACTCTCTAATTGTGTAGGGATGCTTTGTATTTTAGTTTGACAAATACCATTTGATGTTTTAGAAGTAGAATATTATAGAATAATTCAGACTTTCATGTTTGTGATTTTTTTTGTGTGTAATATACCTTTGTTTCATTCACACCCATGAAACACATTAATAATTATTCAATTTTATTTCATTTATCAATCCTTAAATTATATTTTAAAGAACTAAATAGAAATCAGTATCTGCTAGATAGTATTTGACATAAGCAGCTCCATAAATGGTGCCTACGCGTCCCATTTTTTTCCAACAAAAAGAAACTGTAAAATTATGATCCCAAGTAAAATAATTTCATGTAAAAATTTGAGATTGAAAGATGGTTAAAGATTAAGGTCTTAGTATTTTTTTACTATGAATAAATACTTCTTTTGTGGTGCTTTAAGACATCATTTGGATTTACACCATTATCTTGTAAAACTATGACATAAGCTTGAAATAATAGAAACAATAGTTTTTATTCTTCTCATARAAAGGTTTTTCTGATGTTCCTAGAGTGACTCATTAGGCTTAACTGATCTTTTCCTTTTCCATGAATTTTTAAAAATATACTTCACAGCTACAAAGCTCCTGATGCAATAAGAGAATTGCCTCTGATCCTGCTTGGTCCTGCCCTACTCTTGCTTTAATTCTCCCCAGGCAGTGTGTGTTTCATTTGAGCAGAACTTCCTGAAGAGRAACTTTTGGGTTCTTGTGTTTTTTATTCTAATTACAGGGTACTTYTACTGTGCAAAGAAAAAAAATGTGTCAAAACTATCCAGACAGCTCTTCCTTGTGTAGTTGATGGAGAGGAAGGCTTTTCTAGTCTTCTACCTCTTAGCTTTTGTTTTTTTTTTTTTCCTAAAAGAGGTGTGCAGAGTCATCTGGGGCCCTTAAGATTGTCTGACACATAACAATGGGTCTAGGCACAGTGTCAAAAGGCCTGAGAATGACCCATTGAATGGACAGGAAAAATACAACAAGGCATCTGAAAATGTGGTAGATTCAAACTTTTAGGCAACTAGACTTAATTGCCTGAATTCCTTGTATCTTATATGGAATGTTACATTTTTCAGCAGTGTTCACAAGATTATTATATTTATTCCTCTGTAATGAATAGATAGATTTCCTTTTTTTCCCATCAAAGGACATCACCGTCTGTGGGTCAAAGTGCCAGTCTGTATTGTTTCAAGAGCTACTATTTCACAGCTCCTGGTCTCTTTAATGGACAGATTACATGCATGATTTAATCAAGCCCAGAATTCACAGGAGGACATCAGGGAATGACCAGGAGGTCTGAAGAAAAGGCTAAATGTTCTGAGAATTACAGTGGCCTTTGTATAATGTCAAGTCTGTACCATTTCTCTCAAGTAGAACCACCCTGATTGCTTGCAAAATTTTGGGTTCAAAACTCTAATACTTAGCTCTGTGACCACAGAAAGTGTCACTTTTTTTGTGACATAATACTACTACTGAATGCAGATTCCATGTGCACTTTCTCTTGGAGCCAGGTCAGAGATATTAGTATTTGTTGTCAGAGATTTGTTTGTTTTATTCCATCATTCATACGTTTTTGTGACCTTCAAGGAAGTGGTCTCCCTGCTTCCAAGTATGCTTAAATATATTTTTAATTTTCAAAGGAAAATGAGAGGGTTGCTTTATAGTCTGCCACAAAATTATATTATATCAYCACAAAGAGACGCATGATGTGCTCCACATGCTGTGGAGTGCTGAAGAATGGGGTAGAAGAAGGTAAATTTAATATTCCCTCCTCCACATTCTCCTTAGAGGTCTGCATCTAGAGCAATCTTCATCCTTAATCTCCCAAAAGAAACCTCATTTGAGACTTAGAGCTACACCCATRTTGCCTCCCTGGGTGTAGCTGTAAATGGATGGTGAACACAGAGTGAAATAGTTAACAGGTCTGCTTCCTGGGCTATGCAAACGAGCAACTTCAGCTCCCCATTCAGCTGGTGTGACATTTAGAGCTAGAGCTAGTAAAACACAAGACAAGAATTAACTGTACAAGAAAAAAGATATAAAGTAGCAGAAGATAAGCAAGTGTCTGCACAACTTCACTGAATGTCAAAGCTATTCAGTAGTATCACCTCTAGGGCAAAAATCGGAAAAGGCATGCTCTTTATCTCCATAGCTGTAATTTCCATAATGCTCAGAAGACTTTAGGTCAATTCTAAAAATAAAATGTGCCTGCAGTAGTTAGCCAGGATTTGTGTTTAATTCAATTCACAGCAGTTGCAGAGGTGGAAGACATTGGATGGCTTTGACCTCCCATGGTTAAGAATCAGGACCATTAAAAGTGTTTGGTTGAGCTGGTGACAACAGTGAGATRGGGGTCAGATCAATTAAAACCTTTAGATCAAATTGTAAAGAAAAGTTTCAAAGCACCTCTTAGCATGAATTGGCAAATCTTTTATATGCTGACACCAACAATGCAGACCAACTTTGATCCATTAATCAATCTCCCATGGTATATTGTCAAGAATTAACAGTGTGTGATAACTACCAAAAATGACCTTGTTTCTAAAGCTACTGATTAGTTGATGGAATTGCCAGGCCTATGGTTTATATTCTGAGCTGCTTCTGCTRTACTGCAGAAATGTCATTGTGGGTGGATCTGAAAAGGGAACTGAATTTACAGCATGTATGAAGGATTAGCACTCAGCTGTACAAGTTTCCCTTATTCTGCATTAGCAGTGATACCTAAGACCKTGCTGCTGTTATAATTTAAAAGGCTATTTTAAAGTACACTGCTTTTWAAAAAATTTTCTATTACTTACTGAATGAAAATGGTAAGGGTCACCAACCTGCTAGCTTGTCTCTTACTGCAGCACTATTTGCAATAGAAAWATAACAGCCAATTGTAAAATGGGAAAATCCTTTATGCTAAAGTGGAACATTGAAAATTGTCCATATCCTTCTTATAGACCTATGTTTTCTAAAACTTAGAGTAAGCAGAAAGATAGATTGGGAAATRTTCATAGATTCTCACAGTCCATGTTATTAAAAAGACACCAGATACTGTTATATAGTGGCTTTTGACTTTATTTTGCTTTTTGAAATACAACTCACTATATTTTTAATGAATGTATTGCACTTTTATGTTTGTTAATCATGATAAGATATTAAAATTTTTTTTAATGAATATACAAGTTTCCTCCCAGGTTGTGGCATACCTTTTCTTGTGCTGTAGATTTCAGGTGAGATTTACCCTCTTGGCATGTGGAAGTGAACCATCTTACTTTGAGAGACATTACTAGGAAAGAGTCAACATAGATATATGRGATAGATGCAGCCCTTTTTAGGACACCTTAACCTACTGGCTGAAATTAAATCAGGGCACCAACAGTTTAAGCCAGTTTCCTAGTCAGCAACACYAAATTTTGGATGCAGATTTATTACACCATATTTTGCTTCCATGTGTCATGAACCTAGCACTCATAATTTTGCAGTTGCAGTTTTGCAGACARAACTTACAGTATGTGTGGGTATGATTTTATTTCCCTCAGGTTTTCAATGGTCTGCCTGCTCTTACACATTTACCTGTTAGGTTTCATCTGTAGGGAAAATGTCACAGATTTAACCTGAGATGTTAACTTGCATGGATTTCTCTATTTTTAAATTTATAGATCATAATTTTGACTAATATAGAAAAGGCATGGAGTAAGCTAAAGAAAGAAAAAAGACAATCCAAATCAAASTTTGGATGACTGACAAGAATATTGCTTTTAGGTCAGTCTAACAATGAAGAGYCTATAAGCACTTAACACTATGTTGAATTATTAAGATATGACTTCCATATAATTGCTCATAAGCTTGAAGTTTGGCATTCCCTCGAGTGTCTGCAGAACCAAGAATTAAGTGTACTGAATTCAGCTCATAAATTCAAGACAAGGCTTGAGTTCAGGGCTTGAAAAGTTAGCCCATCTACCAGTAATGGAAATATATATGCTCCATGCKTGTTTGTTTTTCTCTCTTATGTATGTGTATATGAAATTCTCCCTTGTTACTAGTCATTTCATATTATGAAGTGTTTTCAATTTGTCAAAATAATAAAAAATATAAATCAGAAGAATTGCAGGTGGTGAAGAGGGTTTGGGGAGTGGGAAAAGTCATGAAAATGACAATCAATATTTTATCATMATATCTCTAGAGGCTTCTAAAGCACAGTTTATAAAGTATGAGACATTTTAAGACAGAAAAATGCTGCATATAAATGGCATTAAAAAGTGAGCATTTGCCAATTTCTATCAAGGGAAAAGCATAGCATATATTTTCTACTGAATAGCTTTATGTTTTAATAATTTAATATACCCTCAGCACACAAAAATAGTGGCTAATTTTTCTATTTTTRTTCTTTTACACAGAGATGTAAAGAAACATGAAAAAGTCCTATAGTCCCCGAAAGACTCAGTGGAATATGTGATACCAAAATGGGACTTGCACTTTTCTGACCTAAGGGTCAGGTTGTAGAACCAACATACCAACTCATCCCAAGAAGYCTGGTCTCATGGAAGGTGCCCCTGCCCATGGCAGGAGAGCTGGAATGAAGTGGTCTTTAGGGCCACTTCCAACCCAAACCATTCCATGGTTCTGTGATTTTTGCCTGTAGGAAAGCTGCAGTGAATGGATGCCCCAGAGTGAGGTGAAGCAGAGAAGACAAAGGGTAGAGATAGTCTGTGGTCCACTGGTGCTGCTACAGGTTTATTGCATACACAGCACATGCAAAAGGGTACATTTAGGACAAGCTAAGCATGCCTTTTTTACATTTATAGGTGAACATTGCCAGTGCTGTCTTCTGTGTGGCAGTAGGAGTGTGTGGATAATGCAGAAAGACACCATTTTCTTGCATTTAACTAACTAGCTGCAAATTGCTTCTTCACTAAGGAGATTTGTAGCTGACTAATTGTGACACCTTCTGCCTACGTCCTTCAAAGTAAATAAGGTGCCAGAGTTTTCTGCCTTTTATTCCAGCTAGCACAGTCTGGCCACATATATACTAATAAAATATATTAGCTCTCAGGCCAGGGCAGTCACACCCAGACTGCTTACTGGGAATGGTATCTATCCTATTTAAATATAGCCAGAAATACTTTGGGATATGTGGCCTTGACTGAAATTTTAAAAACCTAACACTGCAGGTGGTTATATTCTTGTTACTTCAGGTGCATCTGTACATTGCTTAGTTTTGTAGTGCACATGAAACTTTAGAAGGAATTCCTCTCACTGATTTTGGGAATGAGACTCAGCTGTAGATTAGAAAACCTAAATTAATTTGTTGGAGTATAAACAGCCACATAAATGCTGATTATCTACACTCCAAATATGGACAGAAAATATCAAGTTGATAGAGTTATTGGAGGCTATCCATCTTTTGGTGAAGAGTGATTTGGCATCAGTCATTGACCACAGACTGGGCAGTCAGTGCATTTTTTGGAATCATATTGTATAYAGGAAATTCCAGCATACTAAATATGAAAGGAGTCCATGGGGTGCTCAGGCCTCTATGGAACAGCAACTGGAGGCCAAAAGGGAAACACTGGGGTATTTCAAACAGCACGAGGTGCCTTTTTTTAGTCACTTTCAGAAAACAGTTCATACAATCTGTTCCATTCTGGTCTTTGAGGATGGGATAAACCAGCATCTGAAAACTTGTAATTTTTTCAATAATTATAAAGGGAACCTGGCATAGTCTTACCATTSCTGGGTGACTTCAACTGAAATGATCTACAAGTAAATAAGATCACGAATCTGTCCATATATTTGACCCTCWCTACTATATTGAAAACAAGTCTGTGCTTTAATAATTTTGCTGGTAGGAAGTGAAATTTGTAATGATTCTGCTTCCATTCTAATATATATGAAGTTAAGTGGTGATATGCAGGAAATAAYGAGAAAAGTGGTCCTGGACATGTACAATGGTAAGAATTAATTTCTGACTTTTTAACAATAAGATCATATACTGTGTTACTTGYAAAGATCTCCTCTGTTATCATCTCAGGAAGATCTGAGCTTCTCTCATCACCATTTACAAAAGCATGAAAGGCAGACTTCTGAGTGGTATGGGTATGACTGCTGAGCTGATTAAATTCTGTTCTCATTATGCCTTTTGGACAGATTCACAGTTGAATTCAAATTACAGATGGACTATTTGGATGTAAATAATACTTTTGTGGGTTTGTTTTATTTTTCTTTTTTTCTTTCTTTCTCTTTTCTGTTTTGTTTGGCTTCTGAACTGCATATGGGTKTTAAGACTTTAGCAGTGAATTACCTGCAGAGGTGTCCTCCATGGGAAGAGTTCAGGTGGGATGCCCCATGCTGGGCACAGCTGGTTCCATCTGGTTCCAGCTGACTCTGCAATGGATCCACCATAGGACWCAGCTGAGCCCATCAGAAAAGCTGGTGGCACTTCTGTGAAATAGTATTCAAGAGGGCAGAAAGGGATTGTAAGGCAGAAGAGGATTAACACAAAAATAGTGGGGAGCAGCAGAAGGGAGAGCAAGGTTAGAGGAGGGGCTGTGTGGAGTGAATACCCACAGCAACCTGTGAAGGAAACACACCAGAGCAGATCAGTATTTCTTGAAGGAATACCAGCCTTTGGAGGACTCATGCAAAAGCTGAGGGTTTTGGGGTTTTTTTGGTTTTTTTTTGAGGAGGGCTGCATTCCATAGGAAAGCTAGAGCTGGTGCAGAAAGCGTGAAAGCAATGACAGAGAGGAACMAATGTACTGACCTTAATCCCCCATCCCACTCTCCCTCTGCACTGCTTGGGGCAGCAGCGAAATCAGGAGTGAAGGAGTGAAGCTTATTACCAAAAACTGCTAAAAATAAAACTCCTAAGCACCACTGTAACATTAAGAAGCTGGCATTATTCATCCAGCCGGATGTAYGGGGGATGACACCACCAAGCACACATGCTGATTATAGATAAAGCTCCTGTTCATAGACTCTATTTTACATATATATTCTTTGAGTTTTCTGGAACAAACACACATAGGATAATCATTCCCCCAAAATCATTAATATATGTCCCCTCCCCTCTGTGCATGAGTTCTTCTGTCCTCTGGGTCTCCTTGGCGACCAACATCACAGAGTCATACCTGACCTCCTGGTGAACTGGTAAAAGTTGGCACAAATGTGCTGCTAGCTTTCCAGTCCTTCTTCCYACAGAAAAAAATATTGTGAGGTTCCATAAGCCAGCGGTTTTTGAAGAATAAGCATTGTATTAAGTCACCAGGTGCAAACAATTCTTCGTATTCTTCTTCCAGGCAACAGGCTGAACCTGGAAGAGGTGGAAGGAAAGCTGCTGTTTAATGTTTGTATTTGTTTCTCACAAACCAAATCTTTTTTTGATTGACTATACACAAATTTTCTCCAATCTGAGTCTGCTTTGCCTGCAACAGTACTTGGTATGCAATCTCTCTGTCTTTATCACRTCTCATGAGCTTTCTCATTCTATTTTCTTTGCCTTTGAGGAGGAGGAGTGAGTGAGCAGCTGGGTGAGCTTTTGTCTGTTTGCCAAAGTTAAACCAGCACTATTTCAAACACAGTTGAGATCAGCATGGAATAGACTGTAATATGAAATGATTTCTAAAAAGCACCCCTGAAAACATTATATAGGTATTGGATTTCTTCATGACATCACAATTAACACTTTTAGTGCACACTATGTTGCCTAAACCAGGGYTAAAGCACAAGAGGGGCCACTATGAGCTTCATTTGTCCATATGTAGGCRTCTCACACCATACAAACTACTCTGGGGGGCATCTGGCTTTTCAGAAGGGCAGGTTTCCTGTATGTTCTATTTCTTATCTGAGATGTTGTATGCACATATCTTTCATATCTTATGAATCTGAAATCACACCACATGCTAATAGTTGGTAAAATAGATATGTCTTTAGACTCTGCTAACCAAACAGACTACATTTCTTTGGASTAACCTAGCAAAACTTTAAACATCTCAGAATGGTCACTTGGGTTTAGGTAACTATCAAATTGACTGTTACCTCTCTTACCCAACCCTTTGTTGCTGTGTTTGTTTTCTTTTTTCTGCCTGTTTTTCTGACAAGCTTGCTCTCTGTAGTTGTGGAAGATATGAGGGCCATACTTTCTTTAGCTTGGCAGTCCCAGCTTTCTTGTCCAAATTGCCAATTGGTGTTTCCAGACTGAGAGTTCCATTTCTTGAACTAACAGAAATATATGTTTATGATTGGGATGAATCTGTGTTGGTTCTTCACCTCAGAAAACTTATTTTCTTCATTAAAATACATTCTGGCAAATTCACTCTGCCTTAGGCAGAATATTACGAACACAGATGCTCTTTGTAGTTTAAAAGTTTGGGAAATATACTTTAAGTAAGTTAGAAACAGTCATCTTTAATTTAGGCTGTAGGTCTTTTCAGCATGACTCACCCTCATCATTATCTTACCCTTACAGCATYACTAAAATACTGGTGTAATTAAGATGAGTATCTTACAAGATTTCTCCCAAGGAAATTTATTASAGAAAAAAGAATACTTTCTCTTTTTTGACAATATGAGACATAACTTTCCTTTATTTTCATAAAATTGACAATATATGAATCTACTCTATGATAAGGAAGTATTCTATATGATTAATATATTTAAATACAATGCTAATAATTGCAAATACCAAATGGGTAAAACTACTGTGTTATGAATAATATGACTTCACAGTCAGAMTTAAAATGCTTAATAGAGTGGCTCCAGTGTCAAGTTCTATTTTCAGTCATTTCAAATATACAATATTATCAAGGAATCTAAATGAAGCTAATATTTTTAAAGACATAAAAAGCAGATAGCAAGATACAGAAGTAAACATGCACACACACACTCACAAGCTGAATGGCTTTTTCCCACAGTTTTACAGAAGTATTTAGTATTGGTATCAAACACAAATCAGATCAGGAATGTATGACATCACACAGCCCTGAGATCTTTCTTTAATTGAAACTGCACTAAAAGTAATAAGAAATGTCTTGAGGTCCACAATCAACTTCAGGGGAAACACAAACATTTTCATCCATGTGAAAAAAGTGGTTAGCTTTGTTGTGTTAAAAAAAAATTTAAATCAACAATTGCAAAAATCTGTATAATGACCAATGTGACTAGTTTGTTTTATGGCCTCAAAAAGAGCAGAAGGTTTATGTTAAGCTCTTCACAGTGGTTACAGTCATAGAAGAATATATGGGATGAGTGTACCTGAGAACAAAAGTCACCACTGGAGTTTTAGTGGCCGTTTTATACTTTTTGTCCACTTAGTAAACATCATTTTATGTACCATCATGAAGAATGAGATACCTGCATTGTCCCTACACYTGCCATCTCAACATATACAAGCAACTGTCTTCAATACACAAGTAAACACAAAATACAAGATTATCTTATGATCCCTGTTATTTTGTCAGTTTCCTTTGCAAACAGACATTGATGAGATTATGAATAGGTAATAAAAATGAAGAGTGACTACTGATATTCCAGTGTAACAGTTAATCCCTTAAATTTCTATTGATATTTCTGTTTTGGAATCCATTAGGCAAAGCAGTGTCTGAGGTGACACATCAGGAGGTGCCAGAAAAATTAGAGAGAAATGCTTTAGTAAAATAAAAGCTAACACTGAGATAGAAATTTTTTGGTTTTGCAAAACCTCATGATTTTTAGAGTTAGTATTAAGGATATTCCTGACACTGACTTTTGAAAAAGTTATATCAGAAATATAGCACCCAGTATCAACAGTCCAATAYACAGCAGCTAGTTTTGCTTCTCAAAATATTAGTTTTATATTGCAAGAATTGATAAACAATTTTATATTATGTGTGAGATCTATAAGTAAACCCACAGATTTTCTCGTAACAGTGAGCACTTTTTGGCCTATCCCAGCAGAAATGCCAAAGTAAGGAAAAAAAGAATTAAGAGCCCTGTAAAATCACATACAGAGTTTTAGTGGACTTTTAATTGCCTTTAAATAAACTAATTTCAGTTCTTGAAATAAYCTGGCAATAGGGAAAGGAATCCTCATGGGTTTCCTCATTTCAGATTTGCTGTCCTGATTTCAAAGAAATCCCAAGGAATAAATAGATGAGAAGATTGTATSAATAGATCAATTCAGCAATTCAAGGCTGGATTTTTTTACCCATATTGAACAGTAAAACCAGTAATAGTTCCCTYGTAGAAAACTGGAGGACAAGGAATACTTTTAACTCCAAAGATACATCTGATACAAATTCTTCCGTGTTCCCTTTCAAAATGAGATTCAAACACTRTACCAATATATCTGGATTGAAGACAACAAAATGGAATGGAATGTAGCAAATTGACTGACTTYACAATTTGGGGAGAGGACCTTGCTCTGTTTCATCATTTCTTTGGGCAGTCTTAAGCTTATGAAAGTTTTAAATCATTCAGCTCAGCTGGTCAGTGAGATGGTAGATTACAGAGGCAGCAGTTCAAAGCTGCAGGAGCARGATCCTTTTTCACTCTCTTTTGAAGAGATGTGCTAAAATTATTCCAGCTAGTTCAAACTGCAGAGAAACAGGGAAATCAAAGTGTAACAGAAAGTACAAACAAAGTGCCATGTCTGTTGGGTCTCAGTCCTGTACTTCAGCCCTTCCAAGTGCAGAAGGTCGACCCTTCTTGTCCTTTATGTTTAAAGGCCAGTTCCTCCCTGGCCTCCTGTAGATGTGAGTCAGAAGCAGATGAGGGTSTCTGCTTTCCTCTTCTCTGGGTTTCTCCTATCTTCATCTCAAATAGTTGTGACTTTTGTGTTCTATATCCTACTTTTTCTTAAAAAACTACATTTATGATCTGAGGCCCTTTTCCAAAATAGACCCTAACCCCTCTGGCTGCTATTCCTTTTTTAACTGGGCTGCAGTCTTCTATGTCAGCTGCTGCTAATTGGTCCCTTAGTTGCAGCTAGGGAAATAATTGGTTTATATTGGTCTCTTTGAGCTGTGATAGGGTTTTTTCATCTTATCTTATCCACGATGCTCCTGAATACCCATCATACAGAAAGATTCAGAAGGTAGGAGCTTTAAATATCCTCACATATTTGGTATTAAAAATTAGTCCTCAGAGTCTAAATTCTTTGGATTTAAGTAAAGTTGCCACTCAACTTCCGTATTCTGAGATAATTTTAGATGAAGAATATGCACAGAATTKCTTGAGTGGATTGAGGAATCAAAAGATCTGCTGCTGTCTGACCTAGCAGAATGCAGTTACCTCCTTTCCCCATAGAAATACACACATGCCCTTCATGGAAATCCTGCCAAATGAGGTGAAATTCACCTTTACAGTAGGCTGGGATCATATCAAACAAATACTTAGAGATCACAGTCCAATCTCTGAAAAAAGACACTGACAGATTATGAATCAGAGAGATGACAGGATGTATTGTTTGTGGAAAAAAAGACTTTGTGGCAACTTGCCTGCTTCCCCAGGTCCTGGAACACAGCCAGGTACATCATTATTATGACACAAATGAGTTTGTAAAGTGCATTTAATGATGTATCAACCTATTTTATTTACCTGATAGCAGCTTTTGATCATTCTTAAGAGTTTGCAATTTGTTCTGTTTGCTTTTCATTTTTCTTTGTAGTGCATCAGCCATCAAAAAWTTTTTGGCATGAATGTCAATGATGCTTGCATTACTAGATCAGCAAATATATGAGGGTATTGCATTTTATGGGATCATYTTGATATGTTGTTTGTTCATCTTCTCTTTTCACCAGTGTCCAGCAATAGCATTCTCTAATTGTCCCATTTRTTTTGTTGAAATAGTAATCAACCATACATCTGAGGTAATCAGCTTTAGGAAATGAATATTTTTTGATGATTTTCACCTACATTTTCRCCTACAATTTCATTGCAGCTTGCAAGGTGTGACTACAATGAAGTTTAGTGCAAGTGTTTGGTATACTTCCATTAAATYTCATGAGGCCATTTTAAATTAAAAATTAATTTAACAAAACAAAGGATGGGAGTTCAAAATAAAGGGATATTTTCTGCGCTCTTTTCCAGCTCTCTCTGGGCACATATACTTACAMAGGAGGCAATGAAAATATAGGTTCTGATATTGCATCAGCCTGTCTCTGTTCAGCTCTATGATTTGCACATGAACTACTAAAGCCTGCAAGTGAATGAGACTTCTGGGTTCATGTTGCTTCTTCTAGATTCAACCTGAATACAGGCTGTGACTTTCAAGTACCTTAGATTCTATGTTTAGAGGGGGCAAACTCCCTCTGTTTTAATACTTCTCAAGCAACCCTGAACTCTATTCCTAACTTCTGAAATGTGGAGCAGAGGGAATGCCATACCTGAAGCTCCGTGTAAAGGCTGCTCTGTCTCCTCATTCTATGAGGAGCTGCCACCCTGTGATGTAGCTTCTGACATGAGCATGTCCTCTCTCTCCCTCAAGGAGAATTGTTTGGTGAAGAAGGCCATGGCCAACATTATCTGTCTCCTCTGATAAATCCTCTCCCAAAATAGTCTTTGTCTCTATCTCTTAATAGAGCAGTGACTATACAGATGTAACAAATATTGGTTGTACCCTCCTGACAAACCCGAGAGACCCTACTGACAAAGTAAAATGAAACATTACCTCATTTGAGCAAATCAATTGTTAACTGACTACTTTCAAAGGATATTTTAAAAAGTAAAATAAACATTTCCTATGTTGTTTATTCTTAGTTTTTATCTATCTATCTATCTATCTATCTATCTATCTATCTATCTATCTATCTATCTATCTATCTATCTATCTATCTATCTATCATTTAAATAGTTTGACAGGCCCCCCAAAATGCAGTATTATTTGTCAACTCTGTGGTAAAGCAGCCAAACAGTATGACACTTGTATTACTGAAGGGAGAACTGTATTCTGCCCTCAGAGGAGCACTTCATGAAAAGCCATATTAGCTATTGAAGACTACAACAAACTGTAATGAGAGTTAAAGACTGGTCTACCAATTCTTTCAGAGCTGCARAAAGATTATGTCCTAGGAGAATTTACTACAAATACGGGAATGCCATAACCAATTTAAGAGTACAAGTGGATATTTGTACAAAGGGGAAATTTGTACCCGCTGTTAASATTAATCTCCCTCCTATCCCTGAAATATGATGACTTAAGGATTCACTGTCATGCYATATATTAATGTTTTATCCTTGCAGTGAGGATATTGATCTTGAATGTAAACTGCAGCATTTGCACTATTCAGAWCCTAAGTTATCAACAAGTCAGATTGATCTGCACTTATTATAAAGGTTATTGTGAAGCTTAGTTCAAATGACTCATTTTATTCAGYGAATGAGTTGGAAAAGGACAGAATTTTAGACATTGTGACCTGAAACTATGAGTGCTGAATACTGAACTCTCTATGGTTGGTTGAAAAACATTTTAAAGTGGATTTTGTTTGGGTTTTCTCTATCTGTTGGATAGAGAATTTAACAGTCTGTTAAATTACAAAACAGTAATTACTGAGACCCTAAAGGAGAAGCTGGAAACATTAGTACAAGAACAGTC
Organism: Alauda arvensis; assembly: GCA_902810485.1. Lineage (NCBI taxonomy): Eukaryota > Metazoa > Chordata > Aves > Passeriformes > Alaudidae > Alauda > Alauda arvensis. Next base: position 1,658,268 of record CADDXX010000077.1, on the reverse strand, counting down.
TTTCAAGCTGTCTTTAATTCAGTGTAGCAGAACAATAGAGTCAATAGCAAAGCGACTACCCTAAGCTGAACTGAAAGCTGAGAACTCCCATGCAACAAATTAAATTAACCATTTCACACATAATGTAACAAACTTGCATAAATATGCCTCTAAGATACAAAAGCTGTTGCAAACACTGAGATTSCATTTGAACTATTGGTCTATTATATGTGAAATTAAAAGATACTCTATGTTGARAAACACTGCCACTAAAGAGACTGAAGTATTTCAGATGTTGACTCTTTGCAACCTGAAGTGAAGAAAATGAAAATTTAACAAGCAAAGAATGTACCCAGTGAGGAAATGTTTCATCATTCATGCACACATACTTTCATGCTCTTTGAACTGAATTTCAGAAGAGAAATAAGCTGTCCTATATCTTTAAAGCCACCTGGATAATTTAATGCACTGTTGTCAGTGCTGAGATATTTTTCAGTCAGTTTGTCTCCCTAGGGAAGAGTGGCAGGGCTCCTCCTCTGCCCTCAGCTGTAGCATGATCTAGGTTATCCTAGGATGTGTCATCATGTAAGCTTCAGCACAGCTGTGTGGAAGACAAAAATTTTAGGATTGAAATAGATATTGGGCTCGTGGGGTGATCAGGTTAGGTATAGACAAGGGAATTTGGCTAGGAATTTCTTAACTGTAAATCAACTCAGATATAATTAGCACTGGAATAACATGTAATTTGGGTTTTTAGCACATATGAAATCATATGGTGATTTTTTTTAATATTGCTACCACTGGCTTAATTATTCACCTATGGTATTATAGCAATAAAATGAGAATGATATTTAATCTCTTACAACAGAAATATAATCAATGATTTATTTCAATATTCTTACCTCAAGCTTATGAGTAGCTTTTATTTTTACTTCTTATTTTAGCAAGATCTCTACGTCCCCTGAAGTCATTAGCAGCACATTACAAGCTTTGACAACATATTACTTAAACATACTTATTTTTAGAAAGKAAGAAGGAATTACAGATTTCTGTTCAAAACACAAGCTGATTAGTTTTGAATTATATCTACCAAGAACAATGTCTCTCTCAAAGCAGTCTTTTCTGTAGGTGGTGTTATGGAAATCATGCCATATATTAGAAGATTAAATTGAAACATTTTTGCTCCCTGAAGTAAACTCAGAACATCATCTACTGACGACTTGTTTTGATAAAACAGTATTTTTAAGTTTAGTTCCTGAGAAATTTCTCACCTCATGCAGTGTTGGAAGAGTTAGAAAGAGTTTTGAGAGTGTTTTGCACAAGATTTATTTTTTTAATTCCCCAGTCTGAATAATTTCAAACAGGTAGGTTTATTTTAAAATATGTGAAAAGAAAAAAATCTCAGTAGACTAATTTTTTTTTTTTGGGTCTCCAAGGTTGAAAATAAGAACTGTTCCTATCACTTTTCCAATATTTCAGACTGAATCAAAGGACATGAGCTGTTCATATGAGATTTTAGGTATTTTGGGGGCATAATATATGTCCACTTTGGATGAGTATTTGGCTCATAATTATAATTTTGGATGATGTGGTTTGTGAATTTATTCTTCTGTTTTGTCAGACTTTTGAGAGATTCAGCAGATAAACTTCACTGATTTGCACAAGATCTGGTATTGAGGATGTTGACCCATATGCTGTGTGCAGACAGGGAGTATGTTTCATGAAATCTTGAAGAGGAAAATTACTTCTTTCAAAATGATGGTATGAATGTAAACAAACAACTTGAACAGATCTTGAGGTAATGAAACACCTGATATAGAAAGTCATTCCAGACCCTTGAAACTGGTGTGACTCCTCATGTGGGTGTGAAAACAGGAAACACAAGGAGGTAGTAATGAAACAGAGAGAGGATGGGAATATATTTTTTCTATTTCTTATGCCTCCTGAGCTGGCTGATTGTATTCTAGCTTGGGTATTTGTGCATGGTGCAGCATTCTGTCATGTAGAAGTACCTTTAAGTAACTTAGTGCCTGACATTTGGTGCTGTTCTCTATGATTGTATAGTTTTCGTAAAAGATTGAACTTTTTTTTATATCCTTGAAAGTAAATTTTATCTTGAGATGGAAATGCACAACCCAACAGATATTTTGATTGCTGTAGATGAAGAACTTGAAACAGAGACATGAAACCTCATCACAAGTTTGAGCTTAATTTTTGTGACTCTTTTCATTACTGGAATTTTTTTCCAACAGCAAATTTACAGTATTTCAGTAGCACTGTCCCAGTAAYATTTCCTAAGCATTTCTTGTAATTTTTAATTCATTTGATGGTGAGCAGACTCACAAAATTAGTTTCTTCATACAAATCTTCAACTATTTKATGCACTGCTGACTTCATTAGAATTTCTACCATCTAGAGTCTGTAAATAACAAATTCATGCCATCCAGAGGGAACCAAACAGCATGTCACCAAAGTCAATCTGATGCTGATATGCCTGCAGCAGTTAGCATCCCATAAAACAGAGAGAGTAGTTAAAACCCACAGAGTATGGCAGAGGAGCATAAATGCAGGATTTACAAGGTCATAGACTTTGAAAAGAAAAATGTACATGCAGATCTAGAAAAATGAGATGAACTTCATGATAATCCCAGAGCCAGGGATGGGCAATATGAAGATCTAGGCAGTAAGGAGGAAGCTCAGGTGCCATAGAATTTCTGGTACAGAGCTGAGCTCCTGCATTTTAGGGAACATCCTCTACTTCAACTGAAGTTATAAAAACACTGGGGAGGAAAAGCATCATCTTCTGGTTTCCTCTCCAGTATCTAAAAAGAGTTGTTCAATTAGAAGTGACTTTTGAAAAAAGGATACTTCATTTTGGGCAATTCCAGGTCGAACAGGTCTGATAAAGTAATCAAAATATAGAGATCATTTTGGGCCTTTAATACTATAAGAAATGATACATTAAAGACTGGAAAGACAACACAAATATTCATTTAAGTTATATAGGACAAAATTGCATCTGTCCTCCTTTAATGCTTCCCATTGAGCTAACTGAATTTTTACTCAGATTGTAATGTGTTTTAAARGGATAACTGCAAAATCAAGCATGAATTGTTCATGTACAAATGTCCTTTTTCTGCAAAATTGGCAACTAAAGAGATTCATGATGACCACAGGAGAAGCAGATTAAAACATTGGCACATGACCCTTGGTTTGAGATTTTTTTATACTTCACATGAAATCCTTTTTTCCCTGATATTTCTTCCCTGAAGAAAAGTAAAAGAAAAAAAAATAGATGATGAAATAAGGAAAAAAAAAAGCATTTAGAAGATAATGCAAAATAGAAAACATCCACATTTCCACAATGCAATTCACTAACTTCAATGCTGTCTTTGGTGGAAGGTATTTTTGGAAAAAAAAAGTACTATATTTTAAATAACTTTTTCCAATTCTACTGTTACTGTACTATGTCTATCTATTATTTTACTTCATTACTAGTTTTTAAAAAGAAAACAATGACATTTTTGTTTTCTGTCCTACTTTCAACTTCTAGTTTTGCTTTGTTTTTTTTTTGCATACAAAGGTCATTTGCAATAGTTTTTGCCTAGATTATAGATAATTTAGGATAGAACCAGTGCCTTATTGTACTGTTTATTGAAAATTCTTTCTATTATCAGTAGAATTTCTGGCATAACATGTCATTAACCAGAAATTATCTTCTGACTTTCCCTAATCTCCATGTGTATTTTACAGTAATTATCTTGAAAGTCTAGATTTCAAAGTATCAAATAMAATATAAGAAATAGAGTCATATCTCCATTCTCAGCAGTTACCAGCTTATGAATGTGTGTCACCTTTGAAAGACTGAAAGGGCAATCCTAAACTTATCTGATTTATCAGAGGTCTCAGAGAACGGGTTAGTTAAATGCTTGTGCAAACTAGTATAGGTACAGGTGATGTTGCCTTGAAGAGGACAAATTAGATAATCTCTTGAAATTCCTTCCAAAACCACCTTCTTCCAACTTGTCTAAAGTTGCACTACTACTGAATTTTTCTAAYTTTATCCTTGAGTTCCCTGTATCTAAGGAATAGTTTAGGGTAACTATGCAGTTGCTCCAAACTTTCTTTTAAAAGAAATGAATCACCTGAAAAAAGCTGAAAGTTTTTTCTGCTCTCCATGACATGACAAYGATTTTCAATCTTTTGCTTCAGTATCTTATAAAGGAAAAAAAGGAAAAAAATGTGGAGGAGGCTCAAGAGAAGAAAAAAAAACCCAAAACAGCTGCTTAGTAGGAAGAGTACCCTGGTAGATTTGGGGAAAWCAATTGCTTCACTTTATATTTAAAGTGACTACTTGTTGCTTAGAAATAGCAAYGACTGTACATTATGAACCTAATGTAGCTCAATTCATGAATGCAATATGAGAAAAAGTGTTTAATTTATGTACATTTATCTAACAAGACACATAATGATCTTATTTGTTCATATTTCAATCTTTTAAGAACTTGTCATCCTTTGCACAGATTATACCCTCTCTCAAATGTAAATGCCATCATTTCAACTGGAAGACTGTAATTAATAGTAGTCTCCTAAAATATGCTAATATGAATCACTTGCAACCATGCAAATTGGATAGAGTGCAATATTTTCCATATTGYAAATATTATTTTTGTAACAAAAGTAATTGCCATTAGAAAGCAGAGGATATAKGCCTTTTGATATTTTCCCAATAAAAGCAATCCTGCTGTTAATACAATATTAAAATACAAAGATTTAGCATTTATCTGAACCCAAGAGTTTCAAATAAAGTAGGTGAATTAGTTCTGTTTTCTGATTATAATAACACACTGGCCTAGTCCTTTCCAAYATCAATCAATTATTCACCTTTTTCTTATATCTTATGAATGATAAAAATGGAGATTTTAAAATTCTCTAGGGTTTTGAGTTTGCATTTAATTATGGACAAAAAGCTAACCGAATAGAAAGAAAAAACTCCACATTATTTTTGTATATATATATTTTYACAAATAATTTGTTCTAAGTTATGCAGTTTATTTTAAACATTTCTGAATATCTTCCAGTTATTTAAGAAATGTTCATAGATGCTGAGTGAGGAATTTAAAATTAATGGTTATTTGTCCAAAATGTATGTTAAAACTATTTGATAATAASTATTATTTTCTCTAGGAAAAATGAATAATGAATATTCACAAAAGAACTCATATACTTAGATCATATAGAAGGATGGGAAAGCAACATATGCAACACAAATGATAATGGAATATATTTTCTAAACTCTCCAAACTAAGTGCAGTTGTGGGAGGAAGGATTATAGAACATTCYTTAGTGCTGGATGGCAAACTTATACAGGCAATCCCACTGAGACCGAACCAAAACCTGCTGAACARCAGGGACTTGATTCAGGTTTTGATTCAAGCATCAAGTGCCATTTGATGTATTGTAGGTTGTGCTTCCTGACATCCTGCTGTTGTTGGAAAGGCCAGGTGTCTCCCACTGCTTTTGTGTCATATCCACCAGCCCCACATGGATTATTTCAGGATCTTATGATATTGTAAAGGACCCAGTGAATTGAGCTGCAGGTGGTTATGCTTACAAAAATGTTGGATGACTGAGGGTCCATGGCAGACCATACAGACCTACAAGCTTGAATTAAAGTGTTAATATGCAGTTAATTGTCCCTGCACAGACACTGCAGTGGTTTTGATTTGACAATTTCTGTTTCCTGGCCAGTGCACCAATTTCTGTAATGGGTTGAGTACTCACTAAAATTATTTACTCTTATTCATCTGTGAGATAGGATTAGGAGATAAATCAARSMRGSYYMAAMYTWA
>CADDXX010000077.1:1598615-1652429 GCA_902810485.1 Alauda arvensis | reverse complement strand
AAGAAAGTTTTATTAACAAACTACAAGAGTGAAAAAATCAATGAGAATCAGAATAAAACCTTCAAAACAATTACTTCCTCTCCCCCACAAGCTCCTTTTCTTTCTCATTGACAATGTGCAGAGACAAAACTTAGAACTCAAGTCAGTTTACCACCTCTAAAACAGTCTTTCATCAKTTCTTGTAGAGAGAGGTCTCTTTTGGTCTGCCATGGAAACTTCTCCACAAGAAAAAAACAGTTCTCTTATGGCTTCAATTCTCATAAACAGCAGCTGCCCAGGAATCTGCATTTGTGAAGTCCCTCCCATCTCACACAGCCTTCCCACCTTCCCTTGTGTTATGGATAATATCAAAACTCATGGGGTACTATTTTAAGGATGAGCAGTTTGATAAAAAATATTCTCTTCATCTCTAGGACAGAGATCTTCTCTCCCTGGCGACATCTTCTTCTTCTTCTCATTTCTCTCCCTCTCTCTGTTCAAACTTCTCATGAAATCACAGCCGCTTCAACATTTATTTGCTTCATCACAAATRTTTTTGCTCATATCTGTAATATAAAAACTCCATCCCCCCATACGGTTTCCATACTGTTTAAAGGGATATTCTAATAATTCACAGTCTATCAYATGGCCATACAAAAGAATTTCAGCCTAAAATCAAGKMATCTTCTCGTTCTCTTCCCATCTAAGATGTGATTGCTCCTTCGTTGACCTTATTGTCTTCATATTGTCTCTCTACGCAGTTTCTCTCTGTCCTTTTTTCTCACTCAGAAAGGATTCAATGTTTTGCAAGTTGCATCTGTTCTAGGAAAGCATTAATATCTCACCCAGGGCCTGCAGAGGGTCATGATGGTCTTTTGCTGCACGATCTCTCACGGCGCTGGAACAGTCTCTCAACAAGTTAACTCAGCAGCAGGGGCCAGAGCTATTTACAGTACAGAGGCTGTGCTCGGGCTGGTCCAGAACCTGGGGGGCTCTAGCTGCATTCAATTCCGGCTGTGGAGTAACTCTCCACGCTGCAGAGCTGTCCCTGGGGAACAAGAAGAAGCAGCTGGAATCTCAGCAGTAACACGCCGCGCTGCTGGGGCCTCCCCCTCTTCCTCTGCCCGGCAGCTGTTGGGGCCTGGCCCGGCCCTGCTAGGCCTCGTGGGCTGTGAATGTGGCAGGGGGGAAGCAGCTTAGCGGTGGGATGTTAATAGCCCCTGGGGACTGATCTAGCCAGGATGGGGMCTTCTCTCCTCTCCTCCCCTTCCTCTCCCCAGCAGCCACTGTGTCCAGCCCTGCCAGGGCTGCAGCAGAAGCATCAGGGCCCGGCCAGGCCGCGCCAGGCCCGGAGGCCACACGTTGGAGCAGGGCCCTGTAATCTTCCCAGGCCGGAAGGAAAGACAACTTTTCCTGGGGATCATCTGATTTTTAACCTGTGTATTCATGGAGACGTATCAGACTCATAAGTGGTTTAACAGTTTATCAATATTCAAACTAGTCACTGATTGATTTTGCCACAGCTTTTCTTAGTGTTAGGAAAACTAATCCACAAATGACAGAGGTTTATGTCCAAAAAGGAGACAGAGGGGTCCTCTTTACTTTATTTGAATGAAGGGAGAGTGTAGGAGAATACGTTGATGAGGGATGTTTGGACTTAAGGTGTCTCTTTAAAAATGCTTGTTTATTGCATACAGCAGCAGTGGGTTGTGGGTATACAGAGCCAARCCAAAAAGCTGTCAGCTGCTGCTAATAGGCAGATCTGAAGCCATTTTAGTTCTGGTTACAATGCAYTATATATTTTTTCTTTGCTGAGCRTCTTAATACATAACATCCAATCARCATCCTACRCAATRCTTTTACATTTACCTATAGCCTATCRRAACTAYTAAAATTASCATRTTATGTTAGTAACTATTTAATCACATGAGTTAGTATGTTAGATTTTAAGCTCAAAGTTGTTTTTCTGTTTTCTTGCGGTGGAAAATTTTTCTACTTGGTAAAAACACGTTTGTTGTTTGTCTATGCTTTTGCTGAGACTTATTTCTACTTGGTAAAAACATCTTTTTTTTTGTGGTCAATATATCCTTTGCTCTAGTCATAAAACCTTCTTCCAGCTCATTCAACCTTTGCTTTCTTTAGTWATCCAGTAAAAACTGATTCAGCAATCCTAACTTATAAACATCTTCTATATCAAAACTTGCTTTCATCTCTATTTCTCTTACCATTTCTACATTCAGAGAGCCTTCTGCTAAGCATTCATATCTATAAAGTTTTCCTGTTAAACTTTCATCTTTCCCAACAGGAGGGGCCATGGGGCATTTCCCACAGGGTCTCTCGAATTTTTGGAGGACACAGCCTCCTATTTATCCTAATTTCCTGGCCTCATTTCCCTCTCTTTTTCCCCATTGGCTGAGGTACTTGAGAGGTACAGACTTCCCAGATTGCCTAAGATTTCCCTTTAACATATAACCCCCCTTTTAAATTTTAATTCTTATGGAATTTATGGGTTTTCCCCATTTTTTCTTTCATCTTTCATAATCCAATTTCATTTATCAGGAAACCTATCGTTTGTTTGTAAATGCAAATATCTTCTTTCTATTCATCTGTCAGTGGAATCCTTCCCATTGTTTCTTTTATCTCTCAGYACTAGTTTTATCCATCAGCAGACCCACTGCTTGTTTGTAAAGACAACTCTGTCATTCCTTTCATTAGAAAAACCACTTCGGTGGGWAGCACCCTCCTCACCAGAGCAAAACCAGCACACTTAAGATTTAAGATAAAAAGTACAGTTTAAGATAAAATCTTCACTACGGCCTTTATCTGAAGACCCAAAAAGATTAATGYCTTCTACAATAGTTATATCATATGTACTAAGTTTGTGCCAACCTCTTGTACACCCAAGAGGAATGTCTTTCTGATTTAAATGACAAATAAACATTTATTCACTGACAAGTGAAAGAGCCCCAAAATTTCCGTATTTTATTCCTAAAGTGAATGCTAACTCTACCACATAAATAGTCCAATTTCAACTGAGAGATAGCCATCCAATTCCTCTGTTTCCTAAATCAATCTATTTTCTTTGTCTTTTCTATTATGGTAGATCTGGTACATTTTTCACACCTTCAACCCTCAGCCTTCCATCTATTTTTCCAAATTTGAAATCCTATTTTATTCAGAACATATTTTTTCAGTAAAACATGTAGAAACATATTCTCTACATTCATCAAACCACTTTCCATGCTTTYTAAGCCATATACATAATTCCTCAGCTTTCTTAATATTTTCTTGTCTCCTGTTTAACTTCAACTAATTGGATATTAAATTCACAAAATTTATTACTGATTGCAGCTTCTAATTACTTAGAATTGGAATATTATGTAACATATAGGCCAACAGAGAATTTGAAATGAGGCAATTTCTTTAAAATTAAAAACATATTAAAAAAAAAGGAGTACTAAATGAATTCAGTTCAATTTGAAATGCACAGTTTCCTTCATTTTCTTCCAAAAGTAGAAAAGGTAATTCAGAAGTCTATAATCTTCCAGCTGATGCTCTTTGAATGATAGTGAACCAGATTTTGCCATCTTTTCTTATAGATTAATGGAATTGTTCATTATGAGTAGTCTCACAGAYTTATTAAGATGGTAACCACTGGAAGTCAAAGAGTTGACAAAACTGGCATATCTCAAATGTTTTCATATGGAAGAGACAAGTTGCTGTAAAGTTAACATGTTACAAGTGGAGTGAATGCAGAATAGTTGTACAAAGATAACTTTCTTTTGAAGAAGAAATTATAAGTTACTGTATTTTTAGCCAAGTATTTTACCAAGTTGAAGTTGTTTTAACTGATTATCTAATGATCATATCCTGTCATGGTAACCAAGGCACTGTGTTTGATTTAGAGTAGGGATGAAATATCTGTGTTTGAACTATAACAGGCAAAGGGTTTGGGTTTAAAGACCAGGATATAGGACTTTCTTCCCCTGAGCTGAAACTGTGTACTGACGGCAGAGTAAACTGTGTCACATATGATGAAATCCAGAAAAGTAACAGACTCACAAATATTTACAGTTATTCAGCTCATTAATTGGTAATAATGGATCACTGAAGTGCATGAAAAGTAATTTGGGCATCCTGTCATTTCTAAATCCCAATAATGTTTCTTTAATGTAAACACCTGAAATCAATTGTACATCTCACTATATACAGCATGAGTGTCTTGGTTTGAAAAAGACAGGTATCTGCTAGGGRAAGACCGGTGCTCTCCCCTTGCAATGGAGACTGCAGACCCCCTCCCACCAAATTATTATAAATTTGAAATTAAGGGGCTCTCAGGCAAAGATGTGGGACTGGAAATAACAGGTTTTTACTATTATATATATATATATATATATATATATCTATATATATATCTAACAAAACAAACAAACAAACAACTACAGCATTAATAATAAGACAGACCCAGGAAACCTCAGGGGATCACAAATCCCAGGGCAGTCCGAGCTCTGGCTCTGAGGCACCAAGTTGTAGGATCCTGGGCTGGTGATGAAAGCAGATGAGTAGTCCTGCAGCRGTGGTTGGAGCAGCGGGATGTCCTGGCTGAGCAGACGGTKTGAGGTCAGCGTAGGCAAAAARCCACAAAAGYGACGGCGGGGRCAGGGTCGGGCCCACTCCAGTGGGACAGGAGGAGAGCTCAGAAAATCCCCGGGCACACGGGCAGATGGTAGGTTTTCCCAGGAGCAGAGCCGAATGGTGACTAGTGAAAAACCTCTCTCCCAGCAAGCGAAAAACAGCCTGGGTGTCCTCTCTCTCCTCAAGTGCCCAGACAAAAAGTGCCCAGCCCCCCGCTCCCCTGTCCCTTCAGATCTTTCCCTCCCTGGTTTCTTTGTCTTTGTTAAGTACCGCTAATCACCCAGTCGTCAGTGTCCCAGCAACTCGAGGGAAAAAATTCCAAGGGTAAAACAAAACAAAACCAAACCAAATCTAACCCCCAACAATGAGGATGAGAGAAAGTTATCTTGAAAAACAGAGTATTTTAGAGAGAGAATGTTGACTATAAATCAATTATCTCATTATTTCAGCTTTCAATGCCAAGTGGTACTACTATCATGAGACTTACAGGAAGGATATGCTGACAGATTTCCATATTTATTTTTAAATGTAACTTTTTGTTCTTCAAGTCTGTATCATGTGGGATTTTTCTAGAAACTTAAAATAACTAAAGAGACAGAAAACTATTTTATAAATGCCYTCTTGATAAAGAGAGAGATCATTGTCAATCGTCGTCCAACAAATTATAACAGTGTACCAAAAAGCCATTTAATTTCAACATTGGTTAAAAAATGAGACAATGAAAGAGATTTTTCATTTTGTAACACTATTTCTTAAATTTGAATTAATATTTTGAATGACATGCCAAGAAATAATTGAAAAAAATATACTAAATTTCCTGTTTAAAATGSTCAAGTATATGTATATGTGTATATTTAGATCACATATATGCCACACGTATGACCTATGTAATGCACAGTTTTGATAATTTAAAACCATGGGGTTCKGCCAGTAGACTTGCACTAGTTTGATAAAGTTCTGTGAGGGAAATGCTTGCCAGGATTTCTCTTGATAATAGGTCTTATGTATTCATTAATGACTGTTCTGCAAGATAAAATATTGTAGTGTTGGAGACATTTCTATATTTCTGAGTCTCTGTCTTGCTGTGAYTTTGGAGGTGAATGTGGTAGGAATGGGTTAGTAACTGTGGCACCCAGAGTAGCACCTATTTGTGCTGCAGAATGTTTTGAGGAGGGAGAGGTTTTGGAGCAACATTCAGTGCTCCATGGACTTCTGTCTCCCTGTGTCCCAGTGCAGGTACACAGTTATATAGCTAAAATTGTTCCTCTTCTGTTTCAACTTATGGTGAAAACTTAMACACCTCTTTGCCTTAAAAAACAACCATATTGATTCACAATATGGCTCTTTGAGATACACTCTCTGTACTGTTCTTGGGTAATTTTAAAAGACAAAGATGATTAAAAGAAAGCCTAATTTCATCTTTACAATTTTTTCCCTATTGAAACTTTTAAAATGAATAGACATATGTCAAAACATTTACTGAGGCATGACACTATGTGTGACTACCAAATTAAGTCAAGAACATCCCTGTGGAAGTGATTCAATATTAAACTGTCATTTAAAAACCACCTGAAAGGGTCTGGGAAATAATGCCKCTCTAGTTGAAGATTAACCAATTGAAGATTGCCAACTATTGCCCATCCAGACGTGGTTTGTTTTATTTATTCTAAGAAAAAAAATCAACTGGAGAAGATAAACTCTGCAGTTTATTTTAGGCAAACCAGTTTTTAAGTTTTTGGAGCAAGTAAATGTAGGCAAATTCTCTCATGGAAAGATTATCAAAATGAGATCTTTATACAATCCATGACATTAACAACTTCCCCCCACTTCCCTTTTTTAAATCTCTCTAGTTATGGTTTATTTTTGTGGTTGAAATAGAGTGATGTTCTAGTTAAATTACAAGTGCTAGATCATGTYGGACATATTTGAATAGAGGTTGGTTGATTCCTGTGTTTATAAAAATTTACCTGAGGAAGTGGTAGTAAGAAGACTTGTTGCCCATGACAACACTTTGAGTAAGACCCAAATGATTATGTGGCTAAAATGAGCCTTATGCAGGATTTGGATCATTAAAAACACTTCTAAAACTCTCTCCTCCATGAATAAAGGTGGTTAAATGCATATTATCATCTGGATCATGCCCAGAATTAGCATTCTCCTGGAYAAACTGACCCTATAAACACCTATATCCTTCAGTTGTTTGAGTTATAATATCCAAGATTTTTCTGACTAAGTCTRTGAATATTCCTCTATCACAGCTTTCAAGTTTAGATATTTGAAGCAGTCTATGAAAAAGAAACTACATCTGTGGGACTCCTTCACAAGTAACTTTAAGCAATAAGGTGCAGCATCTAATTCCTCCATATTTGCCCTTATTCTGGTGTCAAACTAATATTACCGAGTATAGGACAACAGATTCTTTCCCTTGGATATTTTGTTTCCCCTTAGGACATTCTCTCCAAAATTGGGAGCAACGGGTTCAGACTGAAGAGTGACAAGAATTGCTTATCCCAATCTCAGTTTTCCTCAAGTTTGAATTAAATCCTGGGAGTACAGGTGTGTTTACCTCACCAGCAGGAATTACCTCAGAGATATCCTTAGTATTTCTTGAGAGAAAATAACACTGCCACACTGAAAAGGGTGAAATATATTTTAATAGGGTCTTTTTTGCTCACAGATACTAGAGAATCACTATTATTTTGATTATGCTGTAATTTCCATAACACTGTTTGGGACTTCCTGGTTATATAGATATTTATTAACATAAAAAACCATGTCAAAAGCTTTAGAGAGTTTGACTGTGTAATATAATACTGCAAAATGTACTTGGGAAGATTGCTTGCACTTTTGGACCTTGGAGTGTACATTAGAGCATATCCTTCCTCCAGGGCTYGGTCTCATTTATTGTGCAGTTAATGAACAAATAGTGGTGTGGTGCCATCTTTATTACACTGAAGACAAAAGTGATAATATTCCCTACAGGTTTTTTGTAGCTGTCCTTAATATAATATGCAAGTGCTTCACAAACACTGATTTATTTACTATTTTTTCTCTGCAGCTTCCTAATATGAAGAAATGTTCTTCTAATTTGACATATGGGGAATCTGKAAAGAGGTAATGACAGTCAGAAACTCCATTGTTTTTGGAGGCCAGATTTTAATATCTGGATCTGATTTATGTCAGCATATGTTGCATCGTGCAGCACTCTGTATTTAAATATAGCACAGCTCCTATAATTTCAATTGCAGCTGAAAATATTCAAACCAAAAATCACAGCCTTTAATTAAAAACACAGGAAATGAGGAACATGYAATTAACGATCACCTGTTAAATTTTTGAGTAGAATGATTTTTCCATTACAKAGCCAGAACTCAATTCCCCAAAGCAACACTTACCTTCCTCTTTGATAAAAGCATTGCTTTCCCTTCCCCAAGTACTATACATTTCCAGCTTCTGTAGTATATAGCACAGGACTGTATAAGTTTCCCTTTCACATAGCTCTTCATAGCTCTGCTTCATCTGCAGTCTAATCCTCTTCTTGWGCATGAGTGGAAAGAGCTGCTATATAATAGTATAAAAATGTCACTGTGCATACAAAAATTGGTAAAATTAATCAAAACATTAACACTTGGCAAAAGTAATATGAAAAATTACCAACTAAATAGTTAACATTGCTAAAATTGTTGCCAGGCTATGATGGTCTCTTAATTCTCTCCTAGCTTCTCTTATCTTGAAATTTGATGTCCAAAAACTGCTGGAAGCATTGCAACTGAGGTGTAACTAGTGTTGAGAAGAGGGATTGCTTCATGTAATCTCAGGGTTTTAGTCTTGCACAAGGGTGTGTTGTGTTTTTTGCAGCTGTATGACCCTGTTGGTCATTCTCACTTTGGGGCTTGTGACAAGGGGTGACTCCCACCCCTTGGAACATTGCTCCCTACCCACCAGGTCTGCATCCCGTGTTTGTGCCCATMAGCCATCTCTTGTACTTGTCTCCCTGAATAGCACCCAATTTTTATCTATTTCTTCAATTTGCTAAGAYTGATCAGAACTCTAATCTTGTCTTCAAACATACCTCTAAAATTGCACAACGATTTAATTTTCTCTGTTTTTTCATCCATTTTATTAATTAAAATAGTCAGGCTCTAGGACAGATCTTTCAAGAGCTGTACTGAACAAGTCTTTSATTTTGATAGACTGCCACTAATAACTATACTCTAAGAATGGGTGTTGGGGTTTATTATTTCCTGATTGTATTGGTTTGTTCCAAGCTACCCYCTTTTGCTGTTTGCCCTTGGTTCTGCCTGGTCTGCCTCCCTGATGTGCCCTCCCCTGGCACCTGCCCATCTCCCCTGAGCCTCTCCCCTTGTTCCAGAAAGTTCCCTGAGCTCCTGCCATCTCCCTTGTACCCTCCCCGGGCACCTGTCTGTCTCCCTAAACCTCTCCCCTGTTTCTGGAAAGTTCTGCTGGTTCCCCTTGGTGATTTGATGTTTAACGTTTCTCCCTCCCTCGAGTTGTCCCCATTGCTCCCAGTTGATGCCTGTCCAGATTGTACCACATCCCCATCCCTCCTGATTGGTTTGTTGTTACTGCTCCTCCCCCTGTTAAAAGGTGCTGCACATCCCAGAGAGGGGCTCCTTTGGGCAGTCCCCTCTCAGGGTAATTTGCCAAGATCAATAAACCCTGAGAACTCAGACCCCCAAAGGAGTCAGCCTCTTTCCTTCAACGGCAGCAGGAAGGTTTCTACCACTCTTGCACCCACCGGGGTCTGTGTGTGTCCTCGACCCACAGATCGTGGCAGGGTCGCCTCTGGGCAGAGCTAGCCCTAGAAGAGAGGGCACCACCTGCAAATGGGTTTTGGGTCATCCTTCTTTAAAAATATGGGAGTGTTTTATCATCAATTATATTTATTTGGTCAAATTGCTCATGAGGAGGGCATCTGAGACACTGGCAAGAAATCATACAGCAGTCAAGATAAATGATACATGCTCTTTCTTTCCCATGCTCACAAGACCAGCTTCCATATTGTAGAACTAGTTAAGATTGATTTGCAAGTTTTCTTATAAGACTGTGTAGGCTTTTACTCATCTCCATACTATCTTGTAGGTAATTAGAAATAGTTCAGCTRCATTTTACAGTATTTTTCTGTAAGCAGAAGCCATCTGTTCTATATTGATGGGGCTTTTTTTGATGCACACTGTGTTTGCTTCTTCCAGTGTTCCAGTGCATCATGTATCCTATAGCAGTGTTCAAAGTGCATCAAGAGGTCCAAAATTTTCCTAACCAGTTTTGTAACTAAGCATATGAAAAACACAAAAGAGATTTCAAAACTAAAAGGGATTTTAACTGTGCCTTCCTTTACTCAGCAGTATTCATAGCCTTTTTTATTACTTTACTATCAAAATTAATGCTTTTATGGCTGTATGGTTATAAACATTATTTGAGGTGAAGAGATACAAAAACATTAAAGAAAAAGGAAATATTCAACACTTCAATCTTTTATAGAGCAGGTCTTATTATTTAGAAATGCACTTGCAGAAAGATTTTTTCTAGTGTTAACAGTCCTTTCAATTTCCATATCATACTTCTCTTGWTATTTCTGACTGTCTTAGTTACTTAAATCATTCTGCCCTTGTGTTCAAAAAACAGGCCATATTTTAAACATTCTATGTAATGTTTGCTTGTTTTTAAATGTTAACCTCTTCCTGTAATTTCTGTCTTTCCTCTGCAACCAAACATTTAGTATCTGTCTGCCTTAAATCAATCTCCTGCTGGTTTTTTTTTCACTTTTTTTTTCTTTCTCCTCTTTTTATCTGGCTTTCAAGATTTTTTTAAAAATATGTCTTCCCAAAACCAGTTTTKTGTTCTCTGTCTTTATTTTCCTCATTTTCTTTATGTCATGAATTCCCTTCATTKGATGATCTTTTTGTCATACAAATTCTGTCTTCATTAACATTGTTGATCAGTTCCTCCTTCTTGAAAGATCAGTTGACTCACTTTAGTTATTTCTYTATCTTTTGTATCAAATACTTACCTGGAAAAAATTACTTCTTTGAAAGAGAGAAAGAGGGAACTTCCTCATATCTTCATTCYATTTCTGTACTTGCTCCTTTGGTCATTTGGGATTTTTACTGTTTTAAATATTAACTATGCTAACTTTTTTATGGTAATAAAACTTGGGCAGAGAGTGCACTTTAAAAGACTTTGGATTTCTTTTGATAGTGAACCTCAGGAGAAAATAGAGGCAAATCCAAACTAACTTAACTGGTTAAGTTTGGTGTCAYCACAACTTTTGTGTTTCTCCACGACATGACCTGAGAGAAATTATAAAAGCACTTTGATATATGAGGTAGATATATTTTTTTCTTCTTTCCTACAGGCAAAGGATATATTCAGTGTATTTTCTACAGAGATGGAAGAGTATCTAGGTTCAYAGAAAAGCATATGGAGATAAGGCTAATAGAAAAAATACATGGAGAGAAGATGCATAAGTATAAAGTTAGCATCACACCAAATAAACAGATGACTAAAAGGGAACTAGTTTATATTTAATAGCTGACTCTTTCCTGGGACACGTCTGATTTTAAGAAAAAGCAGAGAMTAAAAAGACAGAACTCTTTCCTGCCCCTTTCTTTAGGTGTGGTTCCTAAAAGTCAGTAAGAAACAATCTCCGTTCTGATTGATTTATCAAAAGGCCTTCTGAACTTTGCAGAAAAAGGGCAATAATGAGTATACCACAATTAGGTTTTACCTAATCAGTCATCCTTTGTACTCTTATGCAAATATTTGGCTTTTGTCAGACTAGAAATTCTTTGGAGGGTGTGATTTCCACTTGTGCCACTATTGGTCAATTAGACTGCAGAGCATAGAAAATCCCCATGAATTACTCTCAGGAACAGAAATACTCTGGGGAATAAGGCAGCCACAGTGAGGATGGGCCAGAAGTGGTGGTTCTGTCCTCCCCATTCTCTGACCCAGAGCTCACACACTGCACACAGCAGAATAAGAAGAGCGGGAGGGTAAAGGCCCGGCTCCTGACTATAAATTCATTTCTGAAAACGTTGATGGAGGTGACTTTAAAAGGAAGGCATTTGCTGAAGGAGCAATGACTTTTGCAAGCCTGTGTAGTTTGCAGTGCAGGGTTTGGAAAGCCATAAAAGAAATAGAACTACTCTAATGGAAAATGATAAAGAAATGGATTTCAGTCAAGCTTGCACTTCAGAAAGAAAAAATTCTGGCTACATCCCAGAAGTCATGTTAGATGGGTTTCATGGCAAAGAAATGTAAGGGGTAAAGGTAAATTTATAGAAGGTAATATGTACTCTGACCTCTAAAAAGAACTTGCATTTTATAATGAAACACTTCTCCAGTTCATCTCTGTGTATTCACATTTTCTCTTATGCTCCTCCCAACTTTCTATCTCTAGAAAGTAATTAGTAATTCATATCTTGCATTCTTTAAGTATATTAAAATCATGGATTTATTTCTAAATTGTACTGTTTGTATCATTATTAATGGAGCTACAGCTTTAAGTAAGGAATGTTTACCCAGGCACATCAAGTATTCACTATGAAAGCAATTAAAGACTTTGATGTTCACAGTCAARTATTAATATTAATGTGTGAGAAACTGCATCCAAATCATTTAGAGGTGGTTAGAAAGACCTCTGGGAGTGAGACAGCCATAGAAAGCAGTGGAATGATTACAGTTGTATGGGAAAATAATGGAAACAGCTACTCTCTAAGCATCCTCAATAGGGRAAGGAGGATCTTCAAAACCTAAATGAATGTGACTATAAGTGGCAGCATTTAAGTTTGATTTGCCTGCCATAAAACATTTTACATTAGTAAGTGTCTAGAGCCTTTGCACTCAAATGTATTTTTATCACTTGTCTCCAAATCCCTTTATGGATAGTACAATTAACGGCACACATGAAACAAAATTGCGTGACAATAATTTGCAGACYATTATGATCTCAGAACTGGAACTGTAATTCTCATCTTCTGTTCCTGACACCACCTACTGCCAGACCTAGGGTGAGCCATTTAACTATTGGCTTGATTTTTCCAGCTATAAAATTGATGGGAAAGTTCTAATGTGTCTCAGGGTATATTGGGATGGTTAATCAATAACACTTGTAAAGTCCTCAGAATGTTGCATCAATAAGATATAAACTTAATTTGCCGAAAATGTGTTTGGATTGACTACCAATCTAGCTAGAGATACTCTATTTACTATGCAGTCTAAAAKGATAAAAAATGAACAAAAAAAATTTGAATAAAAAATTATGATCTCTGAAGGATGACAAGWAACCAGCTTTGTTACAAGTCTCTGTGGCAACCCTTCCTTTTCCACTGCTTCAGGAGATTTGCTTTCAGATTACAGTTTCTTCATTTCTAGATGACTCCACAGGAGTTGCTTTAGGCTTGAGAATAGGATAAATCTTTTCAGTGCATCTTTTTTTTGGTTTTGATTGCCTTTCTGGAACTGATATGGCATTTTGACATTCAGCATGAATTTTATACCTCTYTTTCTCTCCAGTATGTATGTTGTCATGGCTGTATATGCAAAAAAGCACAAATGCATTGCTGAGGGATGTCTGTAAGTCAGTGGTTGAGGGGAACAGTGTAATGAAGAGAAACATGACATTCCCATAGCAACRGTGGCAAAGCTCTTTATGCTGATGTTGAGTAGAAAATTGCCAGTGATCTAAAGGACAGCAGAAATAAGCTGTATGTGATTCTAAAAGAATTTCTTACTTTGCCAGAAACAAGTCAATTTAAGGTCAGTGTCAGACCCCAGTGGCTGAATAACATTAATATGGAGCTAAAGGAAGACATTTGCAGCTCACCACAATAACCTAAGGAGAGTATATTGCCCTATGAATTAAATCCCACAATTTATGCAACTGTTTCAGAATATTATTTGTCTCTTGTCACTCCAYATTTTTTTTAATGCACGTTTTTCTGAACAGTCTTAATATCAAACCTGAGATGCTCCTTTTTTTTGCTTAAAGATACATTAAAGATAATGTAATTTGGTGTTTACCAAAATCCAGATGTATTCCCCACTGGGTTTTACATCTTGTATAATATCCATCTATTAAATTTTACAGCTAGACATGTTCTTACTATTATGAGACCAATATTTTTCAGGTGTAGGAACAAATTTCTAGATGCCTAAAGCAAAATAATTTTCCAGTTTGCCTTTTGAGAAGATTTCTGTGAAACCCAAGATGTTTCATTGGTATCTATATTTCTATTTCTTTTTAGAATTGCAAATAGAGCAATAATATAACTGAAGAATCTGCAAGTGGCAGAAGAGTCTGCAAAAATCTGGTTTTAGTTTTTCCATCAAACTCCTAGCTGGTTATAATTTTTCAAACTAGTCATTTCATGCAGGGCACCAGTCTTAATTACATCATGTTGTATCACAACAGCTATTTGAAATTTTCTGCATGAAATTACCCTCCAACAAGCAAAATTATTTTATCTCYAGGTAAGAGCATCCCCACAAACAATTTGGAAAAAAATCATATTGGAAAGAGGATCTAGCATTTAGTAGCTCATAAAAATATCAGCCATTTGACAATGATGTGCAACCATTTATTTTCTCAATCCATTTTGTTTTGCTTTTCCCTTTGGCTAGGCTCTATTTTAAAARAGAAGATTCAAGGTACAGCATTTCGTTACTTAAAAAGTTAAAGCTACTACTTGGAGTGCTTCAGGGAGCATTACTTCATCATGAAATACTAAATTAGAGGGATATACCTATCAGTCCAGGTTGTTAAGTATCACCCACAGGTTGCTGCTGTAGTGATAATGCATTTGATGTTGATTCCAACTATACCATTGCTRGTGTGAAAACAAAAAAGAAAAATATTTCCTTTCTTTTGAGCTGATAGTTTCTGACAGAAAAAATGCCAAARCAGGCATAAATTGGGAAGCTGATATGAAGCCCTTTAGGCCTAATGCCTGTATTTTTTCTTTACTTATAGTGAGTTCCAGCTCTTTCAGAATTCCCATCACAGTCCAAACATGGCATGTCAGGTCCTGTATGACAGCCATAAAGAATTTTTCATGTTCATTTAGTACTTATGGAGATAGGTGTGAGATGCTTCTGTAGAACTTACACATTCATTCAAATAATTTCATATGGTAGTAGATATAGAATCATAGAATCATAGAATCTAGAATCATAGAATCATAGAATCATAGAATCATAGAATAGGCTGAGTTGGAGGAGCTAGATCAGTCTCATGAAGACCAACTTCTGTCTCTGTGCAGGACATCCAAGAATCCCACCATGTGCCTGAGATCATTGTTCAAACACTTCTTGAACTCTGTGCAGTCTACTTCCCTGGGGAGCTTGTTCCAGTGCCCAATCACCCTCTGAGGAAAGAATCTTTTCCAAATATTCAACCTAACCCCACCCCTCCCATCCCCCAATTCAGCTTCAGACCATTCCCTCAGGTCCTGTCACTGTCACCACTGCAGAGATCAGTGCCTGCCCTCCTCTTCCTTTCCCAAGAAGTTGTAGCTACAGTAAGGTCTGGCCTCAGTCTCCTCCAGGCTGAACAAAGTGACCTCAGCTCCCCCTCATTTGACTTCCCCTCGGGGCCCTTCACCATCGTTGTGGCCCCCTTTTGGACACTCTCTAGCAGTTTAATGTTTTTCATACACTGTGGTACCCAAAACTGCCCCCTGCCCCCAGCATTCGAGGTGGGGCTGCCCCAGCCCAGGCAGAGCAGGACAATCCCCTCCCTTGCCCAGCTGGTGATGCTGTGTCTGATGCCCCCAGGACAGGGTTGGCCCCCTGGCTGCCTGTGCACTGCTGGCTCAGATTCAACTTGCCATCAGCTAGGACCCTCAAGTCCCTTTCCCAATGCTGTTCTCCAACCTCTCATGTCCCAGTCTGTCTGTACATCCAGGATTGCACCATCCCAGGTGCAGAATCCATCACTTTCTCTTGTTAAACTTAATATCTTTGGTGATTGCCCATCTCTCATGTATATATTGTTCTATGACTCTCAGTTTATTCTTCCAAATTTTGACTCTCCTCCTTGTTTTCCATGCCATTTCATTCACAAATAAATTCCCTGACTTTTTTCAATGTGATCCAAGCCCCCTTCAAAGATCTTTACAATTCTTTCCTTCACCCGTGTCTTAAGAAATTGTTTGAATAAGACCAAAACACGTTGTATATAATTGAATAATAGACCAGTTTATCAGAAATAATTATTCAGATATAGAATGTGCTACCAAACATTTTATTGTTCTTCATACTACTAGCACAAAACTATAATCTCTCATGCTCTCCATTAACTCAGGAAATTCAAACCTACTGTTAGGTGCCAATTCAACACATGTTGTAACAGTGTTGGTGCAGTTTCAATCAGTTATATTTATTAGTTTCTCTAAATGATTGAAGTGGAAAGTGATAAGGCATGTGTATATTTATTATTATGATAACTTTGTGAGATGTGGGATTAATTGAAGAATTAGCTCCAAACTGCTCTAGTGCCTGAGTTCACAGATTGCATATGAAGTGGGAAAAAATATTCCTCCCTTTGTAATGCAATGTTCTTACAATCAAGTGGGTAACTTTACAGGTAGAAGACAGAAATTAGGTATTTTTACATCAACATGGTTTGAAAGACTGAACCTCTGGTTAAAATTGTGTAAGTGAATTACCTGTAGATTAACTCCATAGTCTTCATTACTTCATAAGTATAAAAACCACATATGATATGACCTGTTGGTTTTCTCCATTAACTCATGAAAATGTTAAAACTCTGTGTAACGAATCACTGGAATAAAACATTTAAAACAGTCTTTAACAAAGAAACTTTCCCACGTATTTCATTCTGGATTTTGGCTGAACAAGTATATGGTCAAATGATTTGTAAGCAAATATAAAATGCTCTAAATTGAAATATCTGATATTTGAAGAAAAAAAAAAGGCAAGAAGTCTGGAGCAACACTAGTCACAGTACATTACTTCTGTTCAAAAGGCCCYGTCATTTGTTCCATAATCTGCTCAGTGTTTATTTTGCAATAGAATACATTTTCCRTACATCTATAGGTAAAATTATGAACAATCATTTCAATGTTACGTGAACTATTCTTGTCTGAAAAGGAGATTACTTATTAGTGGAATATTTTTCCCCAGTCTTTGCAGTTTTTTGTTGCTTGCAGTTTGAGTTTTCCACAGCATAAATTTTTTCCTCTCCTTACTCTTTTGGACCTGCTGCTTTATGCTGAAGAAATAATAACTCTATTTTGGAGCTCTGTGTAGTCAGGAAAAGAAAAGGAAAACAGTGAACTTTGATCTTTTTTTTCCTCCATGCAATAATGTGCAATTTCCTGTCCTACCTTCAGTACTGTTTTCATTTACATTATACCTTTTATTTTACAGCCGGGCAAGCACAAATAAAATGCATTACTAGTTTCCTATTACCTTCCTGCACATGCTAGTGGAAGAGCACAATGCTGCCTTTATGTGGAAATGAAATCCTAAGCTTATCTCATTTCAGCCTTAATAGCAAACTTGCTGACCAATAAATTAAAATTATTGTACGAGAAAAACTGCTTCCTTGGCTGTTCATATTGAGTCAGTTTCATTCACTATGATTCTATATCTGAAAGTACAGACTGCAAAATGTGGGGTTTCAAACTGAAATAACATATTAATATTTACAGAAAATAYAAGTCTTTAGATATTTGGSAGCAAGGTTTTCTGGGATTMATTGTTCACTGAATTCAACAGTAATTTTGCCCATGACTAATGGGAACAGAATGTCRTGGTCATGTCAGTCTCTGATCCATCTCCTGATTTGTCCTGATACCTTAAAGGAGATTCTTCCCAGAGATCTAGTTCCTGTTTCTACAAAATGAGCTTGTGAAAGGTTGCTTAGCTGCTTTTGCTGCAACATGGTGAATCATAGAACTATCTGCATTGACTTCACTCYAGCTTCTTCAATGATGGACACTGTTTTAGAACTCCTTCATCAGTAATTGTGCTCTGTACAAGCAATTTTGGCTACACATTTGGCCAGGCAGATGATTCAAGCTTCAGATTTTATTAACTTTTGTAGGTTCCATACCTTGCTAAGTTCCTAAGACTAGTTATCCTATAAGCCTTAAGCATTATGATATTTAGTACTACAGTGTTGCAGTGTAGGTCCTCAGTGCTGGGAGTGGATGCCTTTGACACCCAGCTCCTGTAGAAGTTTTATTAGAATTGGCATTTTAAATAAACAGGATGCTAAATGCTTGCATGCCTCAGTCAGGAAAAAGCATGTCTTTCAAATCCTATGCAATCTGACATATTCAGCTAACTTTGCATTTGTTTACACAGATACAGGATCACAGACCAACCAACTAGACCAAGTCTCTACCCATCAGAAAAAACGCTCTCTGGAGAAAATGTTCATACACAGTATATCCTTTCCAAAATTCATTTTCTCTGTGATGTAACAGGGGAGATCTTTGGTACATGCAGTTCAGAGCTGGTGCCTCACCTCTGAGATTAGAACCCCTGGACTTGGTATTTTAGCTGTGTTCTACATCTTGTCTAAGACACCATCTTAGACAAAAGAACATGACGGCAGTGCTTTCTAGAGTTCAGCCATCGTAAGTGTTAGGTTAAGGCTGCATACCTAAGATTTACACAATACTTGTATTGTAATTTGCTTTTTTCTGCCAGTATGTCCTGTTGCAGCTAGCTGCTTAAAAACCCAGCATCAACATACAAGGTATAGGTCATCCTCTTCCTTTAAATCCATAAAGTGGGAGGTGTGAATCTTTCAGCTGAAAGATTCACAAATGATTCAAATTGAAGAAGATTATTGAGTTATTTTGTTTCTGGAGTCAGGGGTTTAAGATTTGGAGAAAGATTACTATACTAACTATTACAATTAAACCAGATGAGGGTACTATCATTGGAAGTGTCTCTGACTGACACTTTTTATGTTAAACATAGTAATGATAAAGCCAGGTATCTCAGTTAGATACTTTATAAACATGAGATGAATTATCTTCTAGGGAAGTAACCCCACAATCACTGTAAGGGGAGCTTAGWATGATTGGCTTCAAATCTGGAAACTATTCTTAGTGTCTAAACTTTGGTGGTTTTTGTTTTTGCTCTCTACTTTAAGATATGATGCATCACACGACTGAACCTGGCCAGACTCAGGTACACCTAACAGGAACTCTATGCCAGCTTGTGGTTTGTACTGACAACCCTCAGCTCTGCAAGGATTGTCAAACTTGCTGCCTGCAAAGCTGGCAGTCCTCCAATCTGTCCCTCTGTTTGTGATAAAGATTAAGGTATGCCTGGAGACCTCTGATAGCTCTATGCAAGTAAAAAGCATATTATCAGSTCTGACAGAGGAGCAAAAAAAGGTAGAACTACAAAGAGAAAATGGAACCCCCTCAAGCATGAACTGAAAAGTTGAGGCTGATAGGTAGAAACCTCACAGATTTGTAAATGATAGCAAAGAAGTGTCTGAAATCATACAGGCCCCATAAGCTTAGTGCCTCAGGCTTATARGTTTGGACAGGCATCTTTTGCAGGACTGTCTTTAATTGCCTGCACCTGATTCAAGAGTTTCTTCAGTTATCATTGTGCACCATTTATTACTGCCCCACTGCCTCAAAAAAATAAYCACCAGCAACAGAGAGATGAGTAGTCT
The DNA here is from genome assembly GCA_902810485.1 of Alauda arvensis. Taxonomy (NCBI): domain Eukaryota; kingdom Metazoa; phylum Chordata; class Aves; order Passeriformes; family Alaudidae; genus Alauda; species Alauda arvensis. The sequence continues at coordinate 1,633,123 of CADDXX010000077.1, read as the reverse complement.
GGAAGTGAAAAGTTTCTACGTGCATTTAAACAATTGAAGGTTTTTCAGCTTTTTATTTGCACTCCACCTATAACAATTACCCTCATTTTGAGCAAGAGTGTTATTGCAGACAATTATATTTTAAATAAAGCTAAAAGGGATGAAATTGAATATGAGTGTTCAAGAACCAAATACCTCACTTCATGTCCTTGTTTTACTAAAGATAACTGGATARACACTTCCACAAGTTGCATTCTCAGGTGCCCTCTAGAGAGATTATCTTATTTTGCATACATATATATGTATATCAACACTATAAGATGTTTTTCCCAAGTACCCTCTAGGCTTGACTTTAACCATAGGTAAATAAATATGTACTGTACAACTCTAATAGTAATGATTTTTAATTCAGGAAAATGCCTTAAACTGTATCAGAAATTAGCATCTTATTTTGCTAAGTGCTGTAAAAACTATAGGAACACATTTGCAGTGCAGAAGTTTATAAATTAAATCACTTTATACACATCTGTTATTCAGAGCTTAAGGGAATCAGAAAYTATTTGTAAGATAAAACATGGCAGAGACCCTGTTGCTAAACAGAACTTCAGTTCTGGAAAATGTATAAGCAATCCCAAACAAACTCTTTTATCTTCTTTCAATTTAGTTTGTCCACTGGTAACTCTGCAGTCCAGGTACATTTTCCTCCCTTTTATTTGCTGAGCTGACCACAGCTGTCAGGAAGGAAACCTTCTCAACTACAGACAAATGCTAATTAGACTCTGTGAAAAAATTCACTGGAGAACATGTAGCATGCAAGRTAGTTCAACAATCTGTCATAATTTTAAAACTTCATTAACTCAATAACCGTTATTGACAATGTCTGCAACCACACAWTTCAAGTAAAACATCGTTGGCCAAACCAAGATTGGGTTTCACAGATGATATAAATGTAGATAACAAGTTGAATCATGGAATCATGGAATTATGGAGGTTGTAAAACACATCTGGTGCAACCAAACCTAGCTATGTCTCTAAGTGCAACATCYACCRCACATCTTTTAAATATCTTCAGGGGTGGTGGCTCAACTGCTTCCCCARCCAGCCTGCCYTGATGTTTGACAACCCTTRSTGTGARGAAATTTGTCATWATATYCAAACTAAGCCTYCTCTTGCAACTTGAAGCCTTTTTCTATTGTACTATTGCTTGTAAAGTGAGAGAAGAGCCCAAACCCTGCTGGGATACAATCTTTTTTCACATAGTTGCAGAGAATAAGGTCATCCCTGAGCTTCTTKTTCTCCAGGCTAAAYAACTCTTAGCTGCTTCTCATCAGACTTGTGCCTGGGTTGGGCCTGAAGAGCATCCTGCAGTGAGGAACCTCCTTGAATAAGTACTGCCTTGGCAGTGATCTCATGGTGAAAATGCATTTCTTTACCCTCATCCTAATCTGTGGCAGCCCAAAACGCGCCAAGTCGGACTGCTCTGCCTTGGAGAGAAGGAGCGAGCCGTCGGTGAGGCTCCGAGTGCTGGCAGATTCAAAGCTGCCGTGCTGTGCCTCTCCTCCCCCCATGAGCTCATTGCTAAGCAACCGGCTCTGGTGAGCTAAACTCCCGATAGTTCGGGAAGTTTCACTCCCGGAGACCTGGGTAGTTACTGAATTTTAATATCCCACCCCCGGTTGGTTGCCCCAGTAGCCAGTTATGCTGTAACCCCCTGTTATTGGATCCAAGTTGGAAATCCCCCTCCCCCGGCAAAACWCATATAAGCCCCCGTTTCCTGCGCTCTGGGTTCCTTTGGACCCAGAGATCGTCAGCAATAAAGAGGACCTCTGCCATAGGAAACCGCCTCRCTAGCCTATCTCCCACGCCGCCTGTGATTCCACCGACCCACTCCCCCCTGGCACAGAGCAGCCATGGCTGCTCGCAAAGATCGCTGAGAGCCATCRCTGAGAGCTGGTGCTCCCGGACCCAGCGCCGCGCCTCTGCAGCTCCGCGGGGTTTGCCGTGGCTCCGCCCGGCATTACCAGAACCGGGTTGGAACTGGGGCACTAATCACTAGTGAATGCAGGAAGTATCCATCTCAGCCCCCTTTGCTGGTTCCCCAACCCACTTGAAAGATCAGTCTTGCTGAAGCTGTGTCCTCTGCCTAATACTTTACTCACCCATGTGCAGGCCTGAAATCKTCCCTGTACCAGCCACTATTGTTTGGCCAACTTTCACCATGTACAAAAAGTTTCTACAAGCAAGATTCATGTAACTTGCTAATGTACTGCAAGTTTTTCCTGTTAATAACAGATGGCAAGGATTGTCATGTTACTGACATTAATATGTTCCCCACTCCCACTGAGCCACCCWATGAGTCCCTGTTAACTGGTAGGAATCAGCCAGTTGGAGTAGAATCAACCTCCATTATTTCTTGGGAGAATTCCTCCTTGAAYTTGTTTTTCTTTTCTGGTTCACTTTCATTTTTGGTCCTTGGGGTTTGTAACTTTTTTACTTATTTTGAATCCTCCAGTTGATAAGCATGAGTCTTTCAGCATTCTTTCAGTGTTTTTACTTTTCTTATCTTGCATAGCTTTACCTTACATTCTGTCTTAGAGCTTAGGCAACAGATTTCTGTGTAAAATCAAGCCTATACGGCACAGCTGTGACTCACAAAACTGAATTTTTGGTCACGGACAGCTGAACCTCAAGGCTGTGGGTTAGCTGCCTATTCAGAGTCCCTGTGTAGTAGTCTTGACATTTGAAGAGGGTGTCATGCTGAGGAATGTTTTGAAAATGTACAGGTTACTACCAGAATTGCAGTTARTTGTGTGGAGAATCATTTTGAGAGAAAGCACCATTGCAAAATGCCCTTGCCTCCCTGATGTTAGAAATGTAGGTGGCTAATCATAAGATCATGGGGGCCAAAATACAGTTAAACTTTGTTTAACTTTGAGGGTCTACTCACAGGTTAAACTTTGAGGGTCTACTCACAGGTAGCTAATCTGCCTTGAGATTTCCTTGATCTCTCCAAACCCCTTTCCCCTTTGCTTGTTTGTTTTAAGCAGGCAGATGGCTCATATTCCTAGGTCTGCTGAAGCTGCCATTTCAGTTCTCTGGTCAGGTTTGCCCTAGAACAATTCCTCAACTGCTGAAATGGACAAAGAATGTTGGAGCCTCCAATTCATCTTGTACTTTTCRTTGCCTTTCATAGTCATGACTACAGGATGGAAAGGGACACCCTGCTGAGAAACACTCTGCTGTCAGAGCAATTTGCATTTCGCATCCTTTGTCTTGGCACTGGCTGTTCAAAAGCTCTGGTAATAGCACATGTTCTCTCCAGGAGCTTTATATGAACACCTGAACAGATGTCCCTGAAGAAGGAGATGATGTAGAAGACACTGTRAGCTTTTGCACTTCTTTAGTCAAGTTATCAGAATAGAAATACCATGGGGGTTCTCTGAGGTATAATCACAGCTAAACAGAGGCAAAAGGACCATCTTTGTTGTTCTCTTTCTTTTTACATTCATGGAGTCCCAAAGCCTAGCTTATGCTGGTGTATACTGAAAACTGATGGCTTTGRAGCAATTTTAAATACCTGTTCCTGAGTGAACATTCTGGCCTCTCCCAGTCCTACAAGTGGAGCTAKAAGTGGAAACAAAGGTGTAGAAACTGTACCTGCACATCTGCAGGTCTCTCCTCCTCTTCAGCCTTCCTCATACGTTTTACTTTCTGTAAGAAGGCTTGAAAATGTGGGTTGTGGTGTAGTTTCAGAATGACCAGAGCTGTCTAGACTTTTCCAGGAGATAGAGTTTAATATTTCTTCTACTATTTTCCTTTTATGTGGCTGCTAGATGACTTAACAGTGTCAGATTAATGCAGGTAGTATTCACCAGAGTAAGCAGTTGGGGCAGTGTATTCTTTGCACACATCTGGTGTGAAAGGAGAGAATTAGTCACATAAGAGATATAATAGTAGCATTTATTTTTGTGTACAAYATGTGTGTGTTGCATGATTTCTGTCCCAACTTTTTCTCTAAAAATGAATCTGGTCTCATATTATCTCTGTTCTTGCAAACAGAACAACTTGAAAAGTTAAAATAATTTCTATATGTCACAAAATTTCTAGCTCTATGGAGATTTAGCCCTGTTAGATTTAGAAGATCCTGACCTGAGTCTTTTTGTAAAATATTTTGCTTAAATGAAWATCCTTTGTACTGATTGCAAAAATGTGGGGTTTATTTTTAATATTTTATATATCTCACCAAAACTGATTCATTAATATTAGGAGCAGAAAAAACTTTCCCATTCTCTTCTAAGACTGTCCAAAAAACTTAGTCTAGAGATACTGCTGTCACTAAATGAGTCTTAATCTTGACATGACAATGAGTTGGATTTTTATAATTATTTAGAATTCAGTAACTCACCACCTTTATGTGGAATTAGACTTGTAAAGGATGTCTGACAAACAAGCTCTGCCTTTCTGTTTAGAACAGGCTATTGACTTGAATTTTTTTTTTTTTTTGCTTGCTTTGATTTTTTCTTAGAGAGTCAGGGTATTCCTCACCCCTGCTGAGTATCAACTCTCCAGGAATACAACAAAAAAAATATGGAATATCTGGGTGGGTACATTTGCAAAGCTGGCATCACTTTACTCTAAGGAAGTTAGGTTGATCACTAGTAGAGGGTCAGTAATTTCCTGAAGTGAGGAATAAACTGTTTCATATCTGAGGCTTTCACAGTATGTGAGACRTACATATAATGAATGTGCTGAGTGCCACAGATGTGCTCTGACCCTTCCTGGGAACTTGTTTTAAATTTTTGTGCCCTCTTTTGTGTGCAATGGCACAATTCCAGATTAGTGTTCTGTCCTGTTTAGGATGTGGTATCCATTTCACAGTCTGACAGAAGTTACTTCTCATCTCCTGGTCTAAAAGTTCCTCTCTTTRTGGGAGATGTTTACTTTCTCTCTCTCTTACATTAATACTGAGAACATTCTAGTTTTATTGGTTCCTCCATTATCTAGTGTTCATTTTTTATGTAGGCTGTTCCATATGAAGYTCAAAGACAAGTCTAGAGACTGTATGACTTTCACAGTTCCACCAAATTTCAAAAGCTCATAGCCATTTCGCTTATTTATAACTGTCTGGTAGACTGTTTTATGTAACTTTTACTTCAGGCTTTCACAGTTCCCAAGACAAATACTGCTGTTTATTGAAATGAACAGCAGAAGCACAGAGAAGCTTTAAAGATATTCATTTATTTATTCCTTTTTTTTTTTTCCTGTGAACTGGGTGTTCTTTCCAAATTGTTATTTGTGTGAAAACCTCAATATAGTTCCTGAGAGTACTTTTTGAAGGTCAGCTAAGAAAATATGAAGAATTAGTAGGAAAGTTTCACTTTTTGGTAATTTTTAGCAAATTAGCTTCCAGAAAAGGTGAGGTTGCCATCATCTGATCAACAATACAAGTAACATTTTGAAGGAACTTTATTTTYCCTTATGAAGAGAAATTCTTAAGGAACCACCAAGGACAGTTTTCACTGGGATGTCCATGACAATTGTCCTGTATTGCACTGCATGATCCATGAAAGATGACTGCCAGGAAACATGGCTTTATCTTYGTTGAGATAGGGGAATGCCACTGACTTATGAATCAGCTCAAAGTTTAAGGTATGGGACTAGAAAAACAGTTTGGCTCATAGAATGAAATCTCACTGAGAAAAACCACAGAAATAGCTCCATGATAATCAGACATCCAAGGGGACACAGCAATATAACTTGTTGAAATCTTTGTTATCTGTGCAATGTTATATGAAAAAGACAAAGAGAAATCTTAATGTTGGTATACACAAGCAAAATACAAAAACAGCCCTCTGGCATCACTTAGGTTTAGTGAGATAGTGTCTGGACTAGAATGTTAGTATAGTCTGATCAGCAAAGATGTCAAGGAGAAAATATTGTATATAGTGCASTCCAGAAATATGAGATGGGAAGCACAGTGAGATTTGCTGGAAGGAAACAGGGRTGTTGTAGAAGTCTCTCCTAGAACCTTACACTGGCAGGTAGGTTATGTTTTCCTGTGGTCATAGGATAAATATAATGGTAACAGCAACATTCATTCCTTGATTACTGTTTCTCCAAACATTAACCAGACCACATTAAAAAAAAAAAAAAAAACACACTTCCAACATTTCTGTAAAGTGCAGAAGTAATAAAGGAAATAAAAAGGGTTGGTAACACAGATAATTTATTTTACTTTTGACTCTAATTTATTTTTGATTCTAAGTTATAGCATTTATGTTACTAAAGAGAAGAAGCAACAGAATAATGGCAATGGACTTTGAAAAGCCCAACAAAATAAAAMAGACCTCAGACTCAGGTTCTGTGGGTCAGCCCTGACATGAGAACATTTTTGTGAAACATGGACAGTTTTCAGCTTCTAAAAGAGAGAATGTTAAAAAAAAATAAATTATGCATGGTCCCTTAAACGTAAAGATGCAAATACCTTGAACCACCACCTCAAGAAGGCTTTGTGCTGAATATTACTGACACAGTAGATTAGACATTCTTCCACAGTGCCTCTACCACTGCCTGTTATGAGATGGGTCATTCCTCTGAACCAGTGCAACAATTCTTCTATTGTTCTCTTCATAGSGATTGACCTACCTCAAAGAAAGACAAGAATTATGTAGACCATAATCTAGCTGCCTATTTCAGCTACATAAYCTAGATATTGTAACATTTAAAAAGGGCACGTGGCACAGCGCAGAATTATTCAAATAATTTTTTTTCTCCCACTTTGTCACTGGTCCTTGCGTTCTATGATAATACAAATGCTATTTGTTTTAGCTTCACCCTGAATTTACCATGCATTCCWTTAGTCAGAGTGAAATTACAGTGATGGCTATCAAGTCCCTTTTTCTAATGGCAGGACTGGTTTTAAYTCATTTTACTCTTTCCATTATAAGAAAACAAACCTAATAAGAAATCCCCTGGAATAGTTTTATTTATCATAGTAATATTCTTTTTAGTGTTAATTTTACTGCTTTATTTTTTACAAAATAATTTTCTTTTATTTTACTTATATCCAAATATTTCTGTACTTTATTTGTCTTTAATTCTTATGTAGTCAATATGAATAATTGAATCCTGCCCTCTTTATATTAGTACAATTACTTGCAGAAAGCTATCTTGTCTTCTCTTGACATGTTTCTCTCATATAAACCTCTCTTGTTCTCTCTCTTTTTTATTTTTTAACCTCTCCCCCTACTTAAGCTCTTTATATTTTCAATGGCATTTATTACCATGCAACTATGCTCTGAATTCTGTSTTTGTACCACTTTGTGTGAACTGCTGCAGAGGAGAAAAGGATTGCTTAAATCCATTCTAACACCTCAAGATCATGAATATAGCTTTGATTGTTCTAGMAATTCTCTCAAGATTAGTTTTGGGGTTTTTTTAAGAAACTATTTAAAAAAATCAATGCTACTTCCTTTCTCCCACTAGGGTGGCTCTKTTGGCCTACTGCTCCATGGTCAAGTCTTGTAAATTCCTTTTTCAAGATGTACAGTTCAGCAGGTCAGTACATCTTGATTGGCTGGTCAAAGTTTAAAAGCCTTATTTCTGAGAATAAAAAATTGCAGAGGATCCAGAGGCACAAAATTATCCACTGAGGGCAAAATCCACCCATGCCCTGTTGTACCCAWAACATTCAATTTCATAGGTGTTGTACGTGATAGAAAATTACTGTGGCCTTTACTGTGGGAGGGGARTCTTCAACATTCAATGCCAAATCACAAGACAGTTTTTTAAATGAACTGTTGGAACCTTTTGCCATTTCTGTAACAAGGCTTTTCTGACTGTGGTTCTTATATAACATCTGGTTTGAGGAAACATTATTATTCTTTGAGTAAAGTAACAAAAACACTCTACTAATTCTTTAACGTTTTCCATGAACCTTTTTCACGAACCTTGATAACTATCAACTTTTAATATAGACATGGGAGAAAATARAACATTAATTTATAAGCATTCATATTAAGAAGAAAATAAAATTCACAGAGTAGTGGAAAAAGCGTGAGGAACTAACACTTGTGGACTCAGTAAGCAATCATCAGACTCTCTTTATTAACCATGARGGCTGCTAGGAAAGATACTGTTACTGGATTTTGTGAATCAGCACTTCAAAGCATAACGTTAATTGTGTGATGTGTTATGATGTCTTGATGCACACCTCGAGCAGTTCTGGTATCATATTCTTATCAAAGATTTATTTAACCCTCTATATTGCCCAGGCTTTAAGCAGGATTTCAAGGCAGCTGGTAATTTGAGGTCTCCTCAGCCCATGCGGTGCCAGCCCTTCCACCAGTGGTAACGCAGAAGGTTTTGTGGCAGGCACAAGGAATAAACTTCTCCATGAGGCATAAATAAGGCTGRGTTTCTTAACAGTGGCTAGGCAAAGGGCAAATGATGTTTATTTGAACATGTCAGTAAAATCATGTTGGTAGGGAAAAGAACAAACCAGATGGTGCTCAAGTGGAGGAGAGGCATGACCACCAGCTTGCTCTGCAAGCAGCCAGAGTGGGAACCCCTGAGTGAGCAGCCATTTCTGCCTATTATCCAAATGCAGGCACAGCAGGCAAGTCATTTGTTCTGTACCTGGCTTTTAGACTGGAAAACCTATCCAACAATCCTATTACAGCATTTCTGTTAAATTGTGCAGCCTAAATGCCAGTCACTGGGTTGTGGAAATACTCTTYTGTGCTTTCATTTTTAAATTTTAATATTCAGATGCAGATTTGCATGAATTCCCATGGTAAATATGAATATACTAAATCTGAACAGGTTTTGAAAATATTATTTTACTGGAAATTTTTCCTGTTTCTGAAAACTTAGTCTAAATGTATCAAAACAACAAAATACAACAAAAAAGCAACCAAGCAACTGAAAAAAAAACCGAACTAACTAACCAAATTCTGAGAATCAAGTGGTAATGATATTTCATTATTTTTGCAGCTTTTATAGATAGTTGGTAATTTTAAAAATTATTAGTATTCACARGTAAATTTAAGTGAAATTTTGATATATGGACAGAGTAGAAGATGAGCTGTTAGGGCAATGAAGAAATTTAGTGTTAATATAAAATGTTCTTTAAATTTTTTTCTTAATTTCTTTCATTTTCTGGATCAGGATGAGGAAAGGAACTTCAGATTAAAACTTAACATTAGGRACTGCCAGTAAAGGTGTAAAATTACTGCCAGTTTAACAGATTATCAATAAGTCCATATCAACGATGAGTTTCTTTTCCCTGACATATAATTGCAATAGAGAAAGTCCACTCTACCCTTGRTAAGTTGAAGCAGTGCAAGCTGCAGTCTGTGCTGCTTTTCACACTGGAGCTAGCTAGTTAATCATAGAAGAATATCTTTTTCCTGAAGGTTCGTCAGACTAATAGGATGCAAGGGAGAGAACAGCAATCCTACTGTATTGTGCACAAAAAAGCACAGCTTGTATCTCCTACCACTAGGGTGAATTAGAAAGAAAAAGCACTGTGAGATTACTGTAGTTAATTATAGCTGCTATGTACTACTTTATTGAATTAATAACTTAACCAAGATCAGCTTTCTGGAAGACTTTTAAAGCAATTAAAAACTAGTTTATTTCTCAATTTCTTCATTATCAAAGATATTCTTTAACAAATTAAGTCTCAATCCATCACTGACTCTACACATAGGCTAGCTTTTGATCCACATGTTCACACTACAGTTTTACTTGTATGTTGGAGGATACTTTTGAGATGTGAGAAAAAGAAGAAGAGAGCTTCTCCTATTTCACTGGTAGATGGTGGGTTTTTCTTTCCTGAGCTTAATCTTTACTTTAGTATCTTGAAAAAGTGTGGAGCTAAGAGCTAAACCTAAATTGCAAAGCAATTATCCTTGATGTTCCCATTTCCTGCAGTTCCTTTCAAGGGAATGACATTGTACAGAGCTATGAATCAAGTATCCCTTACCTTGAAGCCAAACATTTATCTATTTAGATGAATTAAAAATCAACATTTGAGAAAACTGGGCTAGCTGTAAATGGCAATAAAAACTAAACTCTGTTTTTAAAACATTCAAAACTAACTGCAGTTAAGCAAGCTGATGAACTGATGACCCATCACTGAAATGTCAAGGATCAGCCACTGGGAAAAGCCACACTCTTTCACCGAGTTCAGTCTTGAAGTGCATGAAGGGTAGAATGGTCTTATTTCAGTTGATATGTGTGCAGAGCAAGTGTTCCTGCACCTCAGGGATTCTAAGCAATTTTTTATATATACCCTGATAAGCTACAAGAAGTTGAGTGCTGAAATTTATTAAAAGAAAATTGTCCTATCTGTTCTGGCTGCTTTACTGTTCTTCCAGGGAGCTGAGGTGCCTGCACAAAGCATTAGGTTACTCATTAGGATRGCTCTCCTCTTGAATAGATGAGTTTAAACAAAACTAACCCAAGACCTTAGATATTAATGGCATTCCCATTTCAGGATCATAYGATAAATATTAACAGGAGGAAATTCAAATTACCTAAACATCCTCCAAAAATATCCTCTCTAATTGAAAGAGGCATCAAACTTTGATTACATACAGTTTATCATTGGCATTGCAACTACTGGCAATACCTAGAACATATTCAAAGAAAAATATCAACACAGAGTTTTGAAAAGAGATATGAAATTGTCAAAGATTCATACAGAGATCCTGAAGAAAGAAAGCAGAAGGAGAAAATAATGAATGTTTTTTTAGGAATACAGTATGATTTTTTTTGAATAAAGGGTCATAAAAATAGAGAAGTTGAACTGGTTTATTAATATTTTTAAAAATATACTTAAAGCAGTCAAAACAGTAGATTCTGAAAAAAAAAAACCCCAATAAAATGAGGAAATTGAAGAAAACAAAATTACTTGAAAAGCATAATGTAGAGTAAGTGAAATGTATAGAGTAATGCACACTGTAATGCCATTTTTTTTTTTCCTGGTACTCCAATTATATTATCATAATGTGCATTCAGATAAAATTATTCAAGTTTTTAAGGTCTAAGAGAGGACAAGTTGCACATCCTGCTTAAAATCGTGCCCCTTTAAAACATTTGTGTGGTATCTGGAGGTTATGAAGATAAGCTTATCATTAGGCATTAACCAGATCCTTGTAGTAATAATGGCTAWATCTTGACTTTCTGTAAAATCCTTTGTCCATGGATCACAGATGCAATCCTCAAATGTCTAGGTCTTGTCTCTGTGTGCACTCAAGGTTCATGTGAAATGTCAGTATGTTCAGTTAACTTCCTGTTTGAATGAGTGCAGTCACAGAATGACCCTGTTTAAGTAAGATATCCAAAATKATTTCTTTTGGTAACTGAAGTTTRCACTGGTTCAAGAGAAGCAAAAGTAGTAATTTACTTGCTTGAAGATACTTATACTTTAAAAAAAGAAACATGACTGSAAATAAAATATAGATGTTTTCACTAGATTTCAGATTTAGATGATACCCTTTTTTCAAGTACTGATGAAGACATTCAACAAGAGGTTATAAATTATGGGGGTTTTTAAACAGTAGTAAATCAACCATCTTTTTATGTGTTTGTGGAAGGACGAAACAAGGTAGTGAGGAAGGCATTAAGGACAAGGACAGTAGGAATGTAGTGAAAAGAKCTACTTAACTAGATAATAACCTTGCATGTTCTGTGTAGGGGGGTTGGGGATTTTTTCTTTTCCTTTTTTTTTGCTTTTCCTTTTATTTCTTCCTTGTGGATTAGCTCCTGCAGGAAAACTATACCTGGATAAGGACAGCAGGTCACCTTGCTTAATCCTCACTTTGTTACCATTCAAGTCAAAAGAAGAGTGATATGACTAATACTGTCTTGTTCTTGGATTAAGTTGGAGACACAATTCACAATTGTAAAAGCTATGAAAAGCTACCAGGAATCTTTCTTTTTAGCCAAGAAAATCCTTAAATGATTATTTATACTTTTATTTTATTTTATTTTATTTTATTTTATTTTATTTTATTTTATTTTATTTTATTTTATTTTATTTTATTTTATTTTATTTTATTTTATTTTANTTTTATTTTATTTTATTTTATTTTATTTTATTTTATTTTATTTTATTTTATTTTATTTTATTTTATTTTATTTTATTTTATTTTATTTTATTTTAATTAAACTTAGTTTCTTCTGAAACTTTTTCCCTATGGTTTCACGTAAAATTTGTTCTTTACTGTGGAATTAGAATACTGTATCATTTTGCTGACTTTGCTGTTAAAACACTAATTAAAAGTATTAAGGGAAAATAGGTCTCAAGTAACACGAAAGAGCACTAGGGCAGAAGCAGCAAGGAGGAAGGTTTAACATTGTCCAGGTGTAAATACAAAWGAGTGAATACTGATTCAGTTTAGAAAGTGTATTCTTTACAGGCTCACATGATCATTTTCTGTAACTAACAGATTCTAATCTCTAGAAGTTAYCAAACCACTATGACTCTATGTATATTCCCCAATGGACTAATATATATCTGTATAGCAACACTCAATTCCTTTAGAGCAAAGGTCATTAATGTTCAACCTGTGCTTGCTATTGCCCCCAAAAGTTCCAAACATGCACACAAATCAAACAGATATGTTGGCATCYACTTCAGAACTGGGGCTGCAGAATTAATTGCTCTGGCATCCTCTCTGTGTCTGCATGTGTGTGCAAACCTCATTTTAGTATCATGAAAAGGGAAACTCACAATTGTTCTTGTTTGGTCTTGTAGCCTGTTCCTTATTACACATTAGTTATGATCTGTTTAGCACTACACCTTTGAACTTTTATTATAACTTGAATGCCAAGCCACTTTTTTTGTGCTCAAGGGAACACAGAAAGGTAACATAATACCATTACTGCTTTATTCTCTACATAAATAATGGATTTCTTTTGGAGAGCTAGCAAAAATTGGGATAAAAGCTCTTCCTCATTTCAATGCATCAAAGCCAAATGATGCTACAACTCTTTTATACTACTAAAGTGAGTGGAACTGTGTTTTCCAAGGGACATTTACATATCTAGAGTAGAGAAATAAGTAGACTGCTGTGGGAAACTGATACTTGCAACATTTTAAAAAAGGTTACAATTTCCAATGCTAAAAATGCTGTTCTAACTTACAAATGATTTGTCATAAAATATGTTTCTGAAAACAGCAATGTAGCTCAAGGGACTGATATAAGAAGGAAACCAGATAACTGGTTCTGTAATGGAATTTCTTTTCATAGACAGAAAAGCGTATATTCTTAAGTGAAAATGAATGTTCTGTTGACCAAGACTACATCAACTGTCTCCAAGAGAGTGGGAAAAGCTTGTTCCAAGAATGCAGGAAAAATTTGCTAAGTAAAAAACCTACAGGTTTAGAACAACTTTCCAAAATACCACCRTGTAAAAATTATCTTTACACTCTGCTACATAACTTTCTAAACCAAGAGATTCAGGTGTGATTTGTGTCTTGTTCTGACAATTTATTATCACCACTGACAAGCAAGTGTTGCTGTGGTGTTTGACAACTGGGAATAAGGGGATGATATCTTTAGGAGACCAGAAAAAAGTTAATTGTCAGCAAAAAGCCCTATATGCCACTTCAATTTTTYTAGTTGTGTTTCTTTGTACTAAAAACTCATTCACACAATGACTCCTGGAACAAAGTCTCTCTCGTGTAAACAGCATGGGGTAATGATACTGCTTCTTTCTAGAGAAAGCATTCATACTTTCATAATGTAGTGTATGCATTTTATCCATCACAGGTCCACTGAGAAGATGGAAAGTTTCTAGAAATTATTCAAGTGTCCTAATTAATTTATATTCTTGCCTTAGACCATATTTTTCTGTAAAAATATATAGATATGTCATTGAAAAAATTATAGTAACATATATAACTCAAAGCAGTAGCATGTTTAAGCACAGTAGTCCAATTCTTAGTAATTAAAAATATTATTTTATATAAAGCTATAAATAGGGAGTAGCTTTATAAGCACAATCTTTTCTAAAGCTGTAGTAGCTGAAGGAGCTGGAGAGAATTAATTTTATTGACCTTGTGTATTTGAAGCACTTTACATCTGACTGAAGTGGTTTTAGGCCCACCTGGAGATGGAACACCACACAGCCCCTTGCTCAACTCTCCCCTTCWCTTCCCTCCAACACAGGTGGAACGTGGAGGAGAATTGAAGTAACAGTTGCCTGTTGAAATAAGAACAATTTAATTGAAAATAAAGTAAAATACAATACCAGTGGTAAACAATAGTAATAGTAATAGTAATAGTAATAGTAATAGTAATAGTAATAGTAATAGTAATAGTAATAGTAATAGTAATAATGATGATGATGATAATACTAATAATAATGGTGATGCACAATGCAATTGCTCATCACATGCTGACAGATGCCAGCCCCTCCTTCCTGAACCCAGACTGGTTCCCTTCTGGGTAACTCCCCCCAGTTTATGTACTGGGCATGTGGAATATCCCTTTGGTCAGTTCAGGTCACCTGTCCCAGCTAAGCTTCCTMCCAGTTAGGTTTTTTTGTGTACCTCCTCAGTGGCAGAGCATGAGACAAGAAAACCTTCCTTAGGAAAATCATGACTTAGCAAGAAGCCAAAAAATCAGTGTGTTATCAACACCATTCTCATTCTGAATCCAAGCCACAGCAATGTAACAGCTACTGAGAAGAAATTAACTCTGCTCTAGCCCAGATTCTGGTATTTTGTGTGGCTCAATTTATGCAATTTCTATGAGTTCAACTGTCAGGATATTTGGTATTCTTAAAGACCTTGTTYCTGCAATCCCTTCCTCATAKTCAAGTCTTCTTAAAGGCATATTTTAATCTCCCTGGCTTTTGCAGATATATTGAAAATATGAGCATGTAAAAATTAAGTGGTTATTAGAAAAGAGATCTGATCTTTGTTAAAAAAAAAATCCTTTAATTTTCAGGAGCCTAATCACAATATTATAGGCAATGCATTCCTTGGTAGTGTTGTACAGGTGAGATAAAAGCCCTTGATATTTGTGGAAGAAAATGGGATGTTTTTTCTWATGTTAAAGATAACATTTTAGGGATTTTTTTCATGTTTCTATTTCAGGTGCTTCAGCAGAAGCRTTTTAAAGAGCATTCAAGGAGACCAAATTATCCATATACTATTTAAGCTAATATTGTACAAAAAGTGTTCGGTTTTAAAATTGGATGTGCAAGGAGAAGTGGTCATTAAAATAACATTTGTGTGTCATTTTCATAACACTCTTAGTGTTCCTTCATAAAAAGACTTATGCCTTCTTTTATGAGGAAAAGTAACAGAAATGCTTACAAAATGCAGGTTAGAGTTTTGTATTTTATATATATATATAAGCATGATGATTTACATCATAAAAATAGAACTACAAATAACTTGGTATTTGTGTACTGAGGAAACAGCCCCTCTACACGTGTACTATGCTTTTTGAGCATTAAAACATGAATGATTAATTAGAYACCAACCAGAGCAATTTGACATTTAAAACAATTCCCGAGTATCATTGTCACTTCCAAGGCATGGGGTTTAAAAATAAACAGGTTACTAGCTAGTTAGATAAATTAATGGAAGTATTTAATGTCTTCTAAAAGTCCTTCTAATTGCTTTTGAAAATTTCCCTGTGTAGTTGAATATAACTTGAGGAAGCCATCACAATATTCCACAATTGCTTTCAATTTCCACCCTGCTACAATGCTGATGAAAAAAGCCTCTGCAAATAATAAYGTCTGTCAGTTTAATAAAGTGAGTTATTTAGGATTTTCAAAGCTGTGCTTTTTATTTATGTCCATATTTTAAAGTCAGATAAATAAGGGACARTTTTTAAAGAACTCACTTGGCTCCATTGGCTACACAGGGATGATGGTCTTACAGCTGTGTCAGGAGTGCTCTTTCATCAGACAGTTAAAATTACCTGAGGTAGACTGAAATCAAGCATCAATCTTTTTCCTAGGAAAAGTAAGTGATAAGAAGGACAAGATAATCTTTTAATAGTTTCCTGATATTAAGATGCAGATTTCAGAGCAATTGATAAGAGCAATTGCTGTCAAGTTTCTTGAGATCTTGGGTCCATTTAAGAAAAATAGTTCTAAATTAAATTCCTAACTTCAGGAGAAGTTAGACAGATTTTCAAACCCTCCAAAATGGGAAAAGCAGTGAGAGCTGTGGTTAGTTGTGTCATATAGATGCCGGAACAAGAAGACTGACATGCAAAATAGTTTCTGAAATACAACATGAAAATTTCATTTCCCACCAACTTAATTTCATAAAGACTTCATTGCTGCCTTGTCTGGAGCAGGGATGTAGAGTCCCAGTTTGTTTAACAGGTAATCATGCAGCAGTGTGGGCTGGGGGCTGACCTGCTACAAAGCTGCTCTGCAGAGAAGGAAGGACCTGGGGAAGGAAGGATCTGCTTTTTCCTGGTGGAAACCAAGCTGTCCATGGGTCAGCAGTGCTCTGGTAACCAGGAAGGCCAATGGTGCCCCAGGGTGCATCAGGAAGAGCACTGCCAGCAGGTCAAGGGAGGTGATCCTGCCCCTCTACTCAGCCCTGGTGAGGGCACATCTGGAGTGCTTTACCCAGWTTTGGGCTGCTCAGTACAAAGAGATGGGGAGCTACTGGAGCAGATCCCAAGGAGGGCTACAAAGATGATTAAGGGACAGAAGYATCTCCCTTACAAGAAAAGGCTGRTAGAGYTGTGCTTGTTCAGGCTCGAGAAGAGRCAAATGAGAGACCTCATTAATGTCTGTCAGTATCTGAAGGGAGGGACTCAAGAGGCTGGGCCRGGCTCTGCTGGTGGTGCCCAGAAGTTGGGTGAGAGGCAACGGGCARCAATTGATGCACAGGAAATTCCACTTGAACATGTGTTAGAAATTCTTTACTGTGCAAGTGACCACACACTGGAATAGATTGTGCAGAGAAGCTCCCCTCTTCTATGGACACCCCCTCCTCTGTGGAGCCCCCCTCACTGGAGATAGTCCAGAACAATCTGGACACAATCCTGTGCCCTGTGCTGTGGGATGACCTTTCTTGAGCAGGGAGGCTGGACTATATGACCTGCTGTGTTCCCTTCCAACCTGAGCCATTCTCTGTTTCTGCGGATAGAACCTGCATGTGGATTTTTGGCACTGAGAGAACAGAATGGCCCACACGTATATGGGACCACACCAAGTAAGGTCCCACACAAATACATAAAGCCCAATGAGAATAGGTGGATATTTGTGGAGACCTCCAGAGAAAGGTCCTGTCTGCAAAMTTCAGTAGCAGAAATGAAGCAGGTAGCACCTCTTCCCTGAGACCTCTCTGACATTTCACCTAATTCCAAAAACAGTGTACAAAATGCTTTTAAGCAACTCTGATTAGACACTTAAATTTAGGCATAGTTACTTCCTTCCTTCCAAGTTTTAACCCTTTCTCACAGAGAAAGCACAGTTGTCATACATTTACCCCTCTCTTTRAGGCACTGTAAAGACAACCATCTAAACAGAAAACACTCAAATAAATCATCTGCTCAAAAACTAATTACAATTTGTGTTCCTATTTTTATGCACATACAYAGCTACAAAGGCCAGTTCATAATTATTTGAGTCACACTGCTGTGGACATTTACATATTTATGTCTGTCACAATTGATGTCTTGTGTTAATTTTATAAATTGTATGTGCATATATGTTTGTAGGCTTATGTGCTCTGCTTTGAAAAGGCAGACAGGAATTTCTCTTTTCCAGTACAAACCTAACAGATCTCCCAGTGATGAAGTGACTCTGGAACATGGGAACATACAAAAATATGATAAAAGGATGTGTAACATAAAAAGTGGCATTATATGACCTAAAATAGAATTTTGACTTGCAAGATTCCTTGCTCAGACATGAAGATGGATGTAAAATCTTGATTTTTTTCATAGCAGATTGTGTTTCATCTTCTGGTTAAGTTAGTGTCAAAGAAGTCMAATAAATTTAATGATGTGCTAATTAGCACTCTCACAGGCTGTTAACATTTGTACTTGCAGTCAAGTGGCATTCAGAGAAGTGTGAAATTTTTCTTCCTTTGAAAATATTTAGGAAATCAGCTTTGCTGAAATGGACAGGTCCACTTTAAAAGTCTGTAAATACATCAATAGAAACTGGAACTGATTCTCAAAAAGGCACTTTGAATGTCTACTGTTGAATGAATTAATGACTAATACTCCCTAGAAGTGTAACTCTTCCTGTACACCTACTTATATAAACTCTAAGTTTATTTGCATTAATGTTTGCAATTTTTAAAATTTTGATGTCAATCACATGCTTGTCAGTTGCAATGACAATTAYAAATAAATGTAACTTCATTTCCTATGGGTTCATGCCTCTCAGTTGGTTGATCTTTAAGTCCAATGATGATAAWAATATCTTTGAATATCTGTGCATTTAAAAGTCTTCTCACAGAGAATTTTGGAAGACAAGATGAAGACCATATTTGATTTTCAGTAATATTTTTTCTAGAAACAGGATTGAGAGTTATTGGGAGGAAACAAAAAATTTCAAACTTGATATCTCCTTTACCCAGTTTATGGATTTTAGGGGATGCTCAAGGGGTGCTCTGATCTTGATTGAAACTGGACAGTAGGTTCAAAAGTTGCAAGAGGGATATACAGACAAACACAAAGGCTGTGTGATTACATGCACTGTTATTAGCAGAAACAAATGGAAAAAAAATCACAAACTATTTTTTCATTATTTTACAATGTGATGTGAGAATAACTGGAAATGAGATGATCAAGAGAGGAACCTAGATTGCTAAAAGAGAACACAAGCACACTCAAACATTCTTTARATTTATTTAGAGGAGGAAAATTATGGAGGTCACACGAATGAAATAATGTAGATAACAGCAACACCTGAACTATTCCAAACTTTTTTTAACCCCTCCAACCTAAGAAAGTTGCTAAAACCCACTTCTGTTGTAGGTTTCCTCTCATATCTGAGCCCCTGACAATAGGAACCTTATAAAATAACTTTTGACCACAGTTGTGTTCTAGAAGTAGAAGAGATTAGTAATGAGGCAGCCTCTTAATCTATCAGTTTCCAATCTCCTCTCTTTACCCTGTACTGTAGCCATTAATTAGGCATCCTTTATTTGGGCTGCTGACCACTAAGATCAAAAGCATCTAAACTGGTCAATCATTACCTTCCATACTTTCAGCTGAATCACTGCCTAKGCTCAATTGGGTAGATCTAAGGTTAAGAAAATAGAATTGGGATTGTTYAGCCTGGAGAAAAGAAGACTTTGGGGTGACCTCCTTGTGGCCTTCCARTATATGAAGGGATCCTACAAGAAAASTGCAATGAGAYTYTTGTACAAGAGCATGTAGGGRTAGGACAAGGGGGAATGGCTTTAAACTGARAGAGTGAAGTTTTTTATTAGATGTTAGAAAGAAATTCTTTAYTGACAGGATGGTGWGGCMCTGGGACAGGTTGAAGAGAAAAGCTGTGGATGCCYCATCCCTSGGATTGTTTCAAGGCCAGGCTGAATGTGGCTATGAGCAAACTGGTCTAGTGGAAGGTGCCTCTCCTCATGGCAGGGGGATTGGAACAAGATCATTCTTGGGTGGGAACCCAAGACAGTCTATGATTCTGTGATCTGCTTTGCACATAACAGAGATTTGCTACATATGTTGACAGCTACAATGCAGAATATTATATTTATTTGACGTAAGGAATGCCACTGTTTGATTCAGCTGCATAAACTCAGGTAAGAGTGTAGAACATAGGAAAAAAATTCTAATAATATTTGAGTTGTACAAGGCTATGTAGGATATCGGCATTCCGTTGCATGATGAAGGGGTTTTTTACCCTGAGGAAAGGCAGTTGAAGCAATTGAAGCCTTTGACATTTCATACTGCAATTCTCTTTTCTGTAAAAAATTTCCTACCTCAGGCTTATGTGAACCACTGTGCAAATACAGATCTGAGTCTGGACACCTTGCACAGATCTGAAGTCCAGCTCTTGACTCTGTTGTCTCAGAGCTCTCACTGTAACACTTCTGAATGTTACTTTACTCAGATTGAGGCTGTGACTTTTGAAGGTGACAAAAGTTTGTTGTGGGCATCCATTAGTCTGGCATGAAGGGATTGGAGACTTGTTTATGAAACATCTTTCCCTTCTCCCTGTAATGTGTGATTAGAACCAAGAATTTCAGGTTACTTCTCTCTCCTGCACAAGCCTTCACAAAGGTCATAATTAGTTACTAGATAGATAGGTAGTTTTGTGCAATGAGACTTTTTTGAGACTCTATTCCCATAGGTATTTCAAGGTGAAATAATCTTGAACCATAAAGTAAAATTAAATGCAGAAAAGTCTGGAATTAAACTATTTTGGTACACAGCTGATTAGTCTTCCTCCTAGACAATCTCAGTTAAGCTTTTTCTTACTTAGCTTTTATATAGAAAAACGTTATCTCATTTTAGGTATTGAAATCCAATTGAAATTCTGGATCAGACCCATGTTTCCAAATAGATATATCCACAGTTCAGGCATTTGCATATGAACTAATTTTTTAAAGGCTATCCTTATAGTCATTAATAAATAAATGGCTGTATGACAGCATGGATAATTTTATTCTAACGCAAAGATTTCATATCAGTCTGATGAAGTGTCTTTCTCTCTTATTTACTTGACAATCTCAGTTGCAGCCATTAAAAATAGGTGAGCTATATCTCACTGGAAATCCTAGGAGGAAGGTAGATCTTTTCAGGTTCATGAGGGCTAGGAGTTAATCCTCTACTCTGTATTTTCAGCAGTTTACTGGGCCAGAAGGGTTGTATTAAGCAATTCAAACTCTCTAAAAATGTGTGCACCGTGAAACCCACAATTTCTTTTGTAATGAAACCTAAATATTAGATCACTTTTTCCCCTCCTCTAGTTACTTGTTTTAGAAGATCATACTTACTTGTTTTAGAAAACTATTTATCAAATACTCTAGATGGAATTTCCTTTAACATTTAGGAAATTTTGTAGTGTCGTGGTGACTGTCCAAATGGAACAATTTGTCACCTGTGGCTCTGGGATTGTACTTTGTGGTGACACAGCTGTCCAACWCTTTAAGGTTTATTGAAAGTACATTGACATCAAAAATGCCACAGTTCAGCTTCAGAGACCCAGTCATTCATTACATTGTAACTGAAACCCCCAGTGGGGAAATAGTGAGAGAAAATTCTGCAGAAATACAGTGTGCTTCAAGAAAACAATGTGATTATTTTCAGATTTAGGATSATGGGTAATCAAGACTGTTGGTATCCTGAGCACATTCTTAAAGTATATGTTGTTTTACCGCCCTGTTTCTACTGTTTTGTGCTTTAGTTGTRGTTTTCAGCAGAGAACTTAAAATTTTCTATTTCCTTGACACATGGTCCTTCTGACTCAGATGTAATCACATTTTCAGGCAGTATGGGAAACCAGCACAACTGCTGCTCCTCTTTGTCATTCTGGACAGAAAGAAGAGGTTTGGGACTTGTTTCTTGTTTCCAAAGTCTCAGTGTGTTCCAGAATATATGCCTTACAATTGCTATTTTAATGTAACAGTGTTTAGTTTCTGATGTAATAGGATGAACCTCAGGTACTAAAGAATGCTAACATCAGGTAATAGGGATCTAACTATGTAAATTAAATCAGTTTGACATTGATTTTAGCCAACTATAAGGGTTATTTGGAGGGGAGGGTTTTCCCACACTTTTACGAAGAAAAAAAAAATAAACAAAAACCAAAAAGAGAGACAAAAAAGAGAAATCAATATGACTTTAAATACAATTTCCATCTGTTAAATATTTGGAAAGATTTTTYAATTAACAGTTACAGTAGGAATGTAGATTCTGTGACAGTAATTAAATAAAAARAGGAGAAGATCTGTCACCATGAAARGGAAACAAACAGTGAAGGAAGGATAGCAAAATCAAAACAAGCTGACATCTTTGAGTAACTCCTCCACATGGACTACTGACAGGGCAATGAATCAACACATCATTGTCATCTTGGCAGCAGAAGACCTCCCAAAATGAGTGATTGAGAAAAGCAAACAATACTGACGAGGTGCTGACAATGGAATTCATTGCTTTTGGACTGAAAGCAGCGTAGCTTAAGGATTTTCAGAGGCCTAAGGGGCACATGGGCAGAGAAATAAACTATAAAGCTCTGCTTCATTCCATATATCTTTTTAATAGAGCTGTGGTAATTATATCTTGAAAACAGAGAAGTTGTTTTCTCTTTTCTCTCTTTTTACTTCTTTCTTTTCTCTTTCTTTCTTTTTTCTTTTCCACAGCTTCAACCAAAGACTGGAAGTCAGTGCACCCCCTCCAGTCCACACCTCAGGCCTCTGCTTATCAGTGGCGGAAGGAAAATCTTATTTAATTTGCTTACTGTAATAGAAGCAACAGACAGCAACACTTACTGATATAGAATGAAGACAAGAAAACAGGATTAGTTCTGAGATCTGATATCTTTCAGCACCCCAGGCCTGGCATGAATTCTAAGAGCCATGGCAAGTAATGAGATACCACAACTTAAAACTACATTATCCTGATTTATCAGATATTTTCGTCTCAGCACTTTGCTCTGCTTAAGGACCCCTGAAGCAGAGATTATTCCCATATACACCAACAAAAAGCTTGGGGTCACAGTTTTGAAGCTCTGCATATCAGTTTCTAACTCAGTATCAGACTTAAAACTTTTATTAGTTTCTCACACTTACAGCATATTGGTGGTTTTTTCCTTGCTACTGTACTGTAAGCAGAAAAAATGCTTTGAACCAAGCCATCAGCAATAGCTTTTAACTGCAAGGCTATATCATGAACATGCAAAAATTCTATAGAGACTGTTCCTGCTGCATGCAACCTGCCAGTGCCCAGATGCCCAGTTAAAACACTCCCCAAATGCCAGTAGATTGTGCCTGAGGCTGGAAAAGCACATGATTTTATAAATTTACATTAACAGTGGCTTCATCATGGAAGAACCTGGAAGGGGACTTTTAACTACCAGTGAAATGACAGCTRCAGACATATAAATAGTTAGAAACCTGGAGGAAAAGAAAAATGCAAATTTACCATTGCTTTTGAATGGTGCAAGCCTACCGAAGTAAAAGGAACACTGGCTTCTTCATATGTGAAATAAATTTGTTTCCAAGTATTAATACCCTGATCAATGCAGGAAGAAGACATTAAGAATTTACACTTCACCAATTAAAAAAGGAATCCTAATGGAAATTTGGGGATGTTGCAAGGAACTGTTGCCTGATTGAAAAACGTGCTAGACAGATAATGTTCTCAGGACAATTTAGAGCATGATAAAAGTTGATAGGACATTCGCGGCAAATTGAATAATCTCTAAAGAAATAMTGATAAGATTATGTTTTCATTTTRCTTTTCATTGTAGGTGTTAAGTTCTATGAGTCAATGATGTCTGGCCCTCATTTATATGAAACATTTTATGAGTTAAATGAAATACCAAATTAACTACTTTTGGAATTATTTAATGTCTTAAAACATAAATAAGCAACTTGAAAAGAACAGAAATAAAACTCCTTCAAGGGCTTTAAAAGTCAAATGGTTTATTATCASTAATTTCTGAGGAAAGAGCCTAAAAATTATCTACGACAAAATTTTTCATGTTTATTTACACATCTCTTCTGTTCCATGYTTTGTTGCCATCATTGGATTGTATCTGTGTGTGCAATTACATTTGTTCATACAGCTGGCAGATGGTATGSAACAAGAAACTCATAATACCAAATGGATGGGAAGAAAACYGATTCTGTGAATTATTATGTATTTATTATGTATTGTATCTTCCTGCCTTTCATTTCCAACTGGATTATGAGGCTGTTTCTATGCCTAACATTACTGGCAAAGATGAAGAACCAGTATTTGTCTTTGAAGGCTTCCTGACCACATTTTTGAAGAAACCTTTTCTTCGTGGTGACTTTACAGTTTCCTAGGCCAAGCTGAAGCYAGTTTACATCCCAGCTTCATTCCTGTCAGGTAGTTTTGCACACTGAGTTTCTCTAACTGGTAAAACAGAGATGATCTTGGATCTTTCATTCTATTGATCACCTTTAAATGAAAGGCCTTTTTCAACTGCTACACTTAATCTTTTAACTAAAAAGAAAATTATGTTAGGTATAGACAAAGTAGAATAAGAGTAGGAGAGATATTATTTCTTAAAAATTATTTCAATTACTCCCCTAGAATTGGTGGCACATATAAAAAATATACCCTATTGTTTGTCCTTTGCTGTGAGGTGTAATCTATCCCCTCCCATGAGATACCAAGAGGCRAAATTAACTGAATCAACCAGAATATACATATTTGTCAACAAATGGGGAGCTTAGGCAACAGCATGAAGGAATAAGCAACACAAGCCAAAACGGGAACTAGAAGTATTCAGTAGATTTAGAATTAAAAATATTAAGCAAAAAAAGAGGGCATGATAATAGATGGATTTTTCTGGGAATGGAACCCTGTGAGATAAAAAATGGAGTGAGCATGTGAAAAGAAGAGACACATCAGCTCCTAATTCTGTTGTAGGGCTTTGCAGCTTAAACTTCATAAACTTGTCCAGTGTGACACTTGCTTATGGGAGTTCTGATATTACCCTTACTCTCAGCTTATTTTCAGACAGATGTCTTCTGTGTACTTCYTTTCCTCCTTGACCACCCTCTTCATAGGAGTGCTACTTGCAAGATTCAGTAAGTCAACACATAGCTATTTTTTCTATATTCACTGTTGACCACAAGGTACATTTCTGTTCTCATTTAGCCAGATGGACCCAAATCTCACCATCATATGATGGCAAACTATAAGCACCTAACAAGCAAAACATGAGTTCTTTGCTGTGTGGGCTGGGTATTTTGGTGACAGCCAACAAAGCTAAGCCTTAGTCTTCACTGCTTCAGTCTCCCAGGCCTCTGTGTTTGAAGACATGGTTCAAGGATTTCTTATATTTCTTATAGTTCTAGAAGTGTCATTAAGCCCTACTGATTTGTATAGCTTTAGAATTAAGCTACCATTAAAGCTGCCTAAAACTCTCCCCCTGTGCAGTTCCAGCAAAGGAGATTAAACTCTGTGTTGGTTCTGCAATGAGTACCATGGCAATGCAAATTCACTTAAGCTGCTCTCCCCAAACCATGTATTCCATAGGAACCATGAAATATCAATGTGACATATATTAGGAAAAAAAGAAGTGTTTTGAAAACTTCTGAACTGGCGAAGATGTGTAAATCTCCATCTCATATTGTAAAATATTCACTTTTAATACTTCAMCATTACCAAGGCTCATAGATTACAAGTGGAATTTTACACAGCCATATTGATATTAGTCACAAACATGACTTTCATTAATATTTTTTCTCCAGTTAATTATGTACTGAAATAGTATGAAATTGTAAAAGCTTGAGACAAGGTCAATCTAATTTCTTAGTGATRTAGAAAACAGTCATTTCTCATAAGGTTTCCAGGGTTTGAGATCTCAGAGTTTGATAATTTAGTTAATTATGCCATTAATTTACACGCAACAGTTCCTTGTCAAGGCCTGTCTGATGTGAGATTTTTTTCATTGATATTTCCTGTATAACATTTAACCCTAGTGAAGCATTTTCAAAGTTTGGTATCATGTGACAGAGAAAAAAACTAYTTTTGTATGAACTAATTTTCTCACTAACTGTGAGCTCACTTTTTCTTCCATGTCCACAGATAGTACAACAGAATATTTACAGTATTAAGTACCACTGAAAGCACTCAACTGTGATCTTTCTTTGCATGCCTACTAAGAGGAATTGAAGAACTATTTTATTCTTGTTATGTTCATAAAAGAGATTTTTTTGAGATAAGAAATTATTAATATATTTACTACTGTTACAGCAATAAAATGTGAAATTTAGTTTGGGATCTTATATTAAGATACTGGGGGAAGCCTTCACTGTAACAGCTGTCAATGCACATTCTTAATTCTTTTATTAAATAGGGGGAAGAGAGGGGAGAGGAAAGCATTTAGTTAAATACATGTAATTTAAGGAAAAAGCAATGGTTGTTTTCTTTTTGAAGATGGGGGATTAACTGTAATAATTACTCACTTTCCTTTTAGCAGGAAAAAAGTRATTATTTTGTCTGGTAGTTTTGATTTCATATTGATTCTCTTTTATTGGGATGAAGACAGACCCAATCTTGTTCTACTTTTGAGACTCCCTTTAAAAGAAAGCAGGATGATCTTCAATAAAATGTTAGCAAGAATAGTATAAGAGACAGAAAATGGAATTTTTTTTTCTTTGAACTTTACTGACAGATATTACTGACACAGCATAAGGTCTTAGCAGCCAGTCTAAAGCTGAAAAAACTTATTCCAGTGTCAATCTATTTAAATCAYTGCTCTGTGTTTGCTTTTCTAGTCATACATTCCCATCAGTAATAGAAGAAATGGAATTGACTTGGCACTGTTAGCTAGGTTATTAGGCAGGAATAGAAAGAAAAATACAGGGAAAGAAGAAGAATAAGCTCAGAGAAGAATGATGCACTGGTGATGGGAGAACAGCAGAGAACTGAGCATCRTATCCTAAATAAAATTTAAGATTTAGCCGAAGATATTTTGCATCCCCTAAAAACACATTGTATAATAATAATGTATAAAAAACAATGTGACCTAGAAGAGAGAATAGAGAGCTAATTCTTTTTTAAGTAGTCTTTTAATGATTAAACATTTAGTCTCCTTGCTTTTCAGAGAACAAATTTCAAATCCCAAAAATCACTAGGAAAAAAAGGGAGTTTAACYCCAGTTATGGGACAGTTCAGTTCATGCCTCACTCCTATGGGTAGTGGTGGTGTCCCTCCTGAAGCAGCCTAAGTGCCAGGAGTGGAGACAGAGAGGTCTCTGGCATCAGACTTSTGATGAGCTGTGAGGGAACCTGAAGCTCCTGGTTCCTTCCTAGTGAGCCAGGCAGCAGCCAAATGGAGACAAACTTGGCAGCACTGCTCTCCCTTGTTTTGGACATGCTGCTTGGGAAAAGTGAACGAGATGAAGAAATATGGGTAATATCTGATGCATACGTTTGATGTGAGCACAACTGGAAGATGATAAAAATTAAACAATCTTTGGTTTTAATTTTGAAAGTAACAACAGCAACAAAGGGTAGATATTTAATTGCTAATTTCAACAGTGGTGATGTAGCTGCCTATTACAAGGATAAATACCAAACCTGGAGCCTGAGATACTGCAGCACAAAAGCAGCTGAGTCTCATATCTCRGTTCCTAACATCACCTTGTTCTCTGGGAGATTAACAAAAATGGGCATATCTASGTGTTTATAACAAGACATATTAACTGTTTATTGTTATAAATTATTCTTATTTTTAAAGCTTCCGGTAGATGTAAAAAACCCACAATATTCCAGAATTTTAGTTGTTCATTCTGCCATAGAAGAATAATTGCTGCAATAAATGACACTGAAATGACAGTAGAAAAATCAGACATTCCTAGMAATATTCTCCAAGTAACTMGCTGTTTAGCAATTATGATAAGYGCTRTCATGTGATGATGCACACGGGCTTGGATAACTGGGACAAAATATTTCTGAAGGAATGAAACACSCTTTCTGGGAGAAAGGTTCAGCATAACCTGGRCATGAAAGATAATTGAAAGAATTGCWCATAAAAAAGCTGGAGAGAGAAGATGATGCTGATTATTCAGAGCTCTGAAATCTTAATCCTACTTACCTCATGCAGTGGATGCTCCAGTTGATGAGATTCAAAAAATCTCTAAAAAAATTGTCTTTAAAAAATTATCTTTAAAAGTTCATCTTTGCACTTAGTGCATATAAATGAGAAGCCTATATATACTTGATTCCTACTATAATCAAGAGAGAAATCTGCTATATCCAAAAGGCAGTTCATAGTCTTGGTAAGACAACAGCCYCTGGAGATTCCTTTTATCTGCATTGCCTTCAGAAGAGACCTGGAGCAATGGTGTTCCTGAAAGAGGTATCTTGATGAAATGACCAACCTCAGCTGGCATGAGCATGTTTCTGCAAATATGGGTGTGTAACCCTGAGCTGGCTGAAACAAAAACAAGCACAGTCACTCCCCATCCCTCCYTCCATGCATATTTCTCACCATAATCCTCTTTGGAGGTTACTCCGTATATGTGTTAAGATATTGCTTCATATGTAGGAACCTGCTTTTGGGACAGGGAACTAACATTTCCTAATATGTTTCAATCATACTGAGTTGGCTAACTTCAATACCTGTTAATCACCTCTTCTTKTTCCACATGTGAAAGACTGATGAGGATATATCTGAAGAGGAATCAGTGTCTGGAGCAGCAGTCAACTCCTCACATCTTAGAAGTTCAATCCCTGTAGTACAGGAGCAGTGCAGCAAGTTCAGCTGGCTGCCAGCTTAGTTCAGCTTTAAAGATCTATTAAGATCCTTCCTTTCCTATTTGCAGGTGAATGAGTGTGATTTCTTTACACTGAACACCTGTATTCAGGTTTATGTTTAATGTAAAGTTTTGATTCATTCTCTAGGTCTGATATTTTTGAATAAAGGGAACCTAAGAAGAACTGAATCTCTGCTGAATTGCTGTCTGGACCTTTTTTTTTTTTTTACCTAAGTGTGTGGTACAAACAGTGGAAAACAGTAAAKATATAGATCAGGCAGAAATCTGCATTTTTAAGCAGGTTTATGTTTGCACCAGGGAAGGAGGTGGGGTGAGAGAGATGGTGCAGGGTAGTTTCTGGATCTCAATAAGGTRGGGCCCAACAAAAAATAGCTTAATAAAAGAGTTGTTTTTTGTAAGATAGACTAAAAAGATGACTACAGATAGCAAGTAAATTTTCTGTACGTTAAGATTCTGGGCACCCTGCACTTGYGCAATGTCAAAAGGCCCCCAGATGGATTTTCCCACATTTCCCATGTTGTGCAGTTGCCTTCTGTGGCAGAAGCTTCCCCTTCCTGGTCCTCTGAGTTATTATATTATTTTCTTACAGGAAAACAGCTCTATTCATTAAAGACAGTTGCATGAGAACTCTCTTCACTTTTAGATAAAGGMAGACAGAGGTGGCAGAACTGCAGGTGCCAAGTGGGAGCTGCCTGTTGCTTCCTCTGCTGCAATGAGTTGGCACCTGTGTCCAAGGATTTGTGGATCTCAGCAAGTCCTGAAGGTCATGCTGAACATGCAGCACAGTGCAGCCCAGCACAGACCCATCCCTGCTAAGGCTGTCATGTGGGTCACTCACATCTTGATATTCACTGCTGTCCTCGTCAGGATCACTACATTTCACCCCTTGGTCCACCTACACCTTTTCCCAGGACATTTTAAATTACATTTTATATTAGTAAATTGATTGTCTAAGAGAAAGTTCATTGTCAGGTTGGACTGCCATCTCTGTTATAACACCCCTGTACGTGCAGCACAGCCTGGCATGGGACTCTCCAGGAGGTTCTCATACAGTGGCTACTCATGATAACTTACAGACTTCTCAAGCCCTAAGAAAACTCAATAGAACAGACCTAACCTGCTCAAAASCATTAACTCTTCCTCAAGTACAGTATCTTCTCCAAAGTTTCCAATATACATTCTATCTTTAGTCATTGAGTCTTAATTTTCTGCAGAAGCATTTCATGGTACAGTAACTATGATCAGAATAATCCCAACTCACATAGCCAGGAGAGGCCTGGAATTCAGCAGAATCAATGTAAGCCACAGCAAGGTAGGGTGAAAAACATGGTGTCAATGATCCATAGCCACTATATATCATCCAAATGTAACATTTATTCTACTGCGTTAGTGATGGGAAAAGCTATGGAACACGGATCTTCAACTATATGTATCAGCTGGCTGATCTCCTCAGTCTTTCATGAGTGCATAAAATCCTGGGTAGCTATGGCAACCTCAAAACTGCCTAGGTCAGTGTTGAGGAGTGGGAGTCTAAATGTCTTGAGTGCTTCCAGCAGAAGGAAGTGTCAGCAGAATGAAGCATAAAATCTGCATTATCATTAACTGATATAGTAGAAAATATAAAAAAAAAACTGCTTTGGAAACTAAAATATGGAATTCAGTGTTGTGAATAACTCAGTCTAAAAGTTTTATGAGAATGGATGCTCTGAAAGGCCACCACCTTTTTCAGTCTATACACTTAATTTATTTTCTGTTTTGCAATCTCCTCCTTGTTATTGGAAGTGCTGTGCCATCAGAAGTTTTCTCTGATCTATACAACCTTTGAGAGATAAAGTAGTTCCTYAATGACATTGATCTCATCACCCTTAGATGCATCCTCACTGGTCCTATGGACCAGTTCTTTTCAATTTAAATAACTAGTTCCTACTTTGATCCTCCTCCATAATGAGTAGTAACTTTGCTAATAGTCATGAATGTCTGGGATGTAAGGAAGGACAGAGCCAAAATGTGTTTTCTCTCAGTGTTTTCTCTCATTTTTCACTGTTTTGTCACGCCTTTGTCACTCAAGAGCAACTATCATCAGCATTTTCCTTGATTATTTTGCTGCTGATATAAATTTAGGTGGCGTTCATGTTGCATTTGATATCTGACTCAATCTTTGACTACATCTAACCAGTCTTTCTTAATTTCATCCTTGCATGTCCAGGTGTTTCTCCCGGGTAGCCCCTCCTCACTTTCATTTTGCAAATACTTAATCAAAATTGTGTTTAATCTATTTTCTACKGTATTTTCTGCAACCAAAACAAAGCATTCTTGTTCTGTCAGGCCCCTGARGAACACCTGGTTCACTTGGGCTCCCTCAGAGCCAGCTTCCTTGGGATTCTGTCCCTCATATCCCTGACAAAAAGGGAAAATCTCTTCTGCAATTCAAATCCTTTAACTTGCCTTCTTTAAGGATAGAACTTCCATCTAGCAGTCACTAGAATCAAACTTGTCATTGACTATTAYACTGCAAGCAGTCCTTTATCTGAGRGTTACAGCTCCASCTGAGCACATCTCCTAGGCTCTGAAGCGATTGCCCACTACGGTGTGTCCCTTCCCAACTTCTAAAAATTTTGAGCAGTTCTTTTCCCATTCCATGTATTTAAGTTATTCCTTTTTGTAAAGGACACCCCCATGTTCTTAACTATCCTGCCTGTCTTTCCCCAAGATTCTGCATGTGTGGAAACACTCYAGTGTCTATTCACCTCATTTGTATAATCTCAGTGATGTCAAGTCTGTGACTGCACATTAAGATACAGTGTTTTCCTGGCTGCCTTCATTTGTATACAGGCTGCTTAAATGGATCTTCTTTTTCCTCACTTTCTCTAAAAAACTGTGAAAGCCTCCTCCTTTGCCATGCACTCTGTTTCTCCTTTACTTCATCTTTCTCTATTTTTCTCTGAGTTTTGGCCTTCACCCCCTGSAAAACCTAATCTAAAGCTTTTCTGAAGCCTGGGAAAGCTTGCTTGCAAAGAGGCTYCCCATCCACTTCCTCATCCAAGTCATGTCTCTCACCAGCAGTTGGTCTCTGGATCACAGTAAGTAAAGCCTTGCTGGTGGAAGCAGCCCTGTGGCAGGTGTTTATCTGCAGCRTGCCTTTGCTCCTGCCCTAGTCCATCTGCTTGGCTAGGAGGAGGATGGGGAAAAAGCTTAGCTCCTTTCAGCCAAGCTGCCAGAGTCATTCTGGATGCCCCCAATGCTCCCTAAATGTKCAGAGTCGTTGGTGCATCCACAGAGTAACAGCCAGAGGTCGTAAGGTGCTGGAAGGAGCAGCCACTGCACTCTCTCCATGATGCCCTTGGTTGCAGCTAGGAGAATAGTACAAATTCCATTACAGGAATTTAAAAAAAATGCAGAAATCGGTGTCTCCAGACACCTATGGTGTGAATTTCTATTTTCTATTGTTTAAAAACTGTCAACTTGATGATTGCCAAATGGTAAGAAAATAAGAATAAAAATGCAGGCAAGCAGAAAATCCCTAAGAACTATTATCCCATTACCAGAACAGAAGACATTCATCTGTGCAGAAAAAATTTGTAGAACCAGGACCACTGCTGTGCAAATAATATTCTGTTTTTTTGACAAAATTAATAAATTGTGCGCATTTAAAATTCAAGCTGGTAYAAGTATATTTTGTTTCTTGTCCAAGCAGCCTTTCCCTCTAGGAATCCCTCCTTTGCAAAACAAATCAAATCAAARCAAAACAAAGCAATGAACAAATTCCAACAACATTTTGGAAAAAAATAAATTTTTTTTCTTGTTATTTTTGTTCAATTCTACAAAAGAATTTAAATGAACTTCATCAAAATCAGCATGTTTCATATGGAAATTGAGAAACTAAGTACTTTGGCTTTTTCCAGTGCTTTTCCCCTGATTTTTCTTTATCAAAACTATCTTTCAGTTTTKTATGAATTTATGAAGCATTTTATTAAATCTCAAAATTGTATAACTGGGGAAAAAAATTACTGAAAACTGGCTTAATTTTCCTCATGACGATGATGGCATACAARTTACATTACTGACAGTCATTAAAAGACCCAACCCCAAGCAAACAAACATTGCATCTGGATATYGAATTTTAACTGGAATGTGTTGATGGCAACTTGAGATAGTGGCAGTGTTGACTTTCAGAGAGGTTCTGATGCCTTGGGAAGGCTGACCTGAAACAGGGACTGAACAGAGCTAGAAAGTAAATAGATATTTATTGAAAGGCTCTAGGATACACTCTAGGACAAGAGCCTCACCAGGGCTACCTCCAAGGTGGACTAAGAATGCTCAAAAAATGAGCCCTTGTTCATGAGGTCTTACACTTTTATAAGTTTTGGTCCATTTGCATATTGGGGTTTAATTATCCAAATACAGYTTCAGGTTGTGAGGTCTCATCYTTCTTGTTTCTCCSTTCAATCCACCATTGTTTGTGCTTTTGGACCTGAAAGTTGTCCTTGGTCTTCAGCAGGGAAAGGATTTATTTTGTCTACCTCCTCTGTGAAGAGAGCTTACTAGAACTGAATGTGAGGCTCAGAACTACACCCCGAGGCAGCACAGAATTTGAAAAACATAAAAGCTGAAACTTAAGGCATCATTTCCCCTATTTAAAGGCTTGACAATGAAGTACTGAAATGTGTTGTATAATGTTGGATTTAAGAGTCTCAAGAAATTATACTGAGCCAAACTGACCAAAGGAATACATTTGCCCTACATAKAAATGAAACATTAGAAACAGAGCCAAATTGGAAATAGATCTGGGCTGATCATTGGTCATACCATGGTCCTTGTCATACAATGAGGGGGGTTAAACACTGGCACAGGCCTCCCAGAGAAGCTACAGATGTCTCATCCCTTGAAACATTCAAGGTCAAGTTGGATGAGGCTCTGARCAATCTGTTGAAGATACCYYTGCTCATTGCCAGGGGTTGGACAAATTGACATTTAAATGTCCCTTCTAACCCAAATGGTTCTATGATTCTGTTTATGGGTTTTACTGYAAAAGAGAGGGCATGGGTCCATCTGTGCTTATATCTCTTTAGTCCGGATCATGTCAAATAGGTTTTATGCAAAGTAATCCTAGATGGGCTACTGCCACTGGCAATGYAAGTAAAATCTGTGATCCAATATTCCAGACAAAAGCAGTTACAAAATTAGTATCACCTGAAAAGCTATTTTTATTTCTGATCATGGTTYTTTACAAGTACAAAGACAGATGTTTTTAGATATATGAATATAAATAAATAAATATATATATATAAAAATCACATTTATTTTTATATATATGTTGTTGGGGGTTAGATTTGTTTCTTTTCTTTTTTCCTTTTGGAATTTTTTCCCCCAAGAAAGACATTTAAGGACCAAGTACTTATCAGTACTCAACCAAAGACAAAAGAAGCCAGGGAAGAGAAGACAGAACCTGGTAACAGAGATTTGGGGCAGCAAAGGGATGGGGGGCTGGGGGCTGGGCACTCTTGTCCTTGGCACTTTGAGGAGAGGACGCCCAGGCTGTTCTCTTGCTGCAAGAGGAGTTTCACTGTCACCACCGACTCTGCTCCTGGGAAACCTCCCATCATCTGCTCGTGTGCCCGGGGATTTCTGAGCTCTCCTCCTGCCCCGCTGGAGTGGGCCCGACCCTGTCGCACCGTTGCCGCTTTTCCGGCCCTGCTTTGAGGCTTTTGCCTATGCTGACCTCACACCCCTGTCCTGCCAGGACATCCCTGCTGATCCAGCCACCACTGTGGGACTGTGGGACTGCCCATCTGCCTCATCACCAGCCCGGGATCTCCCACCGTTCCAGCTTGGTGCCTCAGAGCCAGAGATCAGACTGCCCTGGGATTTGTGGTCCCTCGAGGTTCTTGGTTCTGTCTTATTATTAATGCCGTAGCTGTTTGTTTGTTTGTTTGCTTTGCTTTGTTATATATATATATATATATTAGTAAAAACCCCTGTTATTCCTATTTCCACATCTTTTTGCCTGAAAGCCCCTTAATTTCAAATTTATAATAATTTGGGGAGGGGGGTATGTATATACATATATTCATAAAAAA
>CADDXX010000077.1:1551957-1580368 GCA_902810485.1 Alauda arvensis | reverse complement strand
GTCTGGCACTTGACTCTGGGACTATTTTCTCTAACCTCTGGATGCTTGCAGTGTTTTCCCAGATGGCTGTATTTTATTTGCCTCACTAAGTTGCAACATTCAGTGCCAGTAACAAGCTCCCCTGATTATTTAACCAACCTGTATCATACAGTAGACTTCTATGTTGGGCTTTCAGTTTTTTCCTGGCCAGTAGAGAAGATTTGGAATGCTGTTTTCTGGCAGATCATGATTTCAGGATGCTTGTTCTCCAGATCAAGAGGATGTTTAAAAGCAAATTTCTTTTTCAGTATCCATATGGCTGAYTTAACATGTGGGAAATTGTTGACAATTCTGTGAGATCCTAAATGGATAAGAAGAGCAGTACATGGACTCAAGAGCAATCCTACAGGTCTCCAGGGAGAATTTGAATGAAACATGATTATAAGAAGGAAAAAAAGCCTGCCATTTAAAAGTAAGCCTTTCACTGAAAGAAGTTTTGTGAGTTTTTGTCAGATATCAGTATGAAATATTACAGTCAGTGAAACTTCAGCAGTTTTGTGTCCCCCTGTCATGTTGTACTGTGCTCAAGCAAACTGCCCACATGAATATTAGACAACTGATAATAACCTAAGTTTTGTGTTGCAAAGAATTTCTTTTCTAGCAATTGATGATATSTCAAATACTTGCTGAAAATATTTGGCTTTCATCAGTCCACTGAAATAATGCCCCCCACTGCAAAAATATTCCTATTTTGGGCCTTGTAATTCCCATTAGAGCCATTTATTGAATGAGAGGAGAACTTAAGTAATATTCTCATGGTGACCTTTTGCTCTAGACTACACTGAGCTTATGTCTGTCACTTCAATTAATTTAATGTTAAGATGGTCCTGTTGAGTTTGCTTCAGTGTTTTTAGTATAAAAGAGCTTGCAATTTACTCAGGAGTTACTCCATTCAGAGTATAAGAAGTTTATTCCTTTGTGGCACAAGTTAAAGAGTTCGGAAAGCTTACGAACATAATTGGTTCATTTTTGAACTAGGAAAGAAAAAAAAAATCAATTTTTCCTAATTAAAATGATGAAGATTGATGGTAACAAGTTCATCTTTGTTATAAAGAAAGGTGAAGGGATTTCACCATGCTGTCCAACTTTGGAAACCTTGAATTATTTYCCTCAGGACAAAAGTCTGCTCAGTCTGTCTGGATAGTCACAGGAGAAAGATGGGTTGTCCCTTAAGTGTGATAACTTGTGTCAGCTTTTGGATAAACCTTTTTTCTTTTTCCCTTGACACTGCTAATGACCCCACTGAAAAAGAAAAACCACAAAACAAAAAACAAAACAAAACAAAAAAACCCCAGAAAACCACAAAAAAAAAACCAAACCGAAACAACTAAACCAAACCACCCCCAAACAAACAAACAAAAACACAACAAACAAACAAACAAACCAAACCAAACCAAACAAAACAAAACCCCAACCAAAACTGAGGCAGTCCAGCTCCTTGCAGTAGTGCTTTAGGTAGTTGCTGAAGTGGATTTTCAGTGTGGCCCTCTAAAAGAGCCTGAAATAGTTGTATACAGTGATTTTGCTTTCCTATTTATTTATTTACTTAGATGAGCTTTTTTAGTGTTGGTCTATCCTTTATGAAATATTGTACAGAGGGCTCGGGATGCAGCTGCACACAGTGTAAATACCAACTTTTCTGTTTTGCTCACAATTTCTTTGTTAAAAATATCTTAACTTTTTATTTCCTTTCTGACTTCTGTTAAGCAGGCATTYCCTTAGGAAATATCCATAATCACTCCAAAAATCTGTCCTCTAACTGATAATAGCTAATTTAGAACCTGTCATTTTATATGGTTTTCCCCATGTTTATTACTTTGCATTGGCCAACACTGAATCTTTTCTATCTTTTATTACTCATTCACCACTGTAACTCTGTAATCTGCATTATCATTGACTTTATTCCTCTATGATTGTTTTCTGTCCTGTTTTCTTGAAATTATTTTCTTATTTTAAACAGTTGCTTATCTGTAAGTGAAACATGTTTCTGAACAATGATAATTCATTTTTCTAAGAACTTTTTTTATGAAGTATGTTGTGAAAAGCTTKTRAGAGCCTTRTGTATAGAAGTCTGAATGGATCACCCATGTTCACGTGCTATTTCACTTCRTTACACACTTAATAGCTCTGTGAGGCACAGCTTTCCTCTGCAAGAAAACCATTTAATTATTGATACTGAATCCTGTATCTTGTATTTATCCATATATGTRCCTTCCTACTTTTTCAACTGACCCTGCACAAGCCCAGAAACCTCCTTTTAAAGGTCATTTTCTTACTCTATTACCAAATTCAGCTACCAGCAAGTAATAGTTACCAATCACCATTAGAGCTGCACATGTCTAAATATGAAGTATTTAATCATAATTAAGTTAATTTAGAACTCTTGAGTGATTCCATGTGGTCCTTGAAGCTTGTTTATCTTCAATTTATTAATTGATTCTGCCTTAGCTCTACATTAATTTCTGCCCACATATAAACAAACTCCAATCTGTCAAATTCTCTTAGCTATTTTTAGTGTGTACTGATCTGAAAATATCTATATATTTAATTTTACCAAAAGATCTAGTGAATGCTTTTTCTATTCTTGATCCCCTATTTGTGCTACTCTATATCAGGCTTCATATTTTGTTAATTAATTCTAAGTCACTGACAGAATGCATCTCAAAATCTTTACATTACATTTTCCAAATTATACTTTAAAAAAAACCCCAAAGCATCAGACCCTAATTTAGACACTTATCTTCAGTGTCCTACATTGGGATGAATAACTGCCATCTATACAGTAATTAGAAGCCAGAAGTAGCAGGAATGGATCCAAGTGCTTTGGATCAGTTTAAAAGAAGTGATTTTCTGTTTGCTCAAGGTAATCAGGATCATCAAGTCCATAAAGGCTCGTGCACTGGTGTTATAACTGGTGTTAAAGCACAAATAAAAATGTAATATTCAGTTACAGCTGTAGATGTTATTTATTTGATCAAAAGTACAGTTTCTGCATATTTTTTGCACAATAGAAAGGTAGAAAAATAACGTTTCTGAACTCAAACTCATTTAGTAGAAACAGGAAGCAAACATTTTGAAATCTTTCAGTGATGCTTCMTAACCTGATTTTGAGGCCTCAGTGATCACAGCCTTGATCTGTGAAATGTAATATTGACAGTGTCAAGTCAAATATTTCAGRCTGTGGAATGTATTGAGGTCTTTGTTTAATAAGGGAAGGAAAAGTAATTTTCAGAACAAYAACTAAGACAAAGACAAATCTGCATTAACTGAGAAATCATAAATAAAAAGTTGAAAGAGTGTATTACAACTTTTAAGTCATTGTATGCATTACTTATAATGCATTTATGATTAAWTATATATACCTTCATGTGTACATAACAGATAAAAATGGATCCCAAAAGGATCTTTACAGTGCTGAGTTTCTTCTTATTTAAGTTAGGAAATTTCAAGGTTAAGTTAGGAAATAGCCAGGTGTGGAATGTTACTATTTTTTCTAACTCCAAACCTAAGAATATTTATTATCCCTTCTCCCAACAACAACTACTTCTTTAAAAAGCCTCAAATAATGTTATTTCAAGTTTATTCAAGAATTTAAATGTAAGATCAACATTTTGGGTAYGGATGGCTAATATGTTTCAGCAAATAAGGACAAGGCTGCTATCATTGTGCTGTAATCAACATTTCTGATGTTTACTCAGGCAGTGTAATTGTGATTTATTGTCTTGTTATTTCTGTCGTGTCATCTCTTGAAAGTGAAAATAATGTGTCTGGTGCCTGAATTTGGCAGTGAATGACCATTAAGAGAACATTACAGTGCTCATCAAAAGCATAATTTCAGCACAGAAACCAACCTGCTACTGTACAGAACACAAACATGGCATTTTCCCAGATATCTACAACATACATATTGAGGAGTGGCAGCTGTTAAACAAACAAGCAGCAAATGTGTGAAGTGTCATTTATCACTAATTGGAAAGCATTTGCAGAGCAATGAATTTGAATGATTAGCAACAAGCTACAACTGAATATTAAAAAAAAAGAACAAAATGAAGGGGGGAAGGGCAGAGAGAGAGGGAGAGAAAAAAAGACGAAGAGTGAGACAGAATAAGAAAGAATAATTTATTGTTTTATAGGAGCAGTATATAAGAGTTTTAAGGATAGATATGGGGACGTTGCTTCCATTAATTTCAACTTTTTTTTTTTCTTTAGGAAAAAAAAAACAGAAAGAAAATCTTGCTGGTGTTATTTTCTCCATTTGCCCCTGATGGTTTTGGTTTTTCTGTGCATTGCCATGCTAATGTCATGACTTGACTCCATTCAAGGACTGCCACAGASTGATGTTGGTCAGCTGGACAGCAACCTGCTGCTTCTTGTCTGAAATGAGACTGCACATTCCTCAGGACTGCTTCCTCATGCTTCATATTTTGTGTCAGCACAGAAAGGCCCTGGGCCATTTGTGAATTCGAGTGTTATTGAGGCAATGAATGAGAATAAAGGTTCCAGGTAGTTAGAGAAAATTAGGGAAGGGATAAATCATATTCTTCTTGAAGACATCTCTCCATAGCTTGATGGTTAAGGCATGAGAAATAGATTAATTCATACTTGCTGGAGCAGGATCCTGACYCAGCTGACAGTAGAGTTGTGGATCAGGAGCATGATGGCTGAGGCTTAGAGGTTCTGCTGCTCCTTGGAGTGGTGTTCACATAAAACATGCATTGTATTTGCACTTTCCTGAAGTAGTTCATGATTTTATTCTCYCTCAAGACAAACTAGATATGTTTCTGTTCTTGCTTTCTATTAATAAAATATCTTCCAAAAGGATTCTAAACAAAGATCCATTGAGAAGACTCCTAATAGGAATAACCCTGAATTGCAGTTTTCAGAGTAAAAAAAAAAATGCTCCAGAAGATTTCTGTTATCTTTGTATACTACTGTATGTACACTTTTTTGTTTACATTCACTTCCAACAAAACATTAGGAGAAACATTGAAATCACAGCATGCAATTTACTTAGACAGATCACAAGAGGATTGCAAAAAGCAGTGCTTTTACTGTGCCATCCCTGATTTATTGGCAGAAGCAAAAACTAAGTGCAAGGCCAAAAATCATATGTTTGGTAATATCCTATGGTCAGTTTGATTGAAGTCAGTATGCCTACATGATGGACATGATTAACTTTCCATTAGTGAGGGTAAAAATATCATCCTGAGCAAAGAGGATTTTAATTTGGTGACTTTAAGATGTGAAATTTTTGAAACTTCCGCTTGGGTTCTTTTTCTTTCGCAAAGCCAAGTGAGTAGAATCTCAAATAATCCTTTTGGATGGAAAATTACCACAGATCACATTAGTACAGGGAGCTTTATCCTCCTCTATCATTAATGAACTTTCTCTGCTTTGTGTTTGCAAGCTGTGTGTGACAGCTGAAGTCTTGGTTAATACAGCAGGGACTGAACCAGGAACCTCAGGAGCTAAGAACATGAAATGCAACAGCTTGAGCAACCCTTTGTAGCTGGGGGCTGTAACACTTGTGTTGTCTGTGAATAACTCAATAGGATTCTGCAATTGCTTTGACTATTCAGCTCTGKTTTACTTTGAATAATTTCAAACTAAACTTCTTGTTCAAATATTTATGCTCAAATACCTTATTCATTTTTGCTTGGAGTTTAGATCTTTGTAAATGGCAGACAAGCTTTTCAGATAAAAATGGCAGAYACACATAAATAATTTTCTCTGATTTTCCAGTAAAGCTTACTCCAAGGACAAGAGGTACCATGTAAATGTAAAAAAACCGAAAAAAATGTAAATGCATTAGCAATGTAAAAAAACCCCAAACTAACTGAAGAGTCAGCTAAGCTACCTTCATAACCAGTGGAGAGAARCAAGGAAAACTGTTCATACCACTCACTATTTTATTTGCCTGTTCTAGTGGAATGGAAAAATTCTAGAAACCAGAATTCTAGATTCTCTCTCCTTTGGGTGAGAGTCCTTCCCAACTGCAATGAGTTTAGGTTCTGAAATATGGATATTCAGTGCTGTTTGAGATACCATTTCCACTTGGCTTCCAGCCATCACTCCAGAAGAGAGTAGATTTTTTCATAACGTTTTTGTTATGTCTGCCAACTGTGGCCTGATGTCTCAGATACACTGCAATATTTGAAATAGCAGTGCACAACTATGATTAGGCACCTGAATTATTCCCCTGACTATAGGCAATGAAGACTGGCAAGGGAATTAGCTACACTTTAAATCCTAATTTCATTGACATCACTAGCAGAACTGATTTAATTTTAGTTGTGCAGGTGCAGACCATTACCTCCCATGAGCCTCAGATTAACAAAAAATACACCTGAGCAAACATTTGAGGCATATAGCAGGGAGTTTTTGCAAATAATTTTCATATCCTTTTCTGGAAAACAGTAAGCATCAAAGATAGTTTTGCATGAATATTTTTCAGCAGTAAAAAGGACTCCTAAGTAAGTCTACCAGCTGGGCTTGAGCATTATGTGTGTTAAATRACCAAAAAAAGAAAAGAAATGAAAGACAAAACAGTTGGCTCAGAAGATGRGTGAGTAGTGAATTGGCCAATTTTTACATTTCAAGTTTCACTGCKAGGAATGTCTTTACTTCTAATCAACAGAACAAAATTATATAGTTTTAAAAAGAAATGTGCATGATTGCATTATAAAATCTTTGCCTCTGCAGYATTATTATGGAAAGTTGTTTGCTTTGTCTATTAAGAAACTGTAAAGGGCCTGATTCAAGTGAAATGAATAGCAGTCTGAGAGATACCGGAGGGACTGAAATCTCAGAGCTGTTSTCTACTTTGAAGTCTAAGTCCATTTTGGAAGAGGTCATGTCTACATTGACTTTTAATTTTTTTACATTCTCCATATGATACTCTTTAGYATTTTATACAAAAATTCTTCAAGGTTAAAGGAAAAAACTCATGTATGTAATGTACACGTTATAGCAAACCCAAAATGATTCAAAGGTTAGCAAAAAGATTTATGAAAATGTTCTAATGTTGGCTTCTTTGTGACAGCTTTAAGAACATGATCATAAGCCCTTCTGAGGCTAAAGGGTGACTTATGCAGCATCTTAGCTGAGTGACAATGGTGCAGCAAGGCACAGTGATTTATGCACTTCCAGCAGCAGATGAAAACCATAAGTAAATGGAATTCCCTTGAAGAATCATTGCATAAATAGTAATCACATATAATTACAAAAAACCAGTTCTCCAAAATCTCAATAGATCTATTTCCATCCTTCTAGCACAAATAAAAGACAGAAAGTAGTTTACATCTAAGTTACACTGGTTTCATAAAAAAATCCAGTCTTCTCTGTAGATTAATATGCCATTTCATTGAAAAGAAAATAAAAATCAGCATATTCCAAAATTACAAAGGCTAAAAACACCCACCAGATTCATATAGGAAAAACAGCAGGTTTGCAGAAGAGTCTTAGAGCCTTCAAGCATTTAATTTAAACAGTGAATGTGTGTGTTGCTTTGCCTGTCACCAGAATCTGTTGTTTTTATGATGATACTTTCCATATTCAARCAGTACTAAAATATTGGATATTCATCTTTTCCCTTCCACTGAATTTTTATGGKTTTTTTTTGTTATAGAAGTTACACAGAGAGGATTCTTTCTCAACATGCAGTAATGATATTAAATCTTCATAAATGCATAGAAGAAGAAACAGGACATCAATAAAAAATACCTGAAGGGGAAAGAGTTTTGACAATAAACAAATTTTTTAAATTAAAGCTAAATCACCAGTCTCTAGCCAGACATTAACGTGAATCATTGATCAGACACATAACTCTCCATGTCTTTAATTTCTGCAGACAGAATTCAAGTCTGGAAGGAAAACACTAAGATATGATTCCCTACTGGGCTACCAAGGCTATTTAAAAGTCTTGGAGGATTTAAACTGAGACATGCCTGTTGAATTATTGTCATGTGAGATGTAAAAACCCTCTTTGCAACCAGGATGAAAACTCAGGTCTCTAAAAGTCGTGGATCTCTCCACACAGAGCCATTGGTAGTGGCCAGTGTGAGCTACTTCCCACAGGTCCAGATGTTTGTGACTCTCACCCATCAGTCTGCATTCTCACATCAGACTGGGAAGGATGCTGAGGAAAATAGTTACAATAATGATTTCACAGCCATTGYTGTCTTACTGATCCCATGTGGATTTACAGAAGATGTAGATTTTCCATTTTCTTCACAGTCTGCAACTGATATTTAACATCTTCATAGGCCAGGTATTAAAATCCTGCACTGAATAATGTTTTTGCCTAATTCTTACTTCATGGCTTACAGCTATCTCTGTAAACCTCTCCCTTTCTGAGATGTTCAGCCCTCTAAATATTCTGGCAGCAGATCAAGGTTGACACTTGCCTGGAAAAACAAGAACGGTGTAACTCCCAAAATGGGCAGTTCTCTGAGCACAGATGGATGAACAAAGCATAAAGGAAGTCAGTGTTGAACATTACAAACTTCCACAGCCTGGCATATTCTTTAACTTCAGTGAAAACACAAGCTGATTCCTCTGCTGACAGGGAAACATTTTGCCTACACCAGATTCAATGACTGGAGACAGGAGTGTCACATTTTAGTGATGTTCAGTCTGTGTGTAGAGAGCTCACACGCTCTCCCAATGGCTTTTTAGCCACTACCTCTGACAGCATCACTCCCACTAAAGCATAAGAGTAAGTTGTCAGATTTTGCATGTTGTGTTCTGAGCTCTTTCACTTCTGTAGCCATTATTACTGCCATTATGACTTTTAAAAAACCTTAACTTTGTGATTCTGGATAATGCTGATCACAACAAGCCTTTATAAAATGAAGTCCTACTTCTATTTACTTCCCTAATGACTGAATTTCACATTATTCTTGTGCTGTCAATTTGGTCCTTAGAAGACTGTATTTATTTATTTATTTATTTAAAASCTTTCATGTGTGCTTAAGACAGCCTGATTCAATTGCCAGTCAGTTTAGTGATAATTGCATGTTAGATGCTATATATGGACACAAAGAATATATTTCCCTAAGAATCCAGAAGAAAAGGAAAAAGAATAAAAAAGAGCAGGCTTTAGAAACACTTGTAAGCCACTTGTCTATTCATACCAGCTGTTTGACACTAGCACTCTCCTTGAAATAATTTTTAGACTGAAATCACACAGTGATGCTGCTTCTGAAATGCTAATGTTTTCATGTCTGAGGCAAGACTAGATTATTCTCCCCTGAAGTTTTTAGCAGGCAGTTATGTCCTTGCCAGCATCACCAACATTTTGAACCCCTGCTAATGATAGAGTAAAAGAACTTCTTTCTGTCTCATGTCTTTCAGGGAATAAATGTTCCTTGTGACTCACACTGTCTTACTCCTCTTGAATGCAGCTGTCTTTTTCTCATCAGAGTTCAAGTAAATTTACAAGGGTGCTTTAGTGACAGAAAACTGAAAAGCTGCTTATTCTCCAAGCTCACTRTGTTGTCCTTTTCCTGAGAAACACTCATTACTGATATTCCCTGCTGAACTCACAAATTATATCTGGGGGAGAGACAGGGAGGATGTTTCAAAGGTTAAATTGAATGGGAAGTTTTATCAGTGTGGTACATAAAGATCATAATGTGCTATTTGTTAAGGTTTTTGCWGGGACAAAATGTGGAATGTTCTCTCTGGAATATATGCAAGAKTTTTCCCATGTGTTTGGAGCCTAAGAACTCCAGAAATCTGCTGTGGAGAGCCTGTAGCTCTCTGGTGGTCCATAAGTGGAATGAAAAAGTGATTATACACTTCTAATATAATCTTGGCCACTTCTCACCAAGCAAGGGGCCTTTTCATCTCTTTATTTGGCATGACATATATCTAGCCCTGTCTGACAAAGAAAGCTGAATTTAATTA
Organism: Alauda arvensis; assembly: GCA_902810485.1. Lineage (NCBI taxonomy): Eukaryota > Metazoa > Chordata > Aves > Passeriformes > Alaudidae > Alauda > Alauda arvensis. Next base: position 1,570,420 of record CADDXX010000077.1, on the reverse strand, counting down.
CAGCTGTGTGTCCATTCCTGGTTGGTGGGATTGCTGTAGATATCCTGAATGGGTGTCTGGAGAGGTGACCCCATGGATCATCAACAGAAGAGCAAAGACAGAATAACAGGGAAAGTAGAAAAGAATGAAACAGTGACTCTGTGTCACTCCTTTACCAGCACTGGGTGGTTTGGGTTTTTTTTGTAAGCTCACATGAGCAGAACTGGCCGAGGTTGTGTTGTATAATTTATTACAGTTACATTGTTCACATTTACAGCAGTAAAGGAGCACCTTTGCTCCATCTTTCTCAGCAAACCTGTTTAATGATAGYTCAAAACTTATGCTGCATTTTTCTCATGGCCAGCCAGTTCCTTCACAGGACCACAGGATAATCCTTATATGTATCAGACACTAGATGAGTCTTTGAAAGAACAAAACAAAAACTTATTTGCTTAAGTGAACCTGTAGAAGACCAGCCTAGATCAAAAGAAGCCGCAAATAAAAGTTTTGGTTGCAGTCTTGGGAGGCAGAGGAACATGAAAGAAAGTGACAACAGATATTAAAACACTGCATGTAATGTTTTGCAAACAAAACCCCTGACATTTCAGATGGTTTTGCAGTAGAGCTGGTAGAATGTTACACAGGTGATCACAGAAGATCAACTTAATGTGGCAAGTTTGSTGCACTCTTATTTATGAGTTTTTAATATTTTAATTGCTCTGTAACACTTWATTATTGCAGCCATTTGGGATTCAGGCCAACAGCTTATTTAAACATTTAATAGTTGAAAACCTGCAATTCATTTATTGCTTTCCAYTGAAAATGGAACTTCAAAATATTTTGATGAACTGCTGTGGGAGAAATAAATCTTTGTCTGGGAACAAATTGAAAGTTCATCTGTATTTTGCTCAGTTTTTGAATTTAAAGTTATACAACATGTGGCAGATAGACTCTGAGGACAAAGAAATCATTTGCTTAGAGTAAGTGTGTAAGCTACCTCTCCAAATCTGTCCTTTTCTCACTGGCCCTAAATTGTGTCAGATACTGTGGAAGTCTTTATAACCTATAGGAGAAAAGTAAAACTTGGAAGGAATCTTAATAATTATTTTAAGAATTTAAGAGTTATTAAAAATGTATACATTACAAATGCAATTTGATGTAAGGAAGCAAACTTGCTTTTACACCAAGGAAGACATTAAGAGGCATAAAAAAAATCAGAGTGTACAGGGAGCCTTGTAATGTCTTTCTACAAACCTCTCTCTCAAATTAACAAGGAATATTTGGAGCCTTGTATCAGGTATCCTGAAGGCACAAGAAAAGTTTTACTAAATGGAAGGACTCAGAAGACAGTCATAAAAATTAGGCCYAGAAAAACTCATAATAAAACCACAGTGTTTCCCTTCCTTAGCATGGTGAAAAAAAAATAAGATAGAAAATCATTAGGAACATATCGAAAGTAGATTGGGAAAGTAGATTGAGAAATTCTTGTATCATAGAACAAGAATTGATTTTACATGAGAAATGGAGGCAGGATATAAAAAAATGGTAAATGCTGAGACAGGAATTTGATAGAAAACAAAGAGGAAACGGGTGTTTATAAGWTCTCCAGAGGGTTTGGAATTATAATCAATTGTAATTAATKKTRKRSAGRRKATWKTGYSYYTTTTTTTAAATTGGAAGAGAGAAAGATAAATATSTGTGTATTCTCTTACAGYCTCTGGTGTTAGTCACTGTAAAAASATGCCTTAGTGAGTTAGAAAAACACATGATCTAGTGAGAAAAAAAATTAAATGCAAGTAATATAAAATTTGGCTTTTAAGGTTTGACATTTTGAACTCAATTTACAGACTCAAAAGTTCATTGAACAAAGGAAGAGGAAGCCCAGTTTAAGGAATACAGTTGGACAAAGCATAAAATCTARTAACTTAGGGAAGTGCCTGGTGCTTATTTGTTGATTTGCATTGTGTAGTTTCAGAGGGAAACTAAAAAGATAAATTCCCAAGACTTTTATCTCCCTGCCCTGAATAGTTTTTACYTTTCAGTTATACAGATATATAAAATTTATATTAAGCCATTGGTGTCACCAAATCATGAATAATTGCCATGGCCAAGCTAARACTTGAATTCTCAGTACTCTACAGTGGCTGATATAGACATGCTCAAATTTTCAGCTGACATTAACTTTAAAATGACCCTGAGAGAGAGCACTGTTTTATTTCTGCAGCAGAAGACAGGATTTAATTTYCCTTTTTATTTTCTCCAACAATCACTTTAACCACTGCTGCCTGATTCTCATCTGCTGTCAGTGTCTGAGGTAGCCTATAAGAGYTGAGGACAGGCAAGAGCTCCAGAGTAGTAAATTTATTAAAAATTCCTTTATTTCTCCACTAGATCACTCTCTGATCTATTGGACATTTTCAGGAAAAGCTGTAGACCCTGGGAATAAAATATTGAATGTCAAGGTGGTGAAGGTGGTGCAGAGGGCTTGGTTTGGGTTAGTTTTTCACTTGCTGTTGATATCAGYACCTCAGTGTGCTAAGGCAGCATTGGAACAATCTACCCGAGGGTCAAGACAAAAGCCAGGCTTATTTTTACAGTCAGCCCCTTTTTTTATTTGGTTGGGGTTCTTTCCCTTTTAAAATCTTTTAGAACTTAAAGATAAGCTATCATACACATGCACACAGAGAAGGAGAACAAAAACAACCTTGGCARACTTAATAGGCAAAAGTGAGCTTCCAGTGTTAATATCATCACATGAAAAAATAGGTCTTGGTAGGAAAGAGTGTCTGATGGACATTCCACTTACTGCTATTTGCTCCCAAAAGATCCATAAAGTTTCAAATCATTCCTTCAGTAATTTTGGCCTCTTCATTGGAACTRATATTGTTATTCCACCTCTTCTATCAAGAAAAGCTTGTGTAGCATAAAAGTTACAATTACTCTGCTTCTCACTTCTCTCCCTCCTGCCTCCTTCTTTCCTCCAGTAGAGAAATACTATGGTTCCTAATAACAAGAACTTGAATGCAGGTGTATGGAAGTAAAAAATTCAGCTCTAATTTGAGATTCCACAATGGAGCAATGTCTTAATGCAAGTCACCATCACCAACCAGCCACCATTATTTGTCCAGGTCAAGAGATAATCATATTTTCAGAAGAACTTATGAAAAGACGATTTGATCAGCAGAATTTAATGGGATATCTAAAAGAGATATGAGAAAAGAGGTTTATTTTGGTTACCTGTTAAAATGTTCTAATCTTGAAATGCAAGCTGGAAATAAAACTAATTRTATCTGCTTACAACTGAAAAAGTGTTTTCATAAAAGTAATGAGGATTTCTGAAGTATTTGGATTTTTATATGCATTTTCAAATCTTATTCTAAAGTGTACTCATAATGACTGAATTAATGAACAAATAACTTGTTTAATTTAATAAACCAAATGCTAACTACTAAGTCTTTCCAATAATGGSTATTATCACTTTTTATTTCAAGATGGGATTATTAAAATATATTTGTACATTTTTCCAGTCATGAAAAAAAWGTGAAGTTCAAAACTGTGAATAAARACMTGGTGCAARTKATATTAATATAAATTATAGTTTCAGTCATGGCTTTATCTCTGATCCCTTTTCTATCCTTCTTGAGGAATAACTGAAGCAGGGACTATGGATTGGTGTTGGAATTTCTCAGGCAGCCATTTTCACTTGGTAATATTCAGTCAACTCTGAAATTCATTAAARGAGCATTTAAGATTTCAGCATATCAGTTTTTAAGCTGGATATCCTTTATTCATCTGTCTTTCTAGATAGGAAATGTCATTACTGGATGGGACTTGATAAAGTGATTTATGGCATCTGATCAATCAGAGCATATGCCATCACAATAAACTTGAAAAAASTACAGTTGAGCAGTGAAGTAAGGATATACAAATGCTTCCTGTCATTGTCTTGCATTGGTTAGCTGTGCACTAAAATTCAATACTGAGAAATCAGAAGGTGAAGAAAAGAACTTGCAGAGAGCTAGCTRGAATTTTTTATTACTTAAATTCACCTTTGATACTTTGAACTGTGCGGCATTAGCACTTCAATATCTTCCTCATTTTAAGTAGTTTCATGTTCTGTGCCATGGCAACTACAGGCAGACTATAGCCATGAACAAATTGAGTCTAGAGAGAGCTTCAGAAGCAAGTCTGGCCCTCATTCAAAACCTTTTGAAACAGATGAAAGAGTGTCTATTGACTTTGATGGGCTTTGGCTTGAACTCTTCCAGCTCCTACAGGCAGCCTTGGGTTCTGATTACAGCTCCAGATGATGTCCATGTATTTTATTCAATTGCTCCTTAATTATATGTATTGAACAGCATTGGGAAAAGGTCCAGGAATATAGGACATTTGCCTTCAAGGATGATGTTATAACTGAATGCAGGAACATCATCCTTTTTTTAATGCTACTGAATTCTCTGTGATTCCCTGCACCGGGACACAAATTTTGCATTTGGGATATCATCCATCATATTATGCCAGGGGTGGGTGAGTGTACAGGTGAGGTAAGCTGGAATGCTGATGGACAAAAGAGCATAGAAAATATTGTACAGAATTACTTCTGTAACCATTCAGGCCTGGCTCGAAATTGCACTTAACAAGTTGCAGCAAAAAAAACCATTTTAAATTGCATTTTCATAGATTTGAAGCTGCATGACAGCAGGGAAAGGCAGGACTTCATAAATTTCAAGCATTAYATATAACATATAATACATGTATTATATGTTATAATTATGCATTATAAGGAATTGTCTATATTATAAGGAACTGTCAGACCAAGAACAAAAGAAATAAATGCTTTTGTGCTTTAGAAAAGACAAAGATGTGACTGTTTCTGTGATTTTACAAAGTAAGACTGTCTTTGAAAGTCTGTGGCCTTTCTCTCCACTCCTGTGAGAGGAATGTGCTGATCTAAGAACATGACAAGGAGGACAAATGCTTTACCACCTGCTGCCTGAGCACTCACCCGCAGGTCACCAGTCCTGTCAAAGAGATTTGCATTGACAGAATATGAAATGRCATTGCCATCAAAACAGATAAGAATGTCTTTCCTTTGAAGAAAAGCAACTGCTAATGTAACTTTGAGGACAGGAAGGCAATTAGTTTAAAAGTGCTAGACACAAATGGGGAAATGAATTTGATGTTGCATCCAATAGAAACTGGCAGCTTTAAACCCTGAAAGACTTCTTAGAGYGCTTTTCAATGACAAGTCCTCAGCTAGTAAACTGATTTGGAACCATAACAGTGGAATCACTTGAATAACCATGTCCAATCCTCAAAAAAGTTAGTCTTTTTATTATTCGCAAATGGATTTCACAGAACATCTAATTCCTTGYGCCACCATGCCCTCATAAGCCACAGACATCTCCAATAATTCACATGTCACAGGAATAAAGCAGAGGAGATTGTGGGAGTTGCATGAATTCTTTTAAATAAAACTTTGCAGATGATATAAGAAACTGAGCTACACTATATGCTACAGAAGAGCAAACTRCTTCCTCTGCTTGCAAATGACTAAACAAGAATCTTGTTAATGAATAAATCATTGCACATATAAGCAAAATACACCGATAATCACTTGAGGAATTACAGTGCTATTAAGGGTATCAAACTTGGGTCTTCTGCCYGCCTCTAATTCTGTCTTAATTTCACCTTTCTTCAGCTTAACATCAGGACCTCAGCTTTAGAATCTGAGATTTCTCAGAGCTCTGGTAAAAGGTCTTACATCACTTTCACATAATTTTTTTTTTCATTGCTTTGAGTAACAGTTAAGATATTAATCTTAAAGTGTGCTAACTCAACCACAAGTGGTTACAWTAATTTCTTACACTTCAGTCTCCTGAAAGCAATCTGCTGTCTCCTTGCTGTACTGACTATCACTAACACTATCTGACCAAGTTTTGATGAAGCAAGTGAATATATATCTGGCTGACTGGACATCCTGTCATCTATAGAAATACAGAGCATAATAAAGTCTACTAGTAAGGTTACCTAGCTGATATTCTAGAGGACTATGGGCTTCTTTTTCCTAGCACATAGCATCCTTTAAAATGTAATCTGTATTATTTATCCATGTCTTCTCCATCTCCATGGATGCTATCTGAGATTAAGGTAAGGCCATTGCCAATGATCACCTGACAGTTTGCAGCAAACATAGAATTTATCTGTTATTTTTTTTAAACAGAATCTGCTGTAATTAGCCTAAAACCAGGAATTTATAAATATGTGCTGATAATTTTTTCTCAGACATGCTTGAAGATTTCATTAACAATATTTAAAACTTTAAGGAAATAAACTCTCATATCATTACATTATATACATTAGAACACCTCTCACATTGCATTGTATCACCTCTGAAAAGTTATAATCTTATGGAACAAGCAATGTRATTAACATTTTCTAAAATATCAGTACTGGGTTCTCTCAGTAAAAAAACTATTCCTCTGGCAGGCCACCAGAATTTAAATTTGGCAGGCTGTAGTGTAGYGTAAGGTTTACTTGTTCAATCAAGCATTCAATTAACTAACATGTCAGTATGTTGGTCCTTTGTGAGACAAATAAATGGCAGCTAAAGTGCATTGAGCTGCCTGAATGGATAGTTGTGTAATTAATATTTGCTTTTAATTTATTGTAAGACGTCCAGATGCTCTGGCAGTCAGTTCCTGGGAAATCCTTAAAATAATTGACTGAGTTCTGTAAACTTACTAGAGGGCAGCAGGTTTTTCTGTCTCTCTCTCTCTATGTGATTAGAATTGGGCAAATGATTCAGCAGATGTTTTAAAATTCTTAAAATTTTTTATTAATACTTTCTTTATTGTTCCAACATAATTTCTGCATCATTTWATGTTTGTTTAATAACAGAGTTTATCTATTACCTATTATCTATAATCTTTCTCAGACTGTCATTGTTTTGGGATCATACAGCATTCTCCAACTTAGTAACCGAAAATTTATTGGTTTGGCAGAGAAGAAAGGATGTAGTTTCAGGACAATTTTTTTCTGTTRCTCTCATCTTTGTGAGCTACCCCAGCAGTTAATCTTAGTTGTGTAAACATTGAATAGGGAGAGAGGAAGGCATTTACAGTGTGTGATTTTATTACATACATGCTGTTATAGGATGAATTGTCTGAGCATGGTCTGGGTAAGTAACTTAGGCTGTATGTACAACTCTTATGTTAAAAACTGGAGGAGGAGGGGAGATCAGAGCCTTTCAGTGTGTTTTTATTCCAGTTCACTCCAATATGTAGACTAAGATTATAGCTATGATAAACTAAKATTGTAGCTATGTTAAACATTCCCTGACTTAGCTCGGACATCCCGCTCCCACTAACCACTGAAAAAAGCCTAAATTGATATTGATAATTGAATACAGGTGRATCAGATTTTTATGTGGCAACACTTTGCATTTCACCAAGGTCTGAGAGAACATGGGGTGCTTCTCAGCAAGCAGACAAGAGCTAGGTTGATTTGCTCTATTGCATGTTTTACATTTACATCCCCTGGTGACTCTGACACCATGGGAATGGCAAGGACATTCCTAAATATCATTCCATGAGTGATCATTTGTTAGTTTCCTATGATATTACAGGCCCTTGTGGAAGGTCCATTATGTGTTCCACTGTGTCATTTCCAACACTATTTTTTATGCCTGGTAAGGCTTAGAATTGATTTTTATCTCCACTCTCTGTTGCATTTGCATCATGCATTGCCCCCACTCAGACACTGGACAAAATGTCATTTGTAGAAGGATCATTCCCACAACCATCACCCTGGCTTATTTTTCCWCTGACCAAAGTTGTATTGATTTTTCTACTGCTGTCTTCCTGGCTAGCAGTTAATGATCACACTCAATGTACAGATAATAGAGATGCCAGTATCCTTGTAGGGGTTAGCTGTGATCACACAGAGCCATTCTTCTGCAAAAGTAAAAAAAAAAAAAAAAAAAAAAAAAAAAAAAAAAAAAAAAAAAAAAAGTAAAAAAAAAAAAAAAAAAGAAAAAAAAATTAAAGAGATCCCACAAGCATTGATCTACAGAGACACATTTAATTGTATGATAATGGAAACCTCACCCAGAAAGGGTAGATTAGTTCATAAATCAGATTTAAAAAATACCTTTTCAACCTTTACATCTTGCATTCAAGATATAGAGGGTTCATTTATAAGATGAACTGCTTGGCAGTTACTCTTTTCACATGTAGTACATAATGATAARTTGTATGTTTAAAAATCCCAAATTATTTAATATTTAGTAGGATGGAATGTTGAATACTATGTTTTGTAATATTTACTTTACATAAATGAAAGTTTTTTAAAATACATGAGTAGTATTTYCCAAGCTCCAGATAATCTGTCTTCAGTGTTCAGTTTCTATCTAGAGTCTGCTTGGGGGCTTTATTTTCAGGAGGCAGAAGTTTGACAATATTTGGAAAAAATAGCCAGTTTGAMAGATCTTCAGTGAAATTCTGAGAAGCTGAGGTATCACAAATAACTAGTTCTATTTGTAAAACACTGAACATTGTGAACAAAACCAACAAACTCTTTCATGTTTTTGAGCTATTCAGTCTGGAACTAGTTAATATAAGGATTGGAATAAAGAACATGAATTGAGTCTTCCTGCCAATATAGCAACTCTTTTAAACTTGAAAAGGTCTGTATTCCTTTTCCTTAGCATTGTTTGTTTCAGTAAAGCACACCCTATTTTTTTAAGTCTATGAAGGCTGCTAACCAAACAGTTCCCTAAATATCAATAGGAATTGTATTCCTATCTCAATGAAAAAAGAAATATATGACAGTCCACAGATGAACATGAAACAAATTCTTTCTCTGACTTTTTTGTTCCTACTTTATTTCCTTTCTTGTTATCTTGGACATTATTCTTAGGAAAGTCATTAAAAGTTCAAAGGTATGTATGAGATTAAGGCTTTCAGGAGAATGAAATTGAAGAAAATTTTCAGTACTGGGATCTCTTGCAGTATGCAAAAATTTGACATTTTCATTGCTCTTGGGGTACCTTATCAGCAGACAGTGAACTCTGGGCTCCTACGGATTARGAAAAGTTCCTAGCATGCTCTGAAATGGAAAAGCAAAAGATTATCTGCTTTATTCAGTGTATGTATGCAAGCTTCTAGCATTGCAAAATTTAAAGGRTATCATTTCTATAATTGGTGCTTCTAACATAGAGAAGTTTTATCTGCACATTTCTATCTGTACACAAAGCACAAGTATAAAAGAACAGCCCAAGATTTCTGCTGTGTATGACTTTTCTTTTTAGAATCCTCTTTTTTCTACCAGTCTTTTTTCCCCCTAGTTCTTCAGCTTGAGAGATAAAGTAGGAAACTCTTCTACAGCCCTTTGCTAGAGCTAATGGGATCCAGGCAGTATTACTGCCAGGATGAATCTGCATATTAACTAACCCTTYGTGTAGGGGTCTAGCACCTGACACTCTTTTATATTGCCATAATTAAAATGAGTCAATGGGTCAATGAAAGTGAACTTTTCACTATTAATGACCCCTGATTACCCCTAACTRAAGAATCAATGGTATGAAGTCAGAACAGGCTGGAAATACTAATCCAGAAAGCCTGCCAGGTAGGCTGACATATCCTGTAACAAGGTCTGAGTCCAAAGCTAAAGTAGGCTGTCATATCAACAGCTGTACCATATAGTCTTTGATAAACATAAATAGGCCTTTGCATTCATCTAAGAYACTTCTGTCAGTGATGTCACACCTTAACATGCAATCTAAATTTCTTAAAAGAAGGTGTTGCTGATGCTCTGTCCAATCTTTTAATTACCAGCAATATTATAATGGTCCATGATCCGTTAGACTGCATTGACCTTTAGTAGCAATGTATTTACTTATTTCAATAAAATATTTGTATTAAAGGGCTTCAGCTTGATAAATGAGTGAATTCTCTTACTTCCCACAGCCTCTGGAAATGACAGAAATCTCTGGGCAAGGATTTGGTTCTGATACTCTATGTAACACAGGCTTGCACGTGGAGAAGGGCCTCATATCACCCACAGGTAGTTTGATGAGAACAAAGAATTTTGGATAGGTAAAAGATCCATATCCAGGTGCAACAAAAACTTTGTGGATGAGGACACAGAATAACAGGGCTATTCTATTTCTTGAAATGAAATCTCACCTTTTCAAGGTCTCAGAAGTACAATTCTCAGCAATCCAATCCACAAAAAACACTCTTCAGARAGAGGTGATTTCCAACCTCTATCTGTTAAGTAAAGTTTCTAAAAAAGGTTAGTATAAGCCTAACTGTGGYCCAAGTAACTCTGGTGAAAAATCACTATAGAATTCAATGGAGAGTGTCCAAGTGCTTTTCAAAGTCACACAATTTAGCCTTTGAAGTAAGTTTATCAATTCAAAGAAAGATGAGAAAAGTCAAGAAATACCAATGCCAGCCACTTCTTTACTTTAGATCAACTACRCAACAATAGTTGAGCATGTCTGAACAACAGTACTAATTTCAGTGATATCATTCCAAAACATTACACTGAGTGGAAGAGCATTTGAATTATGAAAAAAACAAACCCTTGTGGCACTATCCATTTAAAGATGCCAAAGAGAAAGATAGATGGATTCTTCATTGGATCATTCTTTTATTTATAAATACACAAGTCAGTAGCAGCATAGTTCATTCTAAAAGGGTACTTCATTATTGCAAAGTGTAGTTTTTCTTGGTATTTTTCCTCCAGTAAGTAGCAATATGTCAAACCCCACATATTTAACTCACTTCTCTTGATGTCAGAAGACCATGGCATACCCTAAAGAACAAATATTTGAATAGTGCYAAAATCCTGTCAGCAAAGTCTTGGGTACCCATCTGTTACACAGATAATATACATACTGAAATGACTGACATTTGTTACCAATACTAACAAAATAGTCAAGACTTGTGTGTGTGTATATGGATAACACACGGTATGCAAATCTGTATGTATATACAAGTACATCTATTAGTTATATGTCAATATGCATATAATTTTCTGCCTAAATATTTACARTCAATTAGTATATTTTTCAGGCTTAGTTTTTATATTGCTTTCAGCTGACTGAAAGGGCATATGGAAACAATAGGAACATATGGAAGAAAAGATCTGTTTTAAGACCAGATTGTGRTATGTTTACTCATACTGAATAACATACAAGGAATATTCCTCCTGTGGCATAAAATTATCTGCTGTGAAGAAGTGTCACAATACAGAAGTTTATTCACACTGTTAGGWATTTGCCTTTTATTTACCTGCAGTAGTGATGATGTCACATCAGAACTAAATCTGGAGTTGGATTGTTTCATTTATTTCCAAATGCTACCCCAAGGTAATTTTCTTGAATCAGGGTTACTCTTATTTTCAAAAACTGAGAACAAGCTCTTACCTCTGCTGTTTAGAGATTAACATGAAGGCTTATTGAGGTTTCCCATTTATAAACATTATGCTGTTTAGTTTATCAGCTTAGAAGTGGGACTTTTCAAAATGGATTGCCAATGCCACACTGTATCCAAAGAGTGTTTAAACTGAAAAATTGTTTGCTTCTTAAGGCTGATGAGACACTGCATATTTTACTCACCCTATTTTGCCAAGGCAGTAGCATGGATCTCCAAAGTGTGAATAGTTTTATGTGTAAGGGGTGCACAGTTACTCACCCTCTTGTACCTTGGAGAAGGAATGGAATTTCAAGCTTAGCTCTGAATACCTTCCTTGAASAGCCTGAAGTTTAACTGCAAATTCTTCCACCTTTTCCTGCTGTAGCCACACTGGTTCCAAAGTCCACCTGAGTTCCTGTCAAAATAGCTGGAGATATTGGTTCTACAGCACTAAACCCCAATTTTTTATTTGTACCAAACACATGTACCCACACAGACACACAAGAGGAAGTCCAAGGGATGTTTGAAAAGCATTAACCCACTTTACCTAGGAAAATGCCAATTTGCATAGATGACTACTATATGTACAAGTAAGAAAATGTAATTAAGGCTCTTATGGTAGACATCACACACATGAGCCCTCCATTCAATTCCATAGGAGGTTGCTGCTGAGGTCTTGATTCTAGCTAAATTCTACTCCTTGATTTTAGCCCAAAGTTAATGATACATGAAGGGGAGAGATCTTCTATTTTAAAAATCCTGATCCTGCAAACAGTTTTACATAAATGCATCATCTGCAGAATTAGAAATGCCCCAAGGTTCCATAATTAAAATATGAAAAAAAAAACCCCAGAACCAACATATTCTTAATCTGAATAGACTCTGCTAATGGAAGTTCTATCACTCCTCTGCACACATCAACTTAAATACATTTGTGCTTGATGCAAAGTATTTAAAATTAAGAAATGCAATTGCTGCTCAATTATAAATCTGTTAACAAAATAATTCTAGCTTATTTCTCAAAGGCAAATATTAATAAAGTAACTGTTAACTTCAATGGAATTTCAATATAAAAAATAGAACTTTACTAGGGATTTGGATTATTTAGACAGATAACAGTATTTTGCAAAAGAGAGAATGCAGAATGCCACAACCACTTTAGAAAAATACAGCACTGCCAGTTTATATCTRTATAGATTATATCTATATAATCTGGAACAAATCTGTGGATATGCCCAGTAACAGAAGATTCTTAGTTCATTCTCTTTTTTAATCTAACATCTACACTACTCTTTTTTTGATTTACTAGCAGTTCAATAAAGTATCTGTTCCCAGTCAGTATTCATTCATTTTCTTGACAATAAACTTGTAAAAAACTCTTGACAGATCAAACTAATATTGAGTCAGAAGATCCATGAACCTAGGGCAGCTTCRCATTTCTAATTTGAACTCACAGGACAGAAAAGTTAAATATTTCATAATAATAAGGTAAGCAAATAAATTCCACACTTGCCATGGAAACACTGACACTCAAACTAACAGCAGCACTTGATCACACTCTAGTCATCTAATGTTATCCTTCAGACCGTAATTCTGCAGTGAAACTCCCTCAGCATGCTAGCCCAATCATACCTCCTTACGTATTTCTGGGTTACTTCTTTGGCACTGGGACTTGTCTCTTTCTCCTGGCTTGTAAAGCAAGAAGCAGAGTGTTTTCATACCCTAAGCAGTAGCACATAGAATATTTTAGTCRCATCCAAGTATAATTATGGGCAGGATACTGTCCATACACTATTCTAGTAGAAATCTTTCACAGAAAATAGATCTTGAAACTCACAGTAGCTTCCCCATACCATTACTTCCTCTGTAGCTGCAGACAGAGGSTGGGGAGCTTGGCAGGCTGAGGCACCTGATCCCACAAGACGCTCTGTGTGAGACAGCATCCCCTCAACTCCAGCAAACACAGCTGGAGTTACAGACACTCAATACATCACATAAACAGGTCTATAAACTCTGGCAGTTTTGCACATGACTTACCTGAATATGAAAGCAACTTAAGTGAAATGAGGCAAGATAATTAAGAATGTGCACATTCTAGCACAGACCAAGGGCCACTTCTTAYCACACCCAAAAGGCCATTTCTTGTTGCACCCTGCTTTTAACCTGAAATCCACAATACAGATCAATAGCTTATCGCCAYAAAAAGCATGCTGTGAGGGTTTTGGTTTAGGTGGGTTTTTTTTTTTTTGGTTTTTTTTTTTTCATTTTACACAACCATAATACTTGAAAGGAGAAAAAGAATCCTAAAAAACTAAAACAAAGTCCTCTAGAGACGTAAGATCAGGATGGAAACAAAATCTGACAGTAGGCAAAGCTATTTTGCTACCCATCCTTAGAGTCATCTCCCAATATGCACAGCCAATAAGCAGTAAACATTCTGGTCATGACAGGAAAACATTTCACAAAGGCTCTCTATGTTTCTAAAGGACATGAATTGAATTTTTAATAAAACGTTAAGTCTCAAAGCAATTCAAAAGATTGCATTTCGAAAGGGAATCATATCTTAGCAAAAGAAATTCTACAGAACTGCTACTGAAATAGCTAACAGAAAGCTTGAAATGTGACATGGAAGAAAGACTGCAAAGTGTCTTGACATTGCTGTCATATTACAAGTCAGTACTTCAAGAGCAATGAATGAGATGTAAATATTTACCCTGGCTAGACCAAAGAATGCAAACAGATTGCACAGATATAATAAAATGTGTCAATATCTTTAGTGCTGGAAATGGAAATGTTAACTCTGCCAGGCCCACTGATCCTGAATGATGAATACAATCAATTACATTTTTCACCTGTCAGTCATTCACATCATTGCTTTTCTTGCAACTGACTGCTCTCTGCCTTCCAATTCTTGTTTCAAGGCACTGAACAACTTTTTATATCCACTTTTCATTCAGTCTTACTAACAGATTCCCTACTGCCATCTCAGCTTAACACTACCTGTTTCAGAAYTTATCTGTTTTCTTCCCATGTTTTCTCAGTGTTGCCTGTGTCCACAGGCTCAGAAAGGTGGCTCCCCTGGTCTCTGAAGTGTCATCTTAAATCTCGCTCTTCCTCAAGCTCCACAAATTTTAACCACCACCTAATAGTCTGATCCAGAGTTCACTGGTCAGCAAGAGCCATTAACTTCAACAGGCTATGAATCAGGACCAGATTGCTGCCAGTAGCTCTGGACTGAAGTCTAGCTAAAGAAAAGTAACAAAAGAAACTGCATGGGTACCCTTGTTGTTAATTACAGACTGCTACCTGAACAGTCATGGCAATACTATATCCTACGTTAATACCAGCTGTTACTATTTCCAATGTATTTTTATCCAGGCCTTATGCAAAGGACTAAGGCCTTACATTGTTGTGCCCTTATTTGTACAAATTCAGGGATAGCAAAGGTCTTTGACAGAGCTTCAATAAGGTAAGCATACACTCGCTCCCATAATTTATTTTATATACTAGAAAATGCCATTCTTCACCTAGCTGGGTAAGACAAGGAAAATCATGTTTATGAAGCAGGTTTATAAATAATTGCAAAAAAATATGAAGTTAAAATGGGGTTTAGAGTGAAAGAGTATTTGAAAGCACAATGAAAAATTTAAATTTAGTATGTTTTAAATTCTCACTAGTGAGGATATAAAATTCTGTTCTTCCAAGGAACCTCTGTCTAATCCCATTATTAATCTTCCATTTGAAGAACATTCTGGAAAGCAAAAATAACACTATGACTTTATTTTCCTTGCCTTCATTTGTTCTGGTACTTAGTCCCTCTTCATTTAATTCCCCCTGCCTCTTGCAACCTCAGGTCTCTAATGCATATTCTTTATAAGGCAAGAAATCAAATAAATTGCTTTTGCCCACCTTCCCTTCTCCTGACAGGTTTTAATGTTTTGTAAGTGCCTTGTTGTAAAGCCAATGCTGTTCTGCAATCCCACAGTGCTCCCACCAAGTGGTACAGGGAAATCAGTTCTAACAGACAGTTCAGGCAATCTAATGTGCAACAATAGGATACACAAACACTAGGTAGAAGATTCTGTTCTTGTTATAGGAAAAGTTAACATCATCAGACAGCCACTATTGCCTATATAAAGCTAAAATATTACACATTTATTAAAAAGTATGCTGTGGTTTGAGGCTATTTCAACAGTGATTTGACAATAATTACAATTCATTTTTTACCCTATACTGAACAAGGAACTTTAGGGAAAGTGATAAAAGTAACACTGCCTATTTCCACATAATTTTGCAACATGTATTAGCAAGGACAAAGCCAATTAGAATGACCTTCATTGAAGAGGTTYGGTTTTGGGCATACAGGATTTTGGTTTTATTTTTTCCTTAAAGATATTTATGCTAACACTTTTATTATAATGAAGTACACTCCACCCTCACAGTTTCAGCTATAGAGGCAAATGCTTTGTAGAAATGAAATTACTGTTGCAACAAGGTTGCTTATGAGATTGTTTAATGCAAAAAAAAAATAGAGTTGGGACACAGTACATTGATAGGGGGTGGAGTGTAACACATAAATACAAAAGAGGGCTATTACTTCTGTCATCTGACGATGTGGGAAGAGAGAACAAAACCAAATGCATTTTCTTTCTAGCACTGAAACATGCAAAGACAAAAATCACAAATTGTATGCAGCTCAGAATAATAAAAAGAAATGCCCCAGTATACTTGTTTAGATTTTTAAAAAATGTATTTAATTCTCTGATCTTTCACTTCAAAACTTAGAATTAAGCAATGAGTGAACAGGATCTGAAATACAGACAAGGCAGTGCTCACATAACATTAAAAGGCATCTTTTAAATGCTGCTGTGGATTTCTAAACTTACACTGAACAGAATTTTTAGTTTTTGGGAATTTGAAATGCAATATGAACTTGGCCATATTACATGTATTTTTTTTTAAGTGGAATTGTAAATATGCAATAAATTGCTGTTCCRAAGAGGCAACGTGCAGAATTCAAAATTGTTTCTTGCAGGATTCTGTTGACCTGTGTGTGGAGAGATATCGAAGCAGTAGTACAAAATCCACAGCTCAAGCATTAAATCCTAATGGCTGGATCTCTGAGTACACTGTTGTCCAAAATATATCACTTCCTTTTAACCACTGAATTTAGTTTTAGGAAAATAGCTGCTCACCAACTTTAAAAAAAAAAAACAAACATAAAACCAAAAAACAAACCAACAAAAAACACAGGGAAGGTTGGAGRAGGGAAGAGGTGGAAAGAGCTTATGCATTATGATGACATTTAGCACAGAGCTGCAAACAGAAAGCAAAGGCAAATATTTCAAATGTGACAGATTTCAACCAGAAATGTGAAAATATTTTTTCCTAGCAAATAGCTTGCCAGAGTTGGYTGGGACAAAATTTGGGTTGCAGCTACAGGCTGAAGCAGCAGTGTGGAGAAAGAAAACAAACAGGCATTTATCTTCCACCCCAACACCCCCTTTCTCTCCCAGTTAGCAAAGTATGACTGATGCTTTTGGTTGGCCRCAAGGCAAATATTAGCTAGAATCTCATTTAGCTACATCCACATCCACGGTCCCAGATGCTTAAAACTTATCATGGATTAAAGCCATGAAATAAAAATTTAAAAAGAAATTTCAATTTGAAATTTTATTGGCATGTTGCTGGAATGGTCAACATCGATTGACAGGAGAGACTTTGTCCACATACTCTAAGAACAGCCTTCCTGCACCTCCCCCCTCTTTTCTTCCTCTCTCTTGCTCTTTCAGCATTAATGCTATTAAAAGCCAAACAAAATACTGGCTATGGGTGTAAAGAACGCTGGTTTTTTTTTGGAATGTTGCCATGGATCCTGCTTCCAGTCGCGTCCCACGGAAGGAGGGTGCAGCCTCCTGACTCTACGGCAGGCTGGTCTCCCCGGGCAGGGCAGAAGGAAGATAGCCACGTACTCCTGCTCCTCCCTATTCTTTCCCATCCACTATAGCCAGGTCTTTGATCACCCTCAGTTTGCCACTGGCATCGATCCTGCGCTTCTCACGTATTAGATCCTCCAGGCTGTGRAACCTCACCGTGTGCACCTTGTTCTCTGCCAAGTGGATCTTGAGATAGTACTGCTGCTGGTGCTGGGTGCCAGCAGCCGCCTGCAGCTCCCCCCCGGCTTTGAACTCCCGTTTCCCGAAGCGGCACCAGGCGGCGAAGCTCTCGGAGTTAGTCCAGCAGATCTCGTCGCTTTTTAAGCCCAGGTGCCCGCAGGCGTTCTGCACCACCAGCTCCGCCACCAGCGGGCGGAAGCGGTACCAGCTATTCACCACCCGGCCCACGTTGCCCGCGGCCGCCTCGTACAAGCTGTCCTGGCGGATCTGCCCCTGGTGCAGGTGGATGATCTGCCCGCCGCCCACGTACACGGCCCAGTGCGGCGGCGGGTGCTCCGACGGCCCCAGGTAGAGCAGCTCCAGCAGGTCCCCCGGCTTGCAGAGGGCGGGCAGGGCTGACACCGAGTAGACGCTGAGGTCCCCAGCCTGGGGGCCGCTGCTGACCTTGGAGAAGATGCATTCCTGGCCGCGGAAAGCGGAGAACTGGGTCTCGTTCAGTACCAGCTGGTGGTGGAGGTGGTGGGTGGGCGTCTCCTGCCCTGGGCTGCCGGAGCCCTTCACGCCGTACTTGTCTGGCTGGCCTCGCTCGTCCAGGTCCTCCTCCTCATCCGAAAAGAAGTAAGCCACCCCGACGCGTAGCTCGTCCTTCTCGATCCCCGAGGGGTCCCCGGTCGGCAGCTCGCTGTAATTCAGGTGGGTGATGCGATCCAGTTGATTTCCCATCAATGACAGGGCGAGGCGAGGGCAGGAATCGCCTGATCTAAAGGAGGGTGGGGTGGGCAGAGACAGAGAAGAACAAGAGATGGGAAGGAGAGTGCACGCAGAGAGAAGGAAATAAAGAACGGAAGGAACACACAAAAGACTTCAGCGATTCCGCTGTAAGCCCCGATCCCTCCCCGACTTCTTCCCTCCCCTTCGTGCAAGGGAGAAACTCCCAGTGCGGAC
>CADDXX010000077.1:1524209-1551198 GCA_902810485.1 Alauda arvensis | reverse complement strand
CCCCGGGCTGCCCCCGCCGGCCCCGATTCCTGGGCTGCCCCGATCCCCGGGCTGCCCCCGCCGGCCCCGTCCCCCGGGCTGCCCTGGCCGGCCCCGGGGCTGCGGAAGGCGGCCCGTCCCGGGGGAAGGGGGCTGGAGATCGTGCCCGCCGCGTGAAGCCGCTGCCAAGACACCCCTGCACCGGACAGGAGTACAAAAGAAAGAAATAAAAACAAATTTTTAAAAAGGAGGTAAAAAAAAAGTAATTTCTATCAAACTAACCCGCCCAGGAGGGACGGCCAAGCATTGCTCTGTCCCTCGARGCTGGAAGTGGGTGCCACTCACCTCACTTCAGCAGCCTCAAGTTGCACTTGTGCGGTCTGAGCTGATGATATCSTGGGCTTCCTTTTGCTGAGGAGAGACAGGCATTTCCAGAGGGCTGTTCGTCTCACCTCTTGCACCTCCTAGTTTAGGACGGYATGAAGTGCCTTAAGGAGGTATCGCCTAGATGTGAAGTCGGGATGCTTGATGGTTGGCGGTAGGTGAGGTGACTCTGTCTTTCCACATCTGGACAAAGTAGCAGTTGTGGATTGTCCTCAGGTGTGACTGGAAGACATGCTATGGCTTGTCTGGCAGTAGCAGTCCATTTCTTCCAAAAATGTATGAAATCTRAAAATCTGTCATCGGTAGTAGCTACTAGCAATACACACTTTTGCACCTAATTTTGCACATTATGAAAATGGAACTCAGAAATTATTTGTTCATTTGACCACTCTTCSCCCATGAGGCTGTGTCAATGATGGAATTGTAACCTGGTTCTTCTGTGTTCTCAGTCATGCTCTATAACTGTGTGAACTTCTGAGAAGTGAGAATTTAAATATTTAAGACACTTCATGAAAAAAAATCTAATGACATTCCTTGGTTCAGATGTGAATCATATTAAAGTACCATTTTTAGCTGGAAGTAAATCTACTCATTTCTTTGCAGTGAAAATAGTTTTGTCATCTAGCCATAAGTATTTCTGCTTTCAGTGTTTATGGGTAATATCTCTCTTCCCTGCTGTCCTTTTCTCAGTCTTCAGGTTTAGTTATCTGAGAACAATAATGCCATCACTTTATTCTCATTGCAGAGACATACATCCTTAAATAAAAATAGTGAATTTCCATTATTCCGGGTTCAAGCTGTATATATACCTATATATATATATATATACCTATGTTCACATGGATCAAATGCTGAGTTTCTTAATGAATGTGTTTATTTTGAGTGATTCTTTTATTTTCCCATTCAAATATTGGTATAGCTGTCTGTCTAGAACGGCATTTTCTTGTTCTCATTATTTTTTTTTTAATGTAAGCAAAGGCATCACATCATAGATGGAGGAGGAAAAAAAAGGTATATTTAGTGAAGTTCAAAGACTGACATCAGTTATATTTTCATTGTGGCAGTTATGCTAATTTGTTGATGTTTACAGACTTCCTATGTATCATAAACTCAGGGGTTATGACCTGAGACCACAGGAATTAAGCTGATTTACAGCAGTTAAGGATGCAACATTCATGGTCTGTAGAGTCAGAAAGATAATTTGAAAAAAAATTGAAAAAGAAAGATTGTTTTCTAATATATGCATTTTAAAGTTTCAGAGGACTCAACATAACAGATGGATGTTATTTATCTCTAGAATTGTGTAAATACTTTTCTAATGACTGTCAGAAATTTTATGTCCTTCTACAGCATGACCTTCACCAACTGGGACATTTTAAATTAAATTATGAGGACACTTCAATAGGTTCAGAGCTAAGGCTGTAAAACAGTGTTTAAATATTTTGATTATTTGTAATAACTGTTAATGTGCTTTATTGTTAAAGCTAGTCCAAGCTGAAGCCATTTTCTGTAGACCKTCATCGRCAGTTTCTGTTTTCTAAACACTYAACATTTTTCCTGTTTAAAGTCTGCATCTTTTTAGGTTGCACTCGCACAGTTCACACTTCCCACGTTTGCCAATCATCAAGGCTATGTGGAGTAATTTTTAGATAGTTCTAAAYAAACAAAACATTATTTCATCCTTTCTATACAAAACAGTGGAGAACAGACTGCTTCAGCAAACTGCAGGTGCAGAAGGATGGAGTCTGGGTATAGGAAAGGCTCTGCCCTGGGAAGTAGGAGTATCTCCTGCCAAATTTTTAAAACGTTTTTTTGGGCAATCCCTCCAGTGGTTTTGSAAGTCTGCTCAAGGAGAGGATTCTGTCTCTTGTTGAAGCACTTAAAATCCCTTACAATTCACCTCAYTTCATGACCTCTATTCAACACACCTACAACACCCATTTCCTTGTTTCCTTCAACACATTTCATTTCAGTTCTCTTCTCTGTACACTGTTTCATTAGTGCTTTGTGCTCTACCACTATTCCTCAGGAAGAAATTTTCCCTCAGTTTCTCTTCAGTCACAGTTTTATGATAGTGTCAAGAAGTTGCCTTAAAAAAAGAAAACACATACAAAAAACTCCCATCAACCAACAAACCCAAACTTTTATATAACTGTGATTAAAGGACACCGCTGGAGACGCCTGTTTTGTCTGAGCTAATTTGATTAATTAATTTATTATCTCCTTTAGATGTTTAACCTCTGGGTGCTTCCTTAGCGAAGCAGTGARTGCAGGGTTGGCTGCTCTTAGATGAGGGCACTGGCAGTGCAGCATCACTCTGTTCACACTTCCATTGACCAGCTTCAGCCTCATTAACCGGCCTCATAATCTCTCCTTGCACCAGGACATGGGAATTCACAACATTCCCAACATGTTATTACTGACCCTAATAAGTTTTTTCTGCATTCTGAACATAAGAAAAAACCCCAACAACATCATAATCTCTGGCTCTGTCCTGGTCTACTCTGAGAGAGTGAATTTATATTTTTCCATTGCTGTTTTTTCTTTTTGTGCTTTTTCCCATACTTGGCATTTTGTAACTGTTGCATTTWTATTTAATTTAAAACAGTGAAAACCCTTAAAATATGTGGCAAAATAGATACTYAGAAGCTTATTTTTTAAGCCTTATTTTTAAAATGTTCTTTTAATCCTGCCTTGAGCTGAGTTTTGGAGCCTTGGACCTCTGTTGCTAAAAGTGGTGCTGAAACTACCCTTGATTTTAATGAGTGGAGAGCATTTGCGCAGAAAAATTTAGAAACACATGTTTCAAAAAACAACCAGAGATAAAAAAAATATGATAACTGTGGAAACTTTTTTATCTATTATGAACTTTAGATTGTAGGAATCTGTCCATTACAATCCTGTTAACATCAAATCTCARATGCCCAGAAGCTCTTATCTATTTCAGGCACTCTACACTTGGTAGAAACTAAATACAGTTTCTACATTTAACTAGTCTGGGAGAAGAATCCTGAGGTTTTGGATAGGCTGAGGGAGTTGGACCAATTCAGCCTTGAGAWTACAGAGGGAGAYCTCATCAGTGTCTATCAGTATCTGAAMGGAGGATGTCAAGAGGCTGGACCAGGCTCTGCTTGGTGGTGCCAGGCAATAGGACAAGAGGCAAGGGCAGAAACTGATGCACAGGAMRTTCCACCTGTCATGAGGAAGAACTTCTTTACTRTGCAGGTGGGCAGACACTGGAACAGATATCCCAGAGAGGCTGTRGAGTCTCCCTCACTGGAGATATTCAAGAACTGTCTGGACACAAACCTGTGCTGTGTGCTCTGGGATAACGCTGCTTGAACAGGGAGGTTGGACCAGATGACTTGCTGTGGTCCTTTCCAGATTTTGGCCCTTCAGYCTTGGACAGCTTTTGCCATTTTTATCCATTGATGGTGAAATATAAAATGTGAAAAGTTAAGAAGATAATTGTGGTCACAGTTTTTCAKTTGCCTCTTTTCTGCTCTTCTGTTAGCTTCGGGTGACTTCAGGATTCTTGTATTCACAGGGTCACTTGTAAGTAAAATTGTCCAGGACCTACTGTTTGGCCCTGAGGTATAGTATAACCACATAATTGTCTGTTTGAATGTTCTAAACTCCAAAACCAAATACTACATCCAAACTACCTCCTAGGAATTATTCCTAATCCATTTTAATCCCTAAAATGTATGGAAGAATMGTATCTGATTTGTGCCAAGGCTTTTCAAAAGGCCGTGCTACCAATTAATTGTATGAATACTACATSACTGATCCTTGGGCTGGGCCTGTGTAGCCAACTGCTTAGACTCTACCTGGCTCATTTTTAACCAGTAACACTTGTAAACATTAATTTCTGATCAAGTGATACAACCAAAAAGATGTTGTAGGAAAGATTTTGAGTAGGAATGGGAATGAAGGAATACCTTCATTTAAAAGTTTATCTTTGGAAGGCTGTTATGTAGACAGAATCCCAAATGGGGTAGTCACTTTGAAGTTCTCAGAGTGCCACAGGTCAGGGTGCTGGGCATGGGCAGGGTTTGGGGAGCTGGAGTTGCACCCAAGMTGAGGCCAAGCCAAGGGAAGTTGAGGCAGTCATGCAAGGCCATCCCAACTCTGCAGCCTGGTCTGAGCATGGGCCAGAGCTCTGATGCAGCTCCCAAGTCAGGCCTGAAGCCCCATCCTAGCTCCASAAAACTCCTCTTCATTAACTTAGCTTTTCTCCTGGACATCTTATCTGAGGTTCATCTTATCAGACCTGATCTTGAACAGAAATAGCAAACCCYGAGGAAGTGACGGAAGAGTCAGTCAATCTTGCACTCAGATCCCTGACAGTAGCATCATATTCATTCATTGGAGTATGAAAGAAAAATAGCTGAGGGACTAGATTTTCATTTAGATGTCCGTGTCTGTACACTAAATGAAAACTGAACTGAATGCATCAGCTATTTTTTTCAGGGGGGAAGATGTYATAGCTTAAATTACTAATCTAAGCAAAGAAGCCTCCCCCATGCTTACAGCAGTATCCTTTATGAACTTTTGAAGAATTGGATGTTGATGACCATGAMGTTAGATCAATTAACAGTATATTTTATTTCTTGATCCTTCTATTTCCTGGATTGTGTCTTTCTCAAAGTTATTTTGAGTGYTTCAGAATGTCACCATTTTCATATAGAGACAGAAGAAACTAAACAACAAAACCAACAACATCAAAACCCTCTAAGCAGACATGACCACAGTCAAATAAGGAGAATTTGCTTATTCATAGTAGAATATTAGACTTATACAAGCTTTTTTTTGTTTGTTTGTTTTGGGAACGTAGTCTAAAAGTCATACTATTTACTTTTTCTTTGGTCTGTGTTACAGAATAATATAAATATAGTCTAGTCTTATGGTGAACCTAACCAAGTGGTTGCAGCCATAGAAGCAGTGGCTATGTGTTTGAAAGATCTTGGTAAAGTAAGCTTGATCTTAAATTTGCTAGTTTAATCAAATACAGCTCCAAGTAGATTCAGTATAGGAGAATTTTTATTCTCTTGTTTTTATTTTATATTTATATATTTATATATATTTTATATTTATATTAGCCTATTGGGTGTGGGATTTTTTGGTTGGATTCTTGKTTTTTTGGTTTTGTTTTTGGGGTTTTTTGTCTTCTTTTTTGCTTTTGTTTCAGTAAAGACCCAGTTTCCTATTATGTTTAATAAGGAGTAAGAGGGTTCCAATTGATAGCAAACTTTCACCCCAACTGCCTACTCCCTCAACTTCTTTCATAGCTTATTCTGTGATCATGGAGTTACAGGGTGAGCTTGAATCCACAGCACTGCTATAATARGATGCTGAATATCTGCCAGAAGAAAAACATCTTTTTTAAAGGTGTTGGCACTCCAGAGCTGGTGCTCTGAAACTGAAACAGTCATGAATATTGGTCCCTTCTGATTATGGGATTTTGACATGGCTTTAATAAAGRTGGTTACATTGTTCCTTCTGTAAAAGGAGGATAATAATGGCAGTCTACTAGGAAAATTTCCAGTCTCCTCTWGATCTTGCTACAAATAAATCTAAAATAAAAATGACATTGGAATATTGTTACAGGGAAAAATATCTCTAGAAATTAGTGCAACCTCAAAAAATGAGCTGCCAAAAAAAAAAAAAAAGTCTTTGTACTTTTCTTCTAATGCAGTTTTGTTAGGTGGATTACTGTCACGTGGCAGATCAACTTTTTGATRTCTTTGTTYAATGAACATTTTGCAGTTGCAGACAGGGCTTTCCTAAATCAGTTTTAAAGATTGGAAACCTTTTGAGAAATATCAGACCATAAGGAATAAAATTGYGGTTCTTCACAAAAATTACATTTTCATTGTATGACTCTCCACTGATGATGTGCTAACTTTGTCCCTAAATGACTTAATAAGAAATAGATAATAAATATATTTCCAAGTGCCCACTGGTTACTTAAATATGATTATCTTATTATTAGCTCTTTTCCAGAATACTGAAAGAGAAAAGGCAAAATGTTTTCCTCAGTTTGACATGACATTTTCTTGCATTTCCCCTTTAAAACTAGAGAGCTTGTCCCCTATACTTCCTATTTTTGCCTTTTTCTTTTTTTTAGTTATAAAGCTGTATGCAGCCTAATATCTGCCTATAACAGGGTTATTTGCTTGACTTTTTCCATTTTCATAARTGCTTTGGGATCCTTTATTAAGTCATTGTTCTGTAACTGATTTCTATTATAATTTTGCTCATTTTTAATAATATGTATGATATTTCTGCTGCCCTGAAGGACTCCCCTGAAAATTAAATGTTGAAATAAAATGAACATCCAATGCTTCTTTCTATTAGG
Source organism: Alauda arvensis (assembly GCA_902810485.1). Taxonomy (NCBI): domain Eukaryota; kingdom Metazoa; phylum Chordata; class Aves; order Passeriformes; family Alaudidae; genus Alauda; species Alauda arvensis. The sequence goes on along the minus strand of CADDXX010000077.1, from coordinate 1,544,474 downwards.
CTAGTTAATATTTTATAAAATATATCTTATCTGTGAGTCTTTCAATACCTGAACTTGACAATTACTTTCTAAATATTATAAACCCTRACAAATACCCCTTGACTGAATAGCAAAGCAGAAATTCAATCTGTGTGGCACTTGCTATYCATAAACAGCTTGAGCTTCACTCTCATGGTTTATGCTGTTAGCTGAACCCTTTTGACTGAGTTACAGAACTAGATTCAGTAAAGGAATTCTACATTGCTATAAATGAAAGGTTTTGGAGGGAACTTCTATTTTTCTTTTTCAAATATTGAGCTCAGTCCTGGAGACCTAAATCATTCAAAATGCATAACAGTTTTAGGGCCAGACCAGCATCATCCTGCCTACAATAAGAAAAGGCTGTTGGAGATACATGYACACAGTTTTCTTTGAATCCAGTGAGATTTCTGTCTGCATTCAAAGAAAGAATACAGCCATRGATGCTTAGAAATGACAAATGCATACAATTAGAATTCATTCCATTTGCTAAGCTGTATAAGTATTGAATAAAGTAATTGAGATCGCACTGTGATGCCATTAAAAATAAGTTTCTGCTCAACAAAAAATGAGTAGCCCAAATTTGTAAATTCAATACTATTTCCAGTAGTAGTTTCTAAGCAACATTTTCCCARCCTCTAAACAATCTTGGGTCCATTGGGTYGTGTCTATTCATGTAAATAATTCTTCCACCTCAAAGTCTGTCTCAGCTAATTGGCTCTCAGGTTAACCCTRTTACCTTTGTACTCTTTTTTTGTGGATTGTGTCCACACAAAACTATTGTTTACAGAAGGATTTTTCAGAGTTGTAGCGTACTAAACTGTAACCAACTACTTTATGTATAATGCATAAATGAGCTCATTTTACTTAGCTGTGTTGTTTCTTCAATAATAGTGGAAGGCAAAAGCCATGCAAAATTTATGCTTATCCCTAAGTTTAGAAGATGCAGCATTATTTCAATATACTCTGGACAGGTTGCGTAAGGTATGATAGTAGTACCTTAACTTCTTCCTTCCCACTTTAAAAAAAGCAGATATTAATTTGATTTTAGTTGAGAAAAAATCTGACTGAAAGAAAAGAAAAAATCTGACTTGAGACAAGACTGGTTTTGTAGCTGTTTGTTTTACTCTTAGCTGTGGTAAAAAGTCTTCTAGTTACCCTGTTCATATCACTGAGACCTAGGCTGATGCCATTAATTATTATTTTAAAAACTAGAAGCACTTTTCTGTCTAAAACATGGGCATACTACTCAGGTGTCAGAATTCTGGGTTTAGTTCCTTGTGTAGCCACAGTTGTTTAAAACTGTCATTCAGTTGAAGTGTGTACCTGTTAGTTAAAACACAATACAGGCTATCTGGCTATTCTCCAGTTACTMTGTTGCAACTTTGCCCCTGTTGAGAAAATTATTCAAAGGAAMAGGAACAAAACTTTTAACTAAGAGATTAGAGTACTCACATGAAGGMAAAAGTACCTGGGTTTCTATTTCTGTTCCCATAGTTCAAAGACTCTTTAATAGAAATAGCCTTTGGGTGAGAATGTTCATCCAAAAATAGGTGCTTCATTCTTTCCTACAAAACAGAAGAAAGAATTGTGTCCTGCTTTCCTGGTTTCATGGTTTTGGATTTTACTGCTGATTAAGGACTGGGTGCTCAAGTGCATCACAATTTGTGGCAGGCATGTTTTAAAACCTCATGATTTTTGTTGTGCTCAAGCCTGCAGTGGATGGCTGGTGATGCAGAACACAGCACAGAGGAGGATCCCCAGGGATTTAGCAGGAGTTCACAGCAGGCCCCTGTTGATAGGTGCTGTGCTGCTTACATTCAGGAAACTTCAGGCATGCCTCTAATGAGAAGCAGTAACCTCTGGTAAATTCAAATCTACCGTCTCTCCTGGGTTTAAGTGCCTCCAAGTTTAGGTGGCAGCTGTTACTTTGCTTTTCAGATTACAGTTTCTGCCTAAACATCTCCATTTTCTCCAAATCCTTCTTTAGATGTTTAAAKGCATTATTTGCTCTGTCCTTTAATCTCTGTTCTGCTTACCTTTTCTTATGTAAGTGGGAATAGTGGTGCTTCTTTTGCCTCACAGAAAGTATTCTGTGTTGCCTGACAGCAATTATACAGGACAGGGGCTGTCTCCAGGGGGGACATCTCTCCAGGGGAGGTAAAAGTGAAATACAACAAACATGGATATGGTGGTACTGTCAAACACAAATAAACTTCAGTAATATAACTGCACACTCATTTCATTTCACTCTCCTGATCCTTAGACTATCATTGATGTTTTATACACAGTGCTCTACGAATGATATTATTTTGGATGTCATCAAGTTTGGRGGGGTAATAATCCACAATGGAGATTAAATTCTGTGTGTGAAAGCGTGGCCCCTGCAGCCTCTGTGCTGTGCTTGCAGAGAATGAGAGGATTGGTAATGATAGAAGGCCTTTGAAGACTTTGATCCCTGGGATAAGCTTGTAGAGATTGTTGTTCTGTGGCCATTTCATGGGGAGATAATCACCTGAGGCTGAGATGGTACCCATGTCCAGAATATGGTGAAATTCACAATTATACAGCCCTGATATGGCCAGTGAGGATTTTAGCTCAGTTAAAAAAAAAAAAAAAAGGAAGACAATTTAGAAGTTCTGAAGTTTTTGAAACTTTGCCAAGCATTAAATACCACCACCTCCCCCCCAAAAATTAACCTATTAAAGTGTAATTTTTTATTAAGTCAATGTTTTTGACCTGAAGAATGGGATTTTTWAAAATATGCACTTTTTTAATTATAAAAAAAGAGATAATTATATATGAAGCATAAGTAAGTGGAAAGTGAAAATTTTTTGAAAGATGAGGGGTTTTTTCTCATTAATTATAATGACTAAATGCTAATGTCAAAACAAAATATTTAGAATCTGCAAAAATGATGAATATTTTTGAACTGAAAAGTTTTGCTGAATTTAACTTGAACTTGAAAAATGTTTCATATGACTAATATATTTGTCAGTACACAGATTATTTGCCAAAATAAAACAGAAAAAAAATAACTGTTTTAAATAAAACATCCTGACAGCAGCATGTGAGCTGGGTCTATAACTGGAGCCATACATAGTATTGGACACATGAATACTTTTCCAGGCCAGAAATAGGTAATTCCTTGCAACCCCAGAGGTACCTGTACCCCTGGGTACAGGTATCAAACTGGKCTTTGATAACCCACACCAAATATGATTAAGCCTTATTTGTGTGTCTAGTTGAGTATCAGAGATAAATGCAGCTAATAAAGAGGAAGTAGTCTGAGAATATCCAACTGTGTGTAAGTTAAACGGAAAATGGTGCAAATCATGTATGTTCATCTCAGTTTTAACTGGGCTCATGATTCTTAGTGTATAATTTTTTGATACATTATTTCTTGCCTTTTCCCCCCCCTTCTATTCACAAATAGCTTATGAGAAAATAGCTATTTTATCAAATGTATTAATTGAACAAAWTTGTTTTGTTGAATAATTTTCATTAACAGAAATTGCTTCTTGTTTTCATATGCACTTTCTGGATTACTGCTTGTGCTCATGAACAAAGACTTKAAAAAGGACTTGGAGTATGGAAATGTTTCTGGCACATAATTCAAACTCCTAAGTCCTCTTTATAAATGAAATAGTGGGAGTTGTCATGGTATCAGAATAAAATCCTGTCAGTACAAGATAGCTGGAAGGAACCAAATCACATCCAAAGGAGAGATAGAGCACTATAGTTTGTAAACAAAAACTTTTGACCCTTTGGAAAAAAAGATATCGGGAGAAATACAATCTAATGCTCAATGTATTTTATGTARCAGGCAAATAAATTCATTGGTTTCCACATAGTCAAAAGAAAAATAAAAAGTAACACTTCAGTATATTATTATCTAATCTGTACCATTCTTGAGCAATTATCTCTGTGARTATTGGTCAATCACAAATAGTCTTTTGAAGGTCTTCAGAGTTCCAGAGTCCACAATCTCCCAGAAAATCTATTTCAGCACTTCACTATTTTTACCATTTAATTACTGCTTTCTAATATTCTACTCCTAATTTCAAACATTGTTGCAGTCTAAACACATCTTTTCTTGTTCTCTTAGGTCATGRAAAAGAATTTATTATTTCTCTCCTGCTTGCAACCTTTTATATATTTGAAAAATTTCTGCTTTTCAGTCTTTTTGTTTTTTCCTAGGTTAAAGAATCATCATTCATTCATGTTTTTCTTTCTCTCCAGTTATGTTTTCTAGAATCCCAGTTGTTCATACTATTCCACTGAGCTCTCTTCAATTTTAAATCTTTCACAAACTGTGGTGTTCAAAATTGGAAAAAGGAACCCAGCTGAGGCTTGAACAGAGCAGAGCAGAAGAGTAGAATTGTTTATAAGCTGTGTGACTGTTTCTGACTTTTATTATGGTCTATGCCTTTTTGCATCAGAGCAGCACTGTTAATTCACTTTTAGATTGTCACCCAACTACTCCTTTTTCTGTCAGATTATTGCAATATCAGGTAATTTCCCACATTCCTGAGGGATTAAGGTTTCTGACCTTAAAATTTTGAAATCTGTGATTCTTGTGAATTGCTACAACTTATTCCCCTGGTGATTATATTCAGAAATTCTTTCATCTTAGCAGAACTCTGTATCAGTAAGTCTCTTCTTGACAGAACAGTTCTTCTGTCTGAAGGACCCTGAGGAGAATTTACACTCTGCAAAGGGAGATRGAATAAGATTTAAGTAATAGATGGCCCACTACAGAGGAAAAATTTACTTACCATAGCTGTGTCAAGTAGTTAGAAGTCATTGAATCTTTCTCCAGGTAAAATCCATTTGTGGAAATGGAACGAAAAATGAGTTTTGAACATAATAAGAGTGGACTATGGAAATTATTAGTAATATTTGTTTAGGTGTGTTTTTATTTCTAGACAGTTCAGATCTCCTGAATTACACGATTTGGAAGGACTAATATTTTTTTTCTAATTTAGACTCATAGGAGTGGTATCTGGGAGGGGTATGTGGTGGTCCATGTAATGCAYCTCCTGTTCAAAGTGAAGGTAATGTCAATCCTGGATTGGCATCAGGTGTGGCGTTTTCTTACTTTACCTTAGGAAGGATGATGATTTCACCACTTTATAGACTGCTTCAGTGATGTGCTATCTGTATAGAGAAAAAGTTCTCATAATGTGCAATTTGAACTTCTCAAGCTGCCACTTGCTATAGCTGCTTCTTATTAAATTATCATTCCAAAATGTTTGGTCAGGTCGTATTTTTAATGGCACTTCTTCAGGAGGTAGGCTGCTTTTGGGCTGTGCTTCAGCCTCCTCTTTTCCAGACTAACACCTACATGTTTCTCCATTTATTGTAGGCCATATACTCTAGGCCCCTGAACAGCTTGTTTGCTTTCAGATGGCCTCTTTCTCATTTTCTGACACTCCTTTTGAGCTGTGGAGCCAAAAACTGGACATGCCACTCCAGGTGCAGCCTTGTCAATGCTGTGTAGAGTGACATGTTAAGTACTTGCCTCACTTCTACAAGTGTAGCCCAATATGCTCTTTGTCTTATTCATGTTGGTGGTGCACKTCTGCTCATACTCAGCTTGATAATTACTGCAACTCCCAGGTCCTTTTGGTCAGGTGCCACTCAGCCACCTCTGCTTTATGAGGTCATTCCACCCCACGTGCAGAATTTAAGCCTTCTCTCTCCTGAGCTTCACAAACCTTATGTTGGCCCATTCTTCCTTCTCTCAAGGTCTCTAGAGCTAAATCAGTATCACATGGTGTGTCAAGCATTTTTTCAGCAAGCTTTCTGAGGGAACATTCCTCTGCATTCCAGGAGGAAATGTTGGACTGCTTTCYCTCCCTAGAGTATTTGTTTCACTACCAACTGTTACACCTCAAGCCATTGAATATTGCCTTGGAACCCAGTGCTGCAGCCACTTTTCAGCCTAGTTAAAAGACTATTTATCCCACCACAGTTCCTCAACCACAAGAATGTGGGGGAAGGCACTGCCAAATGCCTTAGTGGAGTAAAAGTCACAGGAATTATTACCATTTACCTTCCCAATCCATCATTTTGTCATAGAAAGCAGCCATGTTGGCCAGGTAGGATTTGCCTTTGTAAATCTGTGCTGATCTTGGTTGCCTTCTTGTCTTTTGCATGTTCCTAAATGGATGATCTTCCTCAATCCCACCAGGGATTATACTTGGTGTGCCCAGCTGACAGTTCCTAGGAATTTCTTACCCTTTTTAAAGGCATGATCTGTTATTGCTGTGTTTTTCTGATTGTTAGGAAACAGCTTTATAATTACAATGGCCAATCTTCACAGCTTTAAGGCTATTTTCAGGCTCTACAGGCTAAATAATCTAGTTTTTCTAAATAATCCTTCTGCCTGGGAGCAGAGGGCTAGGAGCAGGCTTTTCTGGTAAGGCTGAGAAAAACCCAAAGTATTTMAGTTTTCCTTGCATTCATTGCCACGTTATCATCCCCATCCACCAGCAATCACTCATTTGGTTGCTGAATTAATTTTTCTCCATTACTTTTATGAAAGTTGATACCCTAGGTTCATCAAGCACATTGAATGCTGCATTACTTCTTATATTAGTGATGATGTAGCATCTCCTTACCCACCATGGTCTTGTTAYCTCCCACAAATGACCCTGCTGCTGTGTTGTTCTGTGGGAGAGAACTATTGCCAGTAAGGTTTATGATACTCAGTATTTAGAAATAAAGGGATGAGTTGGTATTTCTTATTGCTTGACTATGTTGTTGGATACTTTTTTGCACTGATGTCTTTGAGCTTCTTTTTGCCAGTAGAATATTCATTGAGCACACAGGAGATTCTGATTCTTTGCCTTCTTTGTTTCCTGGTTAACATCATCTTAATCCAGCCTTTCCCTCTAAACCAAGAGCAAAGCACAGCAAATGTTGTGCAGAGCTGTGATGTGCAGGAACCACAAGGGATAAAGTGTGCTCATTCATTCATTTGGGATGGCTCCTACATGACTGAGTGATGTGCAATGCCCTCAGTCTCTCTGAGGCCTGGAACATGTGTAGTTCTATGCCCAGCACTGAGAACGGTGGTAAGTCAAAAAACTTCTGGCAAGCTTTTGTCCAGAGTATGCAGAAAYGGGGTTATAGTTTTCAATTCATGTTTAAAACTGGTCAAATTCTTTTTAATTTTTAAAAGATGGTAAAAAAAAAAATGTGCACCCTGAGTGCAACTGTGATGTCTGGGCTTCAAAGCATGGTTTGTCTTTATAAAACCAGGTAGCTAAGACTTTTAATGTTAATTTTCCCCTAATTCAATTCTCCCAAATGGCTGAGTTGTTTGATYGAATATTGCCCACCAAAGAAACAGCCTCAGACATAGAAAATTTCATCCCAATTCATTAATATTTTGCAAAAGTATTAGCTATGAAAAGAGAGATTTGTAATTTGAAGTGTCAGGGAGCCTCAATAGTACATTATGTTACTACCTTCCTGCACAAGTAAGTTACTGGTATGTGATTGGGTATTTATTAAAGCTCTTGAACGRTTTATATTTTTTTTTTTCATAAATGGATGCAATAATTTGGCTCAAAGATGCTCTGAATCTATGTAGTTCTTTGTTACACACCTGAGAACAAAAGATTTGTAATAACAGTGAAATGGCAGTCTGAATTCAGAATGCCCATGCTTTTGTGTTTTGATGTCTCAGCTTTCATGCTATTTYTATGTTGTTTCTTTCATCTTTAATTTTACCAAGAGATTCATATTAGATGCATTATTAATCCCTGTAACACTGCCTTCCCTTCTTCTGCACAGTGTGAGAGATTTCTGGCTCCAACAGAAATAATAATGTGTGAGATTATTTTCCACATTTAATATGCAAATAAAAAAAATAAACAATGTGGATTTTCTAAAATCTCCATGCACTGTAATTTTCTTCCAAAGATTTCACTGATGCATTAGGACTGAGAGGCATAAGCAATCACCAAAAGCTTTTAAGCAACRATTTTGGTTGTGTACTTTATAACCTGAGAATTCTCAGCATGCAGCACKYTATAACACATACTGCACTGGAAAATAAACAGAAAAGTGAAGTTTGGTAACTGGACTTTCTGTAAGGGTTTGACACAGATTAAATGAAACACAATTCCAATATGTTGACCAGCTGCAGAAGAAGCAATTAAATGTCTTGCTGATGATGGCTTATGGGACCAATTATAGAATGTGTTTTAAAACATGACTGGTAGAGTTATGATTGCTGCAACAGAGAGGGAGAGGCAAGGGAAGGAGAATTGTGAATGTCTGATGGAAAGACTGATGATTTTGGAGCTGGGGTTTGGGGTTTTTTTTGGCTATTGAGTAAAGGGAAAGCTGATTCCACTTTGTATTTAAATGTGCATCATATTCTTTTGATTGTTTTATTTTTTCTGTAAACAGTATCACACCTGCACAAACTGGTCAAAGAAAGAGGAGCAACATGCATGGTGAAAGTCTGGCCATAKTATATCTATGTAACTGCAATAAAAAGGGAACTCAAAATCAGCTGATGGCCATCAGACTTCCAGGCGGGGAGCAACAGCAATAATCAACTTAAACACAAAATTATTATTGAAGGAGTATTGTGGGCCCAACCCAAAAGGYAAAATGCTAGCAAAGGGCAATATGTTTCAGTGTGAGGTAATGTAGCACCTTTTTAGCAGGTGCTTTTCTTCTATTAGAAACAACAATAATTGCATGGATGAATATTTTCTGAAATCTAAGCAATTTGAAATCTCTCATTTACAACAGTGCTGCAGATCTTCTGCCACCAGTGTTCCCCAGACAGAGATATGGTACTGCTCCTGTGATGCTGCTCCCAGATTTAGATACAAAGGCAATTTAGCTGCTCCTCTGTGTCTGCCAAAAGCACTGGGAGCCATGGTGGAGCCCCAGCAAACATCCCCGTTCCACACAACCAAGTTTGGATCTGGAAACAGAGTTGACACATCCTCAAAGCACTCTGCCTACATCAAAAATAACAGCCCCTCTACGGTTCTGGGTCCATTTTTCTGGTTCTCAGCWTTCAGTTCAGGTCTCTCTACTCCTGGTGTTCATAGCTAGAAATGAGAAGGACCCATGTTAGCAGTGTAGTCCTCTTCTCAGAGCAGTGCATGCCCTATGGTCTGTGCTCCAAAGACCAGTCACTGGTGCTTCAGAGCACAGCACAGAATGCTAAAGTGTGTTCCTTGTTCCAAAAACCAATTTAAGTTGTACTCTTAATTAACATGTATTTTCATYTAAAGCCAGAAAAATTGCTGTATTTTCTTCAACAATGATAAGGCATACAGAAATCAAAGTCTCCAATATGTTTCATTTGCTGTATACATGTAATATATTGCCAGAGATATTTGACTGTTTTATTTCCAGAAAAATGCCAGCATGATTTGAAAGTGAAAACTCTTCCACAGTTTGATTAGGAACAGGCTAATAGGGATTTAAACTGAGAAGAGAGGATGAATGTTAATTGTTTTCAAATAACATACTTTAAGCAGCACAGTTAGTTTCAAATAACAGAGGTAATCAYTGAAGTTTAATGTGAACTAAATTTTTTCTTCAGTTACCAGTTATTAGAATAATAACTCCAGCTTAAATAAAAAAATAAAATCAGAAGAATTATGCCAATTTGTAATAAGGCAGTTGTACTGAGACTCACCAGGAGTGAGTTAATTTTCTTCATAGGCGCTTTTATGGCACTCAGTTTTAGATTTGTTACCAAAACAGAACTGACAATGTACTAATTTTCCAGCAGTGTCTGCACAGCATCAAGGCTYTGTCTGGGTCTCAATGTGTCCCACTCCAGAGACTAGACTGGGATGGAAGGGGAAATAACCTCAACCGTCCAAAGAGATCATTCCTTGCTGTTTAACATCATGCTCAGCAATAAAAGGGAAAAGAGGGGGTTGTAGGGAGGTTARCAATTTTTTGCTTGGGAAATGACTGAGCATTGTTCTACCTGTGGGAGGTGTGATTGCCTTTACAACACATGGGGTTTTTGGGTTTTTTCTCTCTTCTTCCACATATCCTTCATTTATTAACACCTTATTTTATTTTATTTTTTTTTTTTAATCTTGGCCCTCAATTTCTAGTGCTTTCATTCTTTATTTTCCTTATTCCCCATCCAACTGAGAGCTGAGGAAGTGGACAATCAGCTGTGTGATGCTTAGCAAACCACCAAAGTTAACCCAGACAGGAAGTACAGGAAGCTGTTGGCAGACCTTCCTTGCTATTAACTTGTTTCAGGGACCAGTACTAAATGAGTATAAAATATCCATGTTCTGCTTTATTTATCTATTACAAGGCACTGGAGATCAGTGCTATTGGTTTCAGTAAAGCTGCTTCTGATTCAAGCTGTTCTACCTGAGATGAGATTATTGTCTATTATGGCTTCAATTAGGTTTACTCTCATCATACTCCTCTGTAAAAAATATTTCACAACAGAAAACAAATGTAATTTGGTATAATTCATGATTCATGGAACAAACACCTGCTGTTTCAAGTTGGGACTGAAAAACACTAGATGTGTTAACACAATGTGAGACAAAYACTGAAAAGGTGTAAGTGGCTGTAACACCATTGTTTTTCATGTGGGTACATGCATTCAGCCTTGTTTATGCATATTTAGACTGGGATTTAGCAGAGTTATTATAAAAATTTTAATAAGAAACATAAATGTGAGGCAGCTGGAGTGTATTCAGCTCTTCTTGTTGTGGCTGATATTTCTCATGCAATAAACAAGCTCTGTTAGAAATATCCTCTTCTTAAAATTTTAATAGTATTTAATCCATAAATACTTCTCTAAATACCTCTGTTTTACTAATCATAATGGAATRCATTCACTGCAAGAGTCATAAAACAGATGAGGCAGTGAAAATGTTTAGTGAACGTTAGAACTAATAATCATAATGATGCTAGAGCAGTYGGAGCACAGCACACAAAGACAGCAAGATGCTGCTGTAAGCTCCATGCACTCTTCACAGAAGCAGTGCAAATGGAAGATTGTATAACTGGAATTACAGGCTGCACTGGAATTGGTGTCTACCTCTGTGTTAGCACAGCCAAAAATGACATAAATGTTCATTTGATGTTCAGAATACTTCCTCTTTTTCTGCATTTGTTTTCTTTCCTGACCCTTTACAGCGCTTAGACTGAAGATTTTTGGTTTATCATCACTTCTTTGGGCTTTAGTTTCAGTTTGTAAAAGAAAGAAGGTTCATCTTYTCTATCACATTTGGAGGTGCAAGACTCAGCAGCCCAGCAGTGTTCTGCCATATCAGGTCTGAGTACATCACCCAGAGCTGCAGAGCTGTGCTGCTGACTCACCTGCCTGTGAGGTGTTAGGTGCTTGTACTGAGAGGCACACCARGTATGCTGTCCTCTTTTGACAGGAAACCCAGAAATGAAAATAAAWTTATGTTTCTGAGTTTGTGAGAACTGAAAATTCAAAAAAAGTCTAAATGGATAAACTCTTGGCATAAAAGAAACAAAACTGTAGTTCAAGGCTGTATTTGTTTAATTCATAGTTGGTCATTTTGGATGACTGTGTGTATATTGCATGCATGAGTGTGTATATTTATGTGCACATGCCTTAGGAGCCCAGTGGAATTGACATCAATTTGGGACACATTTTAGCCTGGAATAACTCCAGAAGAACTTACTRGCTAAGCCTTGCTGGAATTTATGGATAAGAGCAACATTAAGAAAATTAGCAGCAAATTTGCAGCAGTCATGCTGCAAGAGGGAAGATGGTMAAAAAAATTAAATAGAATAAATCAGACATTGAATAACTTCATTAAAACATAGAGGAAGTATTCCCTGTGAATTAGATATGTTCCCAGTCCCAGGTGAATATCTTCSAAAATCACCATACCTATGCTGTTGTTCCCTGAGGATCTGTGTTTACTTTAAGCTCAAACATCTGTGCATCCACTGTGAAGTCTTTCTACACAATGAAGAAATTAATTCTATATGTGATCATACATCATTAACTAATGGTGACCTATACTTCAGAAGATTATCAATGCTGATATTGTCATAAATAACTGATACCCTGACAAATAATGCAGTATAAACTTAATGAGTGCACAGCACTCTRTGCCTCAGGAAGAGTATTTCAAAGACCCTGTTTTTCCCAACCCTGATTGATGATTCATTTTGAGCTCAATAACTGCTCAAAGCTGGGATCAAAAATTTTGTCCTTGCTAATGTCTTGAATTTATTGAATTATTGTGTAGATTATTGTAACTACTCTGAATTAATTATTGGCTATGGATTTGCTGCTTTTTCAGTCAGTTGTGGGGGTTTCTTTCATCTCAATTATATTCTTCATCCATGCCACATGACAAATTTTTTTTGAGAAATTAAATAATTAATGAAASTGTTTCCTATAATAGCAGTTCAAACAAATCACGGGATTCTGACAATGGAGACACTATACATGCTCAGAAGGGACCTGTAAATAAATGCAAAGTAAAGGTGAGGCATGCAGGGAAATTCAAATCTAATTATTTATACAAAATAAAACAAAGCATCAAAACACACTCGGACAAGTACAACCTAAGTAGAGAATACCTTATTTTCCAGACTGCAGTGAGTGGTGGTATTTTGTATTTTCTTATCTTTCAGTCTCAGAAGTGACTATATTTAATGCAAGTTTCTGTTCTAATAATTTAGAATATGTAAAATGATGAGGCTTCRTTTTGAGTTAAATGGATCTATCTTTTTTTCTGCCAAGGGCCCTCTTCTGTACCTATTGAAATTGCAAATAAAATTCCTAAATAGCAAATCTTGGAAAGGGATTTGGACTTGGAAAAAGAGTACTAAATAAAGTAGCTTGAATACAATTTATGAGTTAGTATTTTTAGCAAGTCATCTATAATGGGAAAAGGGAGAAAAGCTATGTAAGAAGAGGAACAAAATTAAGCAGAACAAAACCAATTTATCTTGTGTTATGAAAGTTTTCCCCCTTCCTTTTTAAAAACACTCCAAGGAGTGGATCCTACGTTCTTTACAGCAAATGAGTCCAAAAATGCATTTGTTTTTGTGGGGTAAAAGGTAGTGAGCCTCTAAGTCTGAATAATTGAAGTGGACAGTTGAAAAACCCTCTGCCTGTGCTACTGTCCCTCCTAAATGTGTCCAKGGTTCCTTAGGGGGGTGATAGGTGACAGGCACAAAAGCTGTACTAGTGACAGTGCTGAAAATGAATGTGGATTATGAGAATCCAGTTCCTATCTCTGTCTTCCCTGCGTTTTATTCGTTCTTATAATCACAATCCTTGAGGTCAGCTGTTGCTGCACAGGAAAATGGTTACTCAGAGCACTTTCCCAGCTGCTAACCAGCAGTCTGGAAGRCTTCACTGGGGACAAGGCAGGAACCGGCTTGGATAGAGGGTAAACAGCAGAGAGAAAATGTTCAAGACATCCTTCAGTCAGTTTTCTGAGGGCTTATCAGGGGGCAGTGAAGCAAACCTCTGAGTAGCTGACAGACACCTCGCAGATGTCCTGGAAATCCTTGATCCAGCAGTCTGGCACAGCTGCCAGCTGCAGTGTCACCAAGTGAGAGKGGCAGTGTGGTTCAGCCTCGCTGGTGCTGTAGCTTGCACAGCTTGCAGAGGCTGCCTGAGCCCTCAGGATGGCCTCAAGAGGAGGGTGGAGGGAAGAATAGGGGAGGGTAACACTCTAGACACTTGAGAAGCACAGATGTAAATCCAGCTTGAAAAAATATTTAGCTTTTCCAATCTCCAATCACATTACTATTGGACATTCTGCTTACACTTGTGAATAGATTTTTTTTTTCTGCTTAGTAGCTTATTGAGCTGAATAATTTGTCCAAGAAATAGTTTAGCGTTGATCTACTGGTTAAGGGCTATTAAGATATTTTTTGCTATTCATTAGTTCTGTCAGCCTCAGTATGATTTTAAAATAATAAAAAATAGTCATTTAGCATAACAAGCTTTTTTACAAAAATGTTTCATTAATGAATAACTTTTCCTACTGAAATTTTAAATTTCCAGGTGAAATAATTTGGTGTAGTTTAACTAAATTGTTAAATGATTCCTTATCTCTTAAAATTACAGTTTCTGACAAATTTTTGATTTGTGTTTGGAATTAAGGAAGATTATGACATGTCAGCAAAGATTGAGTTACATGACCTGTAGGCACTCAAAGTAAATACATACAATGTGAGAGCTATTACCAGAGTTAATTTGATTTTGGTACATTAAAAATAGACTGTTGTACAGCTTTCAGATTCTCTTTGCTGTCCTGTGCGGTGTGTAGCTGCTAAACCCTCTTACACGAGATGCAGAAGAGTGGCTGCTTGCAGTTTTACTTCTGCTATGTCTTGAAGTMAGCAATAACTTTGAGCTTGGGCTTACAAGAACTTGTTCTTTCAGGCAACTCGTGAAAGTGGTGTATTATTCCTGACCAATAATCCAAATACTCTGGCACAGCCAAATTATCCTATGTGAGGACACATGGCATGATTAGATCTGCAGCACATAACTGCCATTTGTTTAATAATCTGCAATTATTGTTTGAATAATATGCAACTAGTATTTGAATAATATGGATATTGGCTGTTTTGATGAACAATAAAAAGGTGTTTTCACCTTTTTATTGTTTATAAAAAGATAGATCAAGAGAAATTTTATTTAAAGTATTTTGCTCTTGTTAGCAGAAGGAGATTTGTCAGATGACTTATCCATACACACAGACACCACACCCAGTATACAGCTTGAGAAACAGTTTCTGTCCTAGAGAACGTATAATAAATTATTTTGGCCATTAAGTGAAAAGGTTGKGTTTTTTTTATTATTTTYCTCAGACTTCTGATAAAAAAGGCAGAAGATTCTGAAAAGTCCATGGGGAAATTAATATTTTTTCTCAGCTTGTAATCCATTCTACATTCCARAAGGCTCCTGGGTCCACTTATATTAATTTACTTACAGTTAATTTTTCCTCTTCTCATTCTTCATACCTCATGTGTAAGCAGAACATATGTATGCAARAGTTGACAGAAGTGGTTTGTTAGTTCTTTTATGCAGGCAGAATGTTCATGGTAATTAAAGATAATTCAGCACTCAAATATGAACAAAGGAAATGGTAATATGTCTGTCAAAAATTCAGTTCAAGATAGAAAAAAATAAATAATGAAGTCATTTCCAAGAACTTTTAAAAGATACTATAAAAATTTTAATTTCAGTGCCAGACAGAATACGTCAGCTTTTCTTTTTAAACCTTTCTGTCATGGTTTTTACTTGGTTGTGAAGATTGACTGAAGCTGGGTTAGTTTTGAAGAGCTTAATTGGGAAAAGATATTGCTTCTTCCTGGATAAATTGTCAGGAAAGAAACCCAAAGAAACAAACAACCCACATGGCTGAGATCAACATTTCTTTTTACAGCCACAAAGCTTTGAAAAATATTGATTTTTATTGAGTTTTGTATTACTCTCTTAGATACATCAAGAAGTGGAGAATTTTTTTTCTGTTTTCTTTCAGTAATGCACCTATTCATGCATTTTAAAGGTCATAGTTTTTCACTTTTTCATACTTGTGTAAATCAAACAGGAGTGCTTCACAGCTCAATACTGAGCCTAATAGCCATGCCTTGCTCTTGGAACACCAAGGAGTCATGGAAGTGTAATCTCACCCTGAAGTGATGCAAGATGGCTAAAATGAGTKTAATGGCTCTTCTTTTTCACTGTTTTTCTGGAATAGCATGTGGCTCTGAAGCATTCTATATTTTAACAGGCCATCCAAAACACTGAATGACATCCAAGCAATGCACAAGGACTACATAAAAAGGAAAATGGACAGCAAGGGCAGCAAGTTAAGCCTCATTCACTGGAGATGGATCTCATTATCACCTAGAGAAGCACCTGTTCTGGGAAGCAGCCTTACCTCCTGGTGTAGCTTGTGAGTAGAAAAAGACCCTGGAAATGCACAGTCTCTCATGCCTGTTTTATATACTCACATCAGGAAATACTCAATGGCACCAAGAAATATCTATTTCTCTTCACTGTCAGGGGAACCTAAGCCACAAGCTCAGATGTCAACTCCCACTCTGTTAATGCCTGCAGTTACTCCCAGGTCTTTACCTTAGATTCACTTCTATGTGGGATTTTCATTTTCCTGGATAGCTTTCTGCAATTGTCTTAAGTTATACGGATCCAAACTAGGGAATATTAAAGTAACTTCCAAGTTTCGTGGAAGCTCATTTAAGGTTGGAAGCGGAGTTAGATGAGGAGCTGGTCATTGTGTGCAATATTAGCTATATTTCCTATGATTTCAAGATGTTTGGTTGGAAGTATGAAAATGGTGTATTTTCTGTTGTCCCAGTGAGATATATGCCTTTTTGGAAAATCTCCCTAATCCTGAGCCTACTGTCCACTGCCTTACAGGCAGAAGTTGAGCTGACCACTGAAAATACAGCTCCGAGAGGAGCTCCTCCTGAGCTTTCATTGGGAATGCCTGAGTTGTTCCTGACCCTGCAGTTTCTGCCTGCAGAAGGCCTGAGGCAATAGGTAGGAAGGAGTCAGAGCCACTCCTCAGCTGATCTGTACAAGCCTGACACCAGTTCAGTCCTTCCACCTTGGGAAGTTCAGGGTCTCTGCACAGTTCCCCTCTTCTGAAATGTGTCAAGTTCCTTCTGGAACAGTCACATTTTCACATGGTGCTCTACAGTATCCCCCAGTGTCATTTATCCCACTAAGTGAAGAATTATATACAGACAGGCTGCTAAATTACTTTTTTTTCATGTAATGTCTTTCCTCTAGTTCCATCTTCCCACTAAAGGTTTTAGAGTTTCAGAGCTTTCCTGAGATGAGTTCAAATAATCATGCTTTCTAAATTCATTCTTATTCCATGATTAGCAGAAGCTGATTTGCTCACTGGGTTTTCATGTCTTGCCTGGGTGTGCCTGTGTTTTCCCAGGTGCAGTTATGCAACATGGCAGAGGCAGATTAATGATGGACAAGGGCATGGTTACTCTATGTTAAGCAACATCTAACTGTCTGCTATTTGTCAAGATTCCTGTTGAGACATGTAGCTCRGCTTTCATTTTGAAAAGATATAGACACACATGTAGTTATAGCATAGGTTACTGTCAGTCAACAATTTCAAATAAAAAAACAACATTCAAACGCCCACTTCAATCAATGTTTGATTTTTTTCAGCTTTTTTTTACTGAAATTGAACAGTCCACATTTCCTACAAACTTGATTTTACTGTGCTTCTAGTTGCTAATAAAAGCTGCTAAGAAAACTTCTCCACATTTTTGCAACACTTTAGTAATCKGAGGCATTCTTCCTATTGCCAAAATTGTTTCCTCCTCATTTTAAATCTTATTTTAAAAACAGTGAATCTAGAAAAAGTACTCTGCTCCCAAGGTTTTATCCTACCAAATGAATCTCTACATGTAAAGTCACTTAAATAATAGATTTCTCCTAAGGCTAATGAGAACTGAGGGTATTTTGAGTCTTAGATGCACAATAGCATAAATGAGAAAAGTAGTAGCTGCTATGATAAATACCTGTTATGGATGAAGACCAAGAAATTTGCATAGAAAATTTACTTGACCCTGGCACTTTAACCAGAGACTTTAAATCAACTTTTCACCTTCATGGTTTTTCTTTGGCATTTGTTTAGGGAGTGTATTTTAGAATGGAGCCTTCTAAGATTTCTCATAGTGCCTGCAATCTGGAAGCTTAACATGGCTAATGAATGAGGATGATAGGTCAAAATGATATGACTGCAGCAATTGCAGGTTCTCAAGCAAGAGTAAATGCATTGGCACACACAATGTTTCTGCAGTGCAAGCCCCAACAGGAATGTGCCTCTGACTCAGAGGAAAGGCAACATGTTCACTGCAAAGTTTGGAGGACTCTGAAGTGCAGATAAAAATTATTAATGGACAAAGAGTTGTTAATCCCTGACARCTTCACTGGCTGTGGAAGCCCCAGAAAGRTCTGTCAGGTTTCCCCAAACTCTCCAATYTGGGTGTCAGAGAAGAATAAATTGTGATCTCWTACCACRTGTAATTACTGAATCTAAAGCATAWAAAAGCTCTGAMTGGTAAAGATCAATGATACACAGACTTTCCAGCTGGGTAAGCTACACTCCCTATGTTWTGTGGGGAAAGAGGCATTTTTCTCTCCTGCAAGATTGCATTGGCTGTTCATGACTACAAAATTAGAGTGATGTGCAGAGAAAAGAGACTTCAGAAAGGTGAAAATTAAAAAAGGATCTACTCTTGTTCATGAAGCCCAAAAGCTGGTTCCTAAAGACAAAAAACCTTKGTCTACTAAGGGCTCACTGAAATGCAGCTGGCAGGATCCCACCTCAGGGTTGCTGCTTAGGGGGAGACAACTCCAACTGGTTCAGTGTTTCTATATTTTGGTCGATCTTGAGTGTTTCCTATCTCTCCTCCTGCAGAAATATACTTTAAGGGAAACTTTACAGTGTCAGATTGTTTGGAGGAGAAGAAAGGACAGATGCCATAGCTCATATATAAACTTCTTCTTGAGCAGCTCTAACTTGATGGCTGTTCCCAGATGCCTTTTACCCCCGTTTTTCTTTCCCTGTGCTTTGCAATACAGACTCTATCTGATCTTACAATCACTGACAGCCTCATATTACACTGGAATAGGTTTTTACTGTCTGTCCAGGAATGGAAGAGCAATCTGACATGATGTGTGTGAGCACTTGGTCTATCTATTTGTGTCATAATTTTCATGGAGAAATTAAATATTATTGCTATTACTATCATGGTAATAAAGCTGTGTACTGTAATTAAAGACTGAAAGTTCAAATACATCTTGTTGAAAAATATTATAAATATACTTTTCTCCTGAAATGAGCAGAAGACCTTACTGAGGTTATAAGTATTTTCATCCATGTGTGTGCATGTCATCTGTGTCTGTCTGCACCTTAACTCACAGTGGCCAATAACTTGGACTGAAAGCTGAGCTGTTGCATTCAGTAATAACCCATATAAATGGGAGAATTCGGGTTAAGGAAGAATGCACAAAAAATGGGCATGCCCTCCTTCCTGAGCATACCTGACACTCTGAAATGCCCCTGCAGTTTATTCTGCATATCATGGAAGACCTCAGAAAAAATATCCAGTAAGGACTGGCCCTTCTCTCTTTAACATGAGCTTTCAGCACGAACCAGATCATAGGGGCTTTTTTTTTTGCTTTATAGACAAGATTTTGGATTATAAATCTTGCTGATTAAAAGAATGCCACCCTACCAATACTAACCAAAAAACTACAAACATGTAATTCAAGGATTATAAAGTACTTGCCTCAACTGTTCCATTCTGATCAGACTGCAGGCTAACAGAAATGACTGGCTTTTGTTGCAAGTAYATACCTTGCAAAGTATAAAGGTAGATAAATAATAATTTTTAGAGCTTCCAAAGTTTATACTGATATATGAAAAAAAAAAATCTTTCAATATATAAACAGGTAAATAATTCAGACAGAGCAAAAACATAGTAAATATAAACCTTAATACAACAAAGTACCAAATTCATAATTCTCTGAGGATTAAGATGTCTCAGAGACCTTTCCATTTGCCCTTGACTTTGGGCAGGTATTTCAGTCACAGCTGTACAGTTGGCCAATTACTCCATCAAATCCAGGCTACTGTCAAAGGAATTGCTTAGAGGAAAACCTGAYAGAAGCACAATTCACACCATCCTCCACGTCTGCATCAGTGTAGCCAACACAAACCTCTGGAATTCACAGASTGATTCATAGGGATATGAGTTTGAAAAGGTTATGAAGAAAAAGAGAAATCTACAACACTGAGACTTCTGCAGCTGTGAAAAATGTAGCATCTGATAGATGTATTGTTTTTCAATCTAAGCTCCAATCTGCTGAGAGAAGTAATGCGYTTCCATGTTTGACACCCCATGAAAATGTTTTACTATACTTCTAATTAAGACCAGGAAATTGTACATTTAGGTTTTCCAAACAGGCACTGAGAGCCTTTAGATTGTTCATTTTTTCAGCAGGAAATATGGGGAGTATGAAACTCAGCTACTTATTTCATTGTACTAGCTAGTTTATGATACATCATTAAAAATYTTAAATTCATGCTTTTCATCAAGTACTCTTCTTTGTAATCTAATCACAACAGACTCAATTAATAGCCCTTGTAAAATGTGGTTCCAGGCAGTTGGAAAGGTCCATCTGGTTAGAAAATCCTTATTATG
>CADDXX010000077.1:1495169-1523883 GCA_902810485.1 Alauda arvensis | reverse complement strand
CTAGAAATACAAAATCAATTAAATTTAATGGAAATACTCGATAATAATAATGTATGATGAATTGTGAGAAATTCTAACTAACTCTAGATCAAAAGATCATCATAGACAGTAGTTGAGTTAAACAACTGTTTCCAAAATTAAACTAACAAACATTTTTAATAGTACTGTTATTCCTGAGCATGAGATTGATTTTTTTTCACCTTGTCATCCTTTCATAAGATATGACATTTATATGTGTCCATAGCTATCAAGATAGCTACATATAGCTTATGCATGTATAAACATTTATAAATTTATTCACATAGATATAAAAAACCCATAATCTATAAATTTACAATAATATGTCTCTATCATGCGCTAGGTTATGGAAAATCAGATATTCACAGATATGATTCATGTAGCACTTTCGTAACCTGTTTCTTATGAGACAGTGATGGTGCCTCAAGACTTTGAGCAGTGTGAAGACTCCARGCCTCCTGATTTTTGAGAAACTGAATTTAGAATTCAAGTTCCAATATTTGAACCAAGGTAAAATGGAACCAGGTGACAGATATTAAGGTTTCCAAAACCATGCTTAACCACTGAATGAGACAAAAACAAATGAAAGAGATAGCTATGAATATCAGTTCAGTCCAGATGTTAAAGAATGCTACTAACTCAATGTACAGTGACAAGTATCCCCTCTCCTCCTTCCTAAATTCTTGTTTCCTAGTGAGGAAAAAGCAGATTTTATTCCAGTGACTGTGGCTTGATTTAAGAGGCCCAACATTGTCAGATTCTCACACTGAAAATCACTGCAGCTAGCAATATTGTAAAGAGAATGCCAAATTATACCAGAAGTGAAGGTTTATTAAATTAACAGTGCAATTTCAATGCTTTTTCTCAMAAAACACTTTGTTTTCCATCCATACAAAAAATGCAATTAGCAGAAATTGGAACAATGGCACTCCAATTTAGAAAACAAATAATTATCCTAGACCCATAGCACTTTGTTGGAATTTAAAGTATCTGATTCTTTTATAAAGTGAGAATRTGCTGATTTGAGATAACAGTTCTTTCCAAGATATTAGAAAAATCTATTCTGATCAGCACAATGAGGACATGGAGACGATTTCTGACACTACTAGATGAGACACTCTTGATGCTGAACACAGCTTAATGGAAAAAATACCCTGTACAGTAGTGCAGAATATCAATTGTTCATTTCATTTATTTCTTCCTATTGGGTATATGTGGAGTGGCATCCTAACTGAGTGTTAATGAGGAATTAATTAGAATTAAGTGCTTCAGTAGCAGTTGGTAATTATTAGGTTTTTTTAGGATCAGGCAATTTAATTTTGAAACAGTTCCCTCACATTTCCAAAATGGGTATAAAACAAATAAAAAGGCTGTTCTCYCTTCTCCCCTCAAGCCTTGAATTTGCACTCCTTCATACAGTGACATTTTTAGGGTGATTTTTAATAGCAGCATTAGAAACCTGCCCCTCCTGCCTCTCCAAAAGACAAAGGACTGTCCAGGTTTTCAGTAAGTGTTTTATACATAGCTTCCATCACCATGCTTCACCTCTGCTGTGAAGAAGCCATTTCTAGCAGAGCAGAGGTGTTCAGTGCCTGTTCTCACTCAATTCTCAGCCTGTCTGCTTAGCTGTCAAGCCTTGCATCAGGGACATGGATATATGGGAAATCCAGCATTTTATWGGAGGTGAAGTTTGAAAACAACCGATTTCCCATAGGTCAGAAGACATCTGCCAGGTGATAATGACTTAAGGTCACGGTGGARCTATGCTAGATGTGACCCAGAGACCMCAGCTGAGACTTTTGGTATTCCTTCAGCCTGACAAAGATTAGRCTTTCTGTGAGAATCCTCTCTATGCATTTTCAGATCTCAGTGAGACTAGTGATTTTAATTTAGTCCTTATCAATCTGATATGAGAAAATAAGCTGCAACACCTTCKTAAAGAAGCAAATTCAGTATGTTCTGGCAAATACAAGAAAAATTGACAATACATAACTCAAAAGCACCAACAGAAATTACAAAGAGGGAAATGTCTACAATCTTTTTTCTCTTTTTTCTTTTTTTCTTTTTTGTTTTTTTTTTAATGGCTAACATTTCTTTTGGGAAGCTTCTAGTTGGATGCAAGGTCTGATATTTTTCTTCCTTCAAGGTATTTTATGGTTGTTATTGTTAGGGAAGGGGGAAGATGATGACCCTCTAACATGAAAACAAGATAAGGTAAAAGCAAGTTGCAATGCTTTAGCACCTTTCCAGTTGCTGAGTTTCTTTTTGTGAGGGTGCTGTCTGAGGTTTCCATGTTAAGCCAGAGCTGCAGAAGTGTGTCACAGGATTTAAAGCTTGCACACTTCTCTGGGTGGTTCTGTGGGGCAAACAGGGCCCTCTTTAGAAATGCTGCTAAATCTGCATATGCAACTGGAAACTTACTTTAAAAAATCAGCATTTTAARGTTAGCCAAATTGGAAACTTAATCCTAAAATATAATTTGAATTTTGCTAATTTCATATCACTAAGAAGTGAAAAAATGCCTACAACAATATTTGAAATAATAAAATGGGATATCCATGGACTCCCAGGCAACATAAAATGAGCGTATACTGGACACTAAGTGAATGGAAGAGTGGCCAACATGGGCTTATGAGAGATGAGATGACAAACATGATTAATAGAAGCAACAGGGTTTAAAAAACTTACAATTTTGTGAGTTACTCACCTTGRTCAGGTACTTCATTCTAATACAAAATTAACATGGCCGTCATAATATTAAAATTTGCCTAATTAACAAACCCAGCTTTGAGCCAAACTTGACAGTCTCCAGAGCTCCTTTCCAAGCTCAGCTATTCTTTGTGGTTCTGTCATGAAAGGGAAAATGTAACCTTTATCCTGGACACAAGTGTGACTAGAGTGGAACTAAGTCTACTCATGCTGAAGTATTGAACACAGAGATAAAAATCCAGCAAGGTTCTTCTAAAAGTATTTTATTTAACTTAGGCATTGCTGCCTGTACTGCTGCAACATGCTATTCAAGCTTAACAAAGAAGACCCAGTAGTGTCATGTTATATCCACACAGAGTTCAAGATTACTGCTAACAATATCACTTCTCCTTTTTTTTAATTAGCATGTATCAGCAGGAGTAAAGATCAGTGTCTCCTACTAATGTCTGCAATTCTGTGTGGTAATTACCACTCATCTTGCTTGCTTTTAAGAATATGCAAGTTACTTAAAATTTAAAAGGTCTCTTTATGAAATAAGAAATGTTTGCAGCACTGACTGAAGACAGCGTGGCTGTGTTGACTCAGGCTTAGAAAGAAAAGAGCAAAGCATATTGCATACTAATAAGTATGCAGTSTCTAACACAAAGCTTGAATTTAGTCAGAGGATGGAAAGTCCTGTGTATACTATTTTTTATATTCTACCTCAATTTTTGTTCATCTTAGTGAACTGGAATGCTTATGAATAATCAGAAAAATTACTGTTGAAAAGTCTGTGACATCATGACAGTTTAATGCACACACRTAGTATACATTTATTTGTGCATGTATATATATATAAGGTCTTTCCTGATAGATGAAAACTMCAAAATATTTAGTTCTAGCTAATCATCTTGCTAAAATAAAAAAGATCTCTGTATATATAAGAATGGCTCAGCTGAAAGAGTGACATCTTTGTAAGGTTTACCTTCCCTAATCAAATTAACCATAAATTTATTAGTGAGTTAAGGGAATTTAAAAAAATTCTTAACCCAAGCATGAATTTAACTCAGAGAATTCCATAGCCATTTTAATTAGCAGAGGAATTAAAAAAAAATTAAAAGAAAAAGAAAAAATAAAGAGAATGGAAAAGTAGAGAGTAGYTTGGAAAGATGGTGGTTAATTATGCTGAATTGTGTCAGAAATAGAGAATTAACTGTTTTAAATAATGGAAAAGGTTAATTTGAGGCAAACAAGCAATTTTATTAGCAGCCAAAATCAAAAATTATGAGCCTTTTATGGACAAAMTGTCAAAGCAAAATTAATCTGAAGTTGGAAAATGAAGGAACTCTTGCTGAAAGCCTGTTTTGTTGAAAGAGTAATGGCATGTCATGATCCTGTGAGAATATGTTCCTGTGGCAAGGACATCAGTGGGGAAGAAAGGACAAGTTCCACAGGTGCCTGAAATAGCTTCTACCTGTTCCTGAGACATGGCTGAATTAATGTCACATAGAGTTAAAGCCACGAAGGAAGAGACATCATCCCATTTTTTGAAGACCTACATAAGCAAGATTTGGTTCTCAAGATCTGAAGTATAAGGCACCACTATGAAACATTTTTCCATTGCTCAGACAGCCCTTGAGGAGTACATGTTCTGAGTAATATATATTTTTTACTGTAGACCAGGATCTTACTTTGAGGTATTAAAAATAAAAATGATTTAATTGTGAACACTAGCACAGCACCATGGGGTCAGACTCAAAATCTACCAATATCCTGTCTTTGACAGCAGCCAGAAACTGATGCTTAGTAAAAAAATTTAAGAATAGACCGAGCACGCTATAATGCTTTCCTGCAATAACCTCTTACATTCCAGAATTCTGGACTGCAGCCACCTAACCTGCAACTCTATGGTTATAACAAGGTGAAATATTAATAAACACACATAACACTGATGTATACAGATGTAGATTAATATGTATCTATACATWAGCACATGAACAATTGAATATACTTGTAGATACATACACATATGTATATGCATATGCAGGCAGCTTTATGTTATTATCTGTACATATAAATGTATGGTATAGATCCACTTCATATTTTTTCCTGTTTTTACCACAAATCTGATGTTATTTTACTAAATATCAGGAATGTTATGTTGTGCACAAGACATATGATGGGTCATCAGTCCAATTTAGTTCAATAAAATGGCTTCTTCTTGCCTTACTGCCTTCTTATGTGTTCATGAGAACATGGGCTTAAGAATGTTGTAATGTTATCAATTTGCAATAAGCTTTTTATTGGGGGGATTTCACAGCTGGTTAAAGCTCAGTAGGTGAGCTGTAAGTATGGCCAAGACTTAGCTCTTCCTGTCTTTAATGGTTGAGTTTATAAATTTGGGGRGTTTGCATTAATTTAATATTTTGTTTTTAATGGGAGAAAAAGAAAACAACAGAAAAATTTTGAAGTTTTTGATTTTATTTCTCTGGAGAATAAAACCAAATGTGTTAAATTTGTGAATTAGATGATATTCAAAATGAGCTTTCTAGTTTATTAATAAATGGATCATGCAGTGATAAAACATCTCCATGCCAAATAKTCATAGCTGCAAGGGTCAGTGTTGGCTGTGCATATGGGTTGTATGTGTAGGAGTACATACAAAAGCAGTGCTTTATAAAGCAACAAAACTGGTGCATGCATAAAATCATTCACAATACAGTAGCTAGACCATCAGAAAAAAAGGATTTTCACTGAAATCCATTCTTTAATCTTATAACCCTCATGTCAACAACACTAAGCATTTAAGAACACAGTCTGACGTATTAACAACTTGCTATTCAAAATCAACTATTTAAGAACACAGAACACAGTCTGACGTATTAACAACTTGCTATTCAAAATCAACTATATGTGCCTTTTTTTCAAATGGTTTCGATTAGTTTATCAATAGACTTTCCATGGCTCAGTATCTGATACACAACAATCAATAAAGATAGGTTTCCCACAGCAAGATTTATCAGCAACACTTGGAGAACAAGGGGTGGAAAACAAAGTAATTACTAAATGTTTTTCATTTGAAATAAAAAGTATTTTTCCTAATCCAACTGGTGCTGAAGGGATGGCAAATGATGGCATCAATACCAGAGCAGATGCCAGGCTTTCTTAGCACACCTCAACCAAAGAAAATTCAGTATCTTTATGAGCTCCATGTATCCATGAGACTTCATTGACAATGCTTCGCTGTTGGGATGCACTTAACCATATTTGAAGATAAATGAAGCAAAACTATAAACAAAAATTGGCACCTACTTACCTAACCTCATAAGAGGGCTTCTGAGCTAATTTTTTAGTAAAGCCAGCAAGTGGGTAATTATTTTATTTCTTCTGTTTCAGAGTGGGATGGGTTTCTGAGGCTGGAATAGTAGTTGGCCAAACACACCCCAAGGATTTGACACCYCTTACATTTCAGTTCAAAGGTCCTAGTGCAGCACTAGGTCCATAAGAAAAGTAGAGTAAAGGGGAGGATGGGTGAGAAAAAAAGCTAAAGGGAATAATTATTTTTAGAGATTCTAAAATTTTGGGAAATTTCAGTTTGTGCCATGGACGCTTTTTGTAGAAAAACTGCGCAGCTCAATAAACAGCTGTCTACTCAAACTATCACTTGCAAGAACACGCTGCTTTTTTTAACTGCAGCACAGATTGTGTGGGGGAAAAACTCCTACAGATTAAAGAAATAAAGGAAAGGTGGAGCATAACTTCATACCCTGACACTGTTGACACCTATAATGCCCATCCTGCTGTAATTCCACTACAGGAATTTAACTAATTTCAGAGTAGAGATTGATTTATTCTTATATAATTCTTTCTGTGCTTTAACTGACAATGTGGCTTTGTTTTTGTCAGCTGAAGATGATTAGGGCCCTTTTTCCTAAGCATGTGAACGACAAAAGAAGTTGAAATGCCCCAAGGAATTAAAAATGAATTAAAACTGATTTGTATTACAGGAAGTKTATTGCTGGTATCTACAAAACACACACAGACGAAAAATCCTTTGATATTAGGAAAAAGCTCAGTTCTAATTATTGTTTGGTTTTGGTTTTTTCGTTGTTTACTTCATTCTGATAAAAATTCTATTTATTGGTATATAAACACATGCGCACGTTGGAGTAGAATTTCCAAAAGTGCATGAACAGCTTGGGAGTACATAACTTTCAATTTTGCTCAGATAAATGGTGCTGTGTGGTGGTTTATTAAACCTTAATTTATATTTTCTTCCCTCTTAGAGTATTGGTCTGGTCTTGTACCATCTCTCTAAGTATCTACTTTTAGTCATGCTTCTTCTGTCTGATTAATGCTGCTTACAGTGCACGTCATGTATTCCTTATCTCAGTATATTTAATATCTATGAATGAATTTGTTTCAGCACTGCTGTATGCCAAAGATGAGCTCACAGACATACCAGTTTTAAAGCAGTGCTTCCTCAGCATTTTCACAGTGTCATAAACAGTGGGTGGAAGGCAGGTTTCCAGAAGATTCGCCACATCTGAGAGTAATTTTCTATAGCATTGAACCAGGAAGGTTTAATTCATAAAGAAACTCTGCTCTATRGAGTAATCACTCCCAGGGACTGAATTTGCAGTTTGTATATTCCCATTTGAAGCTTTGTTGGTTGGGTTTTGGTGGTTTTTGTTGTTGTTTGTTGGGGGCTTTTTGGGGGATGTGGAATGCTAATAACTGTGCACATGCATGGATGTAAAGAGATGAAGAGTTTACCTCCTTTTCTCTGACACATACCCTGCTCCACCAGGTGAAAACCTCTCTTTTAATATGTTTTAATGCCTATTCATTCTAACTTTMTTCACAGAATGCCTCCAATTTCCCAGTGTCCTTTCCAGAGAATAAAACTTCCCCCAGGGCTTTTTTTTCTTTCTTTCCYCTCCTGATCCAGGMAGCCACTTGAGGCCCATCCATAACCTCAGCTGAAGCCACCCTTAACTCCCAGGTGTGAAATATGAGAAATTGAACACTGCCTAATTTACACTACATCCCCATGAGCTGGGGCAGAGTCAAAACAGCTTTGCCAGGAAGGCTATAGGAAGCACAAAGGAGTTGTAAATATCAAGAGACATCTTTATGTACATTCTTTTTCTGGCATTAGATTTTTTTTACTATTTCATAATTCTGCTCATTATTTATCAAATGCCATTTTGTTTATTAACAGGTGTTTTTAATTACAAACAAATGTGGTGTCTCCTGACCACTGGACAAACTGTGAGTTATAGTTGTGAAATTCACTTGAAATCCAGCAAACAGTGCAGCCTACCTGCTGCTCTGCAGTGCTAAACCTTGTAGGCACATTCCTTAAATGGGTGGCTTTTTGAGCAGAACTTGGCTTGTGCTGGGGGTCATTCATTCAGTAATTAGTTAACCTGTCAGCCATACCACATCCCAGACAAGAGAGTGAGCCCAGATCTGGTGCTCCCAGATCCAACTTCAAGGAAAGGCCTGGCACAGCCCCTGGCACTGTGGCACAGACACTTCATGACTATGGCTGCACTGAATGATGTGGACTTGCWCTTCTGCAGGTGAAGTCTGTTGCTTGGGCAAATGGGTCTATTTTTAATTAMTATTTTATAATCTGGAATTTGACTWAGAGGTAAAAAATACCATTCTCAAATATCCAAAATACACAGAAGAATCTAATATTTCCTACTGGTTCCATTACTTTCCACAAGAAGGAGTGGGTGTATATACACAGAGATTTCTGATACAAAGGGAAAAGAACACAGAATGGGGTGGGAGATTCCCCTTCTTTCAGCAAACCTTTCTCCATCTATTGAGAATATGATAGGGAGACTGGAACATCAATCCCAACTCACCTTCGAGACAGGCACCTGGGAGTTTTTTAAGACTGCCAGTCAGGCATCTGAATTACCTGGGCTGAATTCTACCCAAAATCTAATCTGCTTTTGAGTGGAGTAGATTTTAATATAAATAGGTTTCTATCACRTGTAGTATTTCCTTTCACTTCTTTCCACTTTGAAAATGTTTATCTGCTGTTTCCATTTGCTGTGACAATTAACAATATATTAACATGTATTTGAAGTATTTCTCCTTAATAGTCCCAAACGCTGAAGCTAACAGTCCTATTAAATCCTGATTTTTTTTTAATTTTATTTTATTAATGTTCTCTAGAGTTAGAAAATCCYTATAATCCTCCTGTCTAAAACTGCTCTGGAACAGATACCTGATGAATCTCAAACAATAAAAAGCGAGCACTTTAGCTAAATTCCTCATCTATCTCATTTTTAAAATTCATGAGTTTGCTTTGCACATTTATMAGCTTCCTGATTTAAGATTGTGGGAAAAAGAGAAGCAAGATTGAAAATTCCRTGTTAATATGTCGTGAGACTCTAACATAAATGAGAATGAAAAATAAAGCACTGAGGATYGTATTTTCTACTGATTTCTGTATTTTTTGTAATCCAAAGTATAGGTGAAAAACAAAAGAAAGTAATTTTTTTCATTCTGAATTTTTTATTGTTCAGAATACTTTCATCTAAATATATGTAAGAAGGTCCCATATTTAATTGCACTGTACTCTTTAGACCACCATTAACCAAACAATTATACAAGTTTAACTGGATGCAGAGGAACTGTTGTTGATAGCCTTAGTTTGTAATGGTTGCCCCATCTCAATAAACATCAGTCCATATCAAAGAGCTATATCTAATATGTCAAATTACTAAATGCAGTTCTAAAACTTAAAAATTAATTAATTACTTTTTATTAATTAAAAATAATTAGTATTAAATAAAAGTTGAATTTCAAGACTGCTAAATGTTGGGCTCCATTTCAGTTGCTTATAATTTTGCCAAGCTCAAATAGCTCGGGCTAAAATCACCCAGAGGTGTTCATGCAACCAGTTTTGTTTTGTTYGGGTTTTTTCACTAGAAAAATTGAATGTTTTTTATTTTTCTTTTTTAAACTACAGTATTTTGCTCAGGATTGCAGCTCATGAAACAGTCAAAGAMATGGCAGTGCTATTCTAATTTGTCTTCCTAGTGACTAGACATTTTTGGTAGAGTTACATAATTGCATACTATTTTTTTTCCACTGAGTATTGCATCAGGGTAGAGTAAGGAAGGCCCTCAGGGAATAGCCCAGGACTGTGCAATTACAAAAAGCCCTCCTTGYCATTGTCACAGGCCCTCTGGAGTCATTTGCTGCAGAAGACATCAGGTGAACAGTGGGTGAGGCAGGAGGCCATGAGCTGGGGTGAGAAGGTCTTGGGAGGAAAGCAGCAAAATGATGCAGCAGGCTTGAAATATCCTACTTCTCAGAGCTAAATAGTTAATTTAGAATGTTGTATAAGCACAACTATACTCCTTGTTGTATCCAAAATGTTCATTCCTGCCCCAGATATCTCTCAAATATSTGCAATGTACCATGTAGACGCACATAATTGTGTGATCTTTATTTTCTAACTTCCTCTGTTGAGGCTCTAGGGTCTGATTTGCAGAAATTGTGTACACTCACAGCTGCCATGACTGTCTGTGGGATGCTGCTTTGAACATCTAAACTGCTATGTAATTCTTAGTACTTCAAAAAATCAGGTTCTGTGTGTCTTTGATTGAATGAGAAAATTAGTGGGCACTTTGGACRTTTGTATCTGTGTGCCTTAGTTCTCAATCTGTAAAATGAGGAGGATAATTTCATCAGATGCTTGTGGCAGTAGTCATTAGTCTAAGAAGAGCACTCAGATACTACATTGAGAAGTAGCAGAAAAAAAGCCACAGGAAATTATTAACTCTGTATTCAGAGCAGGGTTTAAAGAACATGCAGTAAGTAATGTGTTGAACCACTCATTGGGCATAAATGAGAAAACAGCAATTGAATAGTTGCTCATTATGTGGACASTTGCCATTCTCTGCCCTGACAGCAACAGTAAAGAAAAAAAAGCTCTATGTGAACCTGTAATTAAAGGCTGCATCAAAATCTGAATGCAAAAAAGACTCACTGTATTTCCTTTGGAATCTATAAAGCTGATATTTATGCACTTCTCACTGCTTCACTCCTTGTTCTTCCTCTCTTTGTTTCTTTTCTTGTTAAAAATTAGGGCTACAAAAACTACTTTTTGGCTGAAATTTATATCTCCCTAAGAAGCAGGAAAATAACATTTGAAATTGCTCATGTAATGTTTACCTGGTCTCTTGATTGCTTTATTTAACTTGGAAGAGTCATATGAGCAAAACATGGAAAAAATATGTTTCTGATTCATTGAGTCCTATGCCTATTTTTTCATAATCCATTTAACGTGAGAGATGTGTTTCATTTCCTGTGATCCTAATTTTGCTTGTGCAATCCAGTGTAGGCTCCCTATCCATYTTTTTCCTGAGAGTAAAACAAAATTTGAGGAAAATAGCTCCTTTTACTCAATATACAGTATGGATATCTCAGTGAATATACCTATGGATACCAAATAAAATTCTGGTTTTCRCTCTGAAGTTTATTTCAGTGCTGTTGATATAACATTTGGGCATATAGTCAACAAATTGCTATAGAAACATTTTGTTGGTATAGTTACAACGGTTATAGGCTGCAGAACTGTTTTCACTGAAATGGGAGACCATAAACTACTCTTTTTACAGCGATGTGCCACTGCAAATGTGTTATACCCTGGTCAATGGGAATAGAAGGGATTGCCTTACAAGTCATTGACAGGGACCTCTTAAAATACAGCAATGCTTTTTTCTGAGCTTTTTTGCCATTTTATTTCATTCCATCATAAATGATAGAATAAAAYGATAGCTTTCACATTGATTTATTCCCAACAGAGAGCTTATCCAAATTCAGCATGTTTAAATACATTAAATAATGCAAATAAGTAAAGCTTTTCCCTCAAACTTCCCAGAATTAGCAAAAAAATGTTCATGATCTCATACAGTTTCTTTCCAACTCTGAATGAACTGAAATGTGGGTGATATCACATATCCAGAACAGGCTTAATTCCACTGCAGTTTAGAAATCTGCARTCTATACTTTGACTTTCTGACACCCAACTTCTTCTCCCTTTGTACTCAAAAAAAAACCATTTTAGAACTTGWTCTATTTATCACATTAGTAAGTCTATTTCCAGATAAGACACATAACACACAGAAATTCTTATTTCTGGATTTATTATGAGAAGCTCAGGGAATCTYGACAGAGAAATGTGCTTTTGCTGATAATGTTCCAAATTGCTGTCAAATCTATGGCTATTGTATTAGTAAATTAAACTAGTGATCTGCGTGAGCAGTGAAGTACCCACATCTGGACAGCTAGATTATTTGAACAATTCTTACCATGGGTAGGATTGAGGCCACTTGGCATTATCCTTTGTCCTTTGGTACAAAGTGGGAGTCAGCATGTGGCCYGGCCAAAGGGCAAGACAGAAAATCCAAGACTGTTTAATTTACAAGTGTGGATGTGATTTCTATCTGCACTGCATCACAGAACATATATGCCAGTGAGTGAAAGGGCATCCATTCTGCTCTTCAAAGGGACTTGATTAGCTGCAGACAAGTGCAAACATGGCAATAACAGGTGCACAGTACTAAGCCTCTGGAGTTATAAATAAATTTAGTATTTCTCTCCTAGTAAGAGTCATGCAATCTTCTGTTTCTTCGGTAGGTTTTGAGTCTTTAAACATATTTTTTAATGAGCCCTGCTCTTGCAAGTAAGTGTTTATTGTTAGGCATACTAAGTAAAATATCTTTGAGGCCAGTMTGTCACCTATTGTGTTGATAAGATTGTTCTAGGGCTTCCTGTGGYAGATATTACTCARCTASGTACAAGTCCTAMTGTTGCTTTCTTTTATTTCTCTGTGTGTGATAATCTGAGATTAGCACTAAAGGCACCAGGAGAGTAAATCTCCCTCTAATGTGATTACATTTCAAGTAAGTGGAGATACAACTGGGGAATGTGTTTGATATGTTTCATCTATCAAAACAAAGGGTAAAGAAAAGGAGTGAGGTGCATGCTAGATTTTTTTAATGTTTCATCTATTTGAATAGTAACTTCCTAAATCTCATTTTGTATATTCTGTGAATACCATTAAGGATCCAGACAATACTGATGGTGGTGTTTCAGATTTTTTAGACTCAGAAATGTGCATACTAAATTTAGAACAAGCAGGTARGAAAAACCTAGTAACCTACTTCCTCATGTATGGCCAAACATACTGACATGTCTGAYCCATAGGAAGAGATGAAAATAAGGTAGAGGGTCATATCAGGTGAGACAAAGCCAAAGCAGCCAGTCAGAGGCCATGTTTTTGAATGAAAGGGTAAGAAGCAGACAGAAAGTGGATTAGAAGAGTGATGATAGAGCCAGGGAAATGTGCTGTAATTCTGAGTTCTGCAGTCACTAAGATTAGAATGCAAAGGTGATARCAGTAAGCAGTTTCCATCCAACTCTTCATATTCTTCCTTTCTACTTGGATGACTATTATTTATCATCTATTTGCAGTTTTATATTCCTTTCCCTATCTGCCCAWCATATCCCCAACCCTTCCTTTTTTTAACCTCTTCAGCTTGCATCTTCACATTTTATTATATGTTCCTCCTCCTTCTGGACAATTCTTTTTTAATTTCTTGTAAACTGCTCTCTCAGTTCTCTTGTTGTTTGGTCTACATTATGGATATGACTCTAATTCTGAGAGGAATTATGCTGAAAATAGGAAGAAGAATTCATCAGAAAGTTTTGGCTGTTTATTTCCAAAGAAAYTTTTGGAAGTTTCTTACTTTCTTACTTTTCCTTTGTCATTAACTTAAACATAACTCTGCTGATGTGGGTTTCTMTGGAGGAATCAGAATGGAATTGTTTCTGAAAGCCTGAAGTGTGATGAAGACTGATCCAATACATTGCTTGTGGCCTTGTTTTAAATATCTCCAAGGGTGGATGTTCTTTTTTTTTTTCTGGGCATACTCTAACAATATTTGATGATTTTAACCTGGCAAGCCTAAGAGCAGATTCTGACAATTAATACCGAGTCATTAATTTTAGCTTGTTTTAAGTAGGAGTGAAAAGCATTTTGCMAACAGACTGACAATACTTAGAAAAAATAAAGTCTTTCATTAAGAAAATCTTCCAACAATAGGGAGACATGGAAACATATATGTTAATAAGTATTATTCCATTAGAAGCAGCATTTGTTTGCACTTATGATTGTGAGTAAATTGATCCATAAGTTTTCTTGTAACATGAAAATTGAGTCTCTACAAGAAATTATATCATTTGGTCCTCAATTTTAGATTAAAAACCCCCACAAAACAAAACAGAAAGAACCTCCAAAAATTAAAWTAGACAGAAATAAACAGAAAGAAATTATCATAATGCCAACTGATTTGTAGAACGATTAAGAGTAAACCAGTCAAATTAAATTCTACCTATTAAATACCTTCTGTACCTTATAATAAGCACTCAAAAGCTAAGGTATATGAAAGCAAAGGTAATTTTTATAATTTTAACAGGAAAAAGCTTTCAGTTAACCCACATCTTATAAGTACTAACTACATAAATATTTTAAAGTTAGAACATTTGWGAAATAKATAAATCAAYACAATTTATTCAGAAAAAAAYCTTAAATGTACAAACTTACAAAGGTGAAACATGTTCATGTCACCATTATTCTGTGATAACTCAGTTCTTAATGCATTCARCTGTGAACTGCCTACTGAATAGAAACAATGGCTCATAATGGTAAAAAACCATTTTCAGATCAAGCAAAGAACAGACAATTTGCATGTCACCTCTACTCCACTGCCTGGCATTGTCATTAAAGAAACACTCTCAATCAATATTGCTCATTTGCGAATTAGGTACGTGAATATATAAAAGCATTAACATTTGTCAAACTCTAGCCCTTCCAGTATATTTGGGGGTCTCACATTGTTCTCAAGTTCAAAACCTTGTGAAAGCTTTCTGATTAAAAGCCTTTATCTGCTTTCTCAAACTTACAGTTCCAAGAAATAGTAGTAGAAAGGTCTTGGATACTACAGAAGACCTTGCTTCATCAACTGCAGCTAGTGAAAAATTAATAATTGCAGATCCAGCRTATTTGTTGAGTGACTGATACCCARAATTCTCAGCAGCTAGACTCTGCTCTGCAGGTGTGGGAAGGCTGATCTTAGTGGTATTTAGGTGAAGCCCAGAGGGAGTCTTAGGGCCTATTGGACACTTGGACACAGGGCCCAAAACCCACAGGGAGAATTTATTTAAAATATGTGATATTTGCAAGGCTGATAATTCAGCAGCTTGAAATATCATAAAAATTATGTACAGGGGACTGCTTTAAACCCAGGGCTTTCATGGGTATAAAACAACCAGTCCTTCTAATTGTGTGAATGCAGAGAGAGCAATAGTGCTTTTATGCTGTTCTCCCTCTGTAAAACCTTTCCAGCGTGCATTAATGTGAGGGTAGGTCTACAGCATTGCTCGTGCATTTAACTACACTTATCCATTACCATTATTTAGAGAAGTATGGAAGGAAGAGAAGTACTGTACCTCAGCTATAACTGCCTTGGAAAGGAGGTTTTTGTTTATTTGTTTTCTGGTCTGGTTTTAGTTAATTTTTTTTTTTCTTCCCCCATCCAACAGACTACAGACAGAACTAAATTTTTAGGCGTTTATTTTCTGACTACAAGACTAATATTTACTGAATGAATGATACTAAACTCTCCTAAGATCAAAAATGTGGTATGGTTGCATTCAATCTGTGTGTTTACTAGTAATTAAATCATCTGAAATATGTCCCTCACCACAGCTATATTTTGAATTACTCTAAGTACTGGTTTGGAAGAGTGGCCTAAGCAAAAAAAAAGTCAGGAATCATGCAAATATTTTAACAGTAGGTGACTAAGTTGCAGAAAGTGACCTGGAGTTCACTAAACCAAACCCCAGGCTGCTGAATGGGAAAGGATRCAAAGGTACAACCATTCCCAACATAACTCTTTGACTTCAATGAGTTAAAATACATAGCTTARTATGAAGCACACTAGCAATATTTTTGCTATAATGAAAAATAATCTTAGACCCACTTCCTCAGTCAGCAAATCCTAACAAAGGTCAAGAATGTATAATATGTGGAAGGACAAGTTAGAAAACTGAAATCTGTATGTCACAATAGGAATATCTTATAATGCTGAGATGTACTAACAAAGTTTGAATATTTTTGTTTGTTTGTTTTTTGGTTTGTTTGTTTGAAGAATTTGCATCCTACAGGCAGTAGCTAAAATTTTTTCCCTCCGTTTCAAAGAAATATACAATAATCCCAGGGATTATTTCTTCTATGGCCAATAAAAATTTTCCTGAAGAAATGYATTAAAAATAGGGCATAATATAAAATTTATTTATAACTTTATTTAAYGAATTTACTTTTAAATTATTCTAGAATTTATTTAAAGGAAAAAAAAAATAATCCTGAAGATTTCTGCTTGAGCATCTKCAAAACCCACTAGGGGTAGTATTAGATAAAAAATATACAATAATCCAAGATATCTTATTCCCARGAGAGGACTATACTCCTCTGCAACACTCGAGTATTTCATAAGAAGTGGCCAATCACCCTTAAAAATTCTGTTTCAAAAACAGTGAGTCTTCTGCCAGAAAGGTTATGTTATGTGCTCGAGTCCCCTGACAATCTTAAAAACCTCCACAGGATTCCCCCTCTATATTTTTTCTTTATTGTACTGGGATGTAACTGGACTCAACATCCAAAGGTCATCCTGTAGGTGTGACTAGCAGGGAAGAATGAACCTGCTGGCTTCACCTCTGTAACACAGTCCTCTGTGCAGTTTGTCTTTGCTGAAAGGGAACACCTGGTTCTAGTCCAACCTCTTTGGCAAGACTCCCTGTTCCTTTGTTGCAAAACTGAGCCACCTTTATGACCAGTTCCCTTCCRTGGATTTACTTCATCACAGGTGCAGTACTCTGCATTTGCCTTTGCTGAGATCATGAGCTTACTGACAGTCAGTTTTTGCCATGTGCAGCCCATCTGGCTGAACAGCATTTTGCCTGCCAGTGTATTGATCACTTTCCACATTACTKTTGTGTCCTCTGCAAACTGGGTCATGTGTGAAGTTATGAAACAGTATTATCCCGAGCCACTGCCCTTAGGGAGTCCTGTTAGGAATCAGCTGCAWGTTAGACTTCTTCCTGATGGTCATGACACTTTGAGCCCTGTGTTCAGTCACTGTTCAACCCAACTCACAGGTTATCTAACCAGTCCAACTCTCTTTAGTTTGTGCACAAGGACACTCTGGTCAAAAATATGCTCATAGATGCTTGTGACTGTGTCCAATGCATTGCTGCAATCAGAGTTAACAATGAAGGCAGAAGTCTTTGCACCATATGTTTTATCTCTTGGTGCACGGGAAATAATTATTAGCTTAGATATTTTATCTATTCCAAAATGTCTGAATTTCTCTGAGAGCCTTTTTTTTTAATATAATTTGAAACTAAGATCAGCTGATGCAATTGCATCTGGGGAGGCACAGAGTCCAAATGTCCAAATGTCACCGAAATAGTAAGAAAGGTATTCAAATTGCCAATCAAATGGCCCTGGGGTGAGTTACTCTCTGAAGCACACCTAAGATTCATCTCAGGAAGCACTAGTTGGTTCACTCCATAAGAGACTCCAAGACAAATAAGTGAATGAATTTCTGAGATAGAGCCAGGGGACTAAGTTCTTTGACAGTGCACTTTTAGCATAAATCCTGGACTCCCTATCATTTAGTTTCTCTGCCAAGATTTCTAGCAGAGAAGGGCAGAGTGGAAAGCACAAGGATGCCTAAAGCAGCTCTCTATGTGTTTTAACACAAAAAGAGCTCCTAGGACATGCATTTTCASAATGCTGCATGTCCACTGGTRCAGAGTGTTGTCAGAACCWAAGTTCTTTACAGCTAAACAAGAARGATTTCAAACTTCTTYATAGCATGGAAATAGCTGSAAACCAGTGATCCAAGGAAAGAAAAACTCAGAAACATTAGAATCTGACTTCAGGGTTATATATATGCCTTTACATCAAGGAAATTTTTAAAGACTGTGATTATTAATGGTTTAATCAAAAATAATTCTGAAAAAAATTACAAACGTGAACAAGATGCATGAAAACTGCAGAATAGAGCAGGTGGAAAATCAAGTGTGAAATTAGCAAATTTTTTAGTTACATGGGAAGTCTAGGGCTTTAATATTATATATTAATATTTTATATATATATATATATATATATACACAGTGTGAATAGAACTGAATTGCTGAGGTTGTGCTATCTAAACAATTTATTATGTTGGACTAACAGGATCTTTAACCCAGATTTTTAAAAAGTGCAAAATTATGAGTTAATTGAGCTGAGGTGGACAAGGCATGACCCGCAAATGACTTAGACTTGTGTAATGGGAATTTTACCAGGAGTGGAGATAAAATGGTATGTTTCATTTCCTAAGCAAACTATGGATTGATTTCTTTCCTGCTATGTCTGCACACATCAAAGGGGACAGGGCTATAAAGTAATGCAGGGACAATTAGGAAGATAAATTTATTACTTTTACTTATGTTTGCTCTGTTATGTTGGATGATATCATATGTGAATTTTGAATTAAAAAGTGGTTGTTATTAACATATATCACCGAACAAGGAGATCTCTATAATATGTGGTAAATTTATTATAGTTACATTGTATTTTGTGCAGACACATTTCCAGCTGAGGAAAGACTCATACCTGAATTATTGGAAAACCACAAAAAAACTGAATGAAAAAATTCTCTCAAATTTGTTGYAGAGTCATAGAATGGTTTGGTTTGAAAGAGACCTTAATGATCATCTCTTTCCAATCTYCCTGCCATGGGCAGACACACATTCCACTAGACCAGGAGACTCCAGGTTCCATCCAGCCTGGCCTTGAACACTCTCAGGGATGGGGCATCCACAATTTCTCTGGGCAATCTGTTCCAGTGCCTCACCAATCTCATTAATTACTGTTAAATAACATTATCTGCCTTTTTAGATTTTTTGTCTCTTGTTGCTGTTGCCATGTTGTACAACAGGAAGAACCTATTCAGAGCAATCGTGACTGGTGTGCCCATTTCAGAGGCCTGCACTGGGCAGTCTTAACTCTTCAATAGTTTTGCTTATAAATCTAGAAACTAGTATATCAGAACAACTTACATTGCACCTTTGTAATGTTMTGAACCTGATTATGTTTAAGAGAA
Organism: Alauda arvensis; assembly: GCA_902810485.1. Taxonomy (NCBI): domain Eukaryota; kingdom Metazoa; phylum Chordata; class Aves; order Passeriformes; family Alaudidae; genus Alauda; species Alauda arvensis. The sequence continues at coordinate 1,504,924 of CADDXX010000077.1, read as the reverse complement.
CAAAATGAGTGATAAGTATCAACTACAGATCGAGCCTTCATTTCTGACTCCAGTTGTGTCACCGTTGCAACCACAGAGTTGGTAAATTAATCATCAAATAAAGAAAACTAATAGCCAAAACATAAAAAGTAGAATTTTGTGTTTATTCCTGCAATTTATTCCTAACTATTCTTTGTTTGAATGTCAAAARGGCTTATTCACCTGGGGCAGGTGTTGCAAGTTTGCCCCTTTTTACAGAACAAAAGGACAGATAACAACTAAACAATGACACTACATAACAATAGCACCCAAAATATAGTTGCACACTTTTTCAGGAGGATCAATGCAGGCTTCTGAGAGCATGTCATGCCAGTGTGCCACACCCATTGTTCTCTCCCTTTAGATTACAAGGTTATCAATGAAGCTGTCACTCACAGCAGCAAAGTTAATCTTCAGGAGCAAAAGCTGCATTCCAAAACCGTCCACAAACCCAAGAAACTGCCAGTGAAGAGAGGAAAATGACTGTGAATCTAAATGCCACCAGGCTAAAGTGGCAGAACTTGATCCATGCTCATAGTTACCTCTGGCAGACTTCCTACCTTCCCCAGAGAAAGCAGATTTTGCTCAAATTCCTGTCAATAAAAGTTGTGGATAACATTGTTGAAGTCAGGAGTTTTTAGAAAATTAATTGCATGGATAATTCTGTTACATCCTCAGTTATCTCTGTGATGAAAACCATTACAAATTGCATTTGAAAAGGGAAATGTAAGATTATACATTTTATGCAATAGGGCATTTAAAAKGRATTTCTACCTGTACTGCACTTTTKAGGCTGYTTTCAAGCTACAGGCTTCACTTGAAAGGGTGGTTATTCATAAAAAAAGCCTTCAAAATTTATCAGTGATATATGATTAGTATCTACAGTTCAGTTCTGTATCTATATCTAAAGAACTGAAAAGRCCTGATGAGGACTTAGATGTTACTTGAAGGCTGGGAATTTAGTAACAGCACTAACTAAATTGTAAATTATAGTAAACTGTGAGTAAAAGGTGTTATAGCCATGTTTGAAAAAGCTGGTTTTTCCTTTCTCTTTAGCTGTGACTCTTTTGGTGCTCACAATCTGTGACTGTTGACAACATAGGAATACATTCTGCATCTACTTCTTTGACTGTGGAGCTTTATTTTTTAGTGGAAAATCAATGGCTTTTGTCTTACAACACAGAAAGAAATCTCAACAGCACTTATGGTAGCTTAAGCATGTAATTTCTGTTAATGTTAAGGGGAACTTCACATCTAATCTACCCTGCACAGCTCTAAAAAGTTACTTCAGTGCATCCTCTCTCTTTTTTCTGGAAGTGCCATTTGGGATACTGCTTGTCACAGGGACTTGATATGCAATTTTCCTTTTTTGTTACAAGCAACAGCCATTGACATTTCTCTACCTAATTCATGTCACCATTATAAATAGTTACATTTGGAACTATTGCGTGAACATACTATTTATAAAAGAGAAGATGGGGAATCAAAGCCAATATTTTCCTGTGAAGGATGCAAAACCAGAAGGACATTTTTCTCCTAAACAGATGGGATCAATCAGTATAGGTTAATGTGTATTTTCAGTAGTGCCTGTCCTTATTTTACCCTGTGGAACCCTCTTTTAGCTTATTTCAACAATGTGAGCTGCATTTTGAAGACACCTGAAAAGTGGACAGATAGCTGTATAGAAGCCAGATATTCCTTGTTTCAGGKTATTAGGCATCCACATATTTGCAACTTTTCTTCACACAGTCCTTAATTTTCAAAGCCTGTAGTTAAAAATTTCTGCTCTTCCATTTGCATAATGACTTTTCTCTGCAATTTTAGTGGTAGATCACCAATGTAAAGACTCTTTGGCCATTCCTAACAGATTGTTCTCTCAATCTGATGGAGCAATAAAATGATTTTCCAGCCTGACTTCAGTTTTGAAGAAATGAGCTGCAGTTTCCAAAGAATATGCTCAGTAAAAATCACCTTAATTGACACCATGGTGTATTGGCAGCCTCCCTTAGAAAGGCCAAGCACTATCTGACCTGAGTCAGATTCTCACYCTGAAGAGAATTAATCTAGAAAATAGTATTATGTACTATGGGATACTTATAACACTCTCCTTTTTTTTTTCTATAAATTCATTCATCCCCATTAAAAATTCATTACAATACATACCAAGTGATTATTCCTTCAGAAAGAAAAAGTACTGGCTTTTCAGATGCAAGTGTAGCCATTATAAGGCCAAGAAACTGCTTTATATTCAAAAGATATTTGCAGTTACATACCGAGTTTAATCTAATTTAGGTAGCTAAGCATTAGCTGTTACAGTTCAAACTAATTACCTTAGGCACCTAAATATGTGTGTTGAATCATCCCAAGGAATTACTACTGACCAAAACAAAATTTTAGGTGCCCAAATTAGATAAGAAAAATCCTATGCAGTTTGTTTAGTGCTGATAGTCATAGGTCAGTTCCCCAGTGTCCCAAAGCATTTGGGCATAGGACAAACCTGACACTGATACAATTTAGGCATCTTTGCATGCAGTGGCATGACATGACTGGGCAGAGTGTTAATGCATTCTGTCTCTCAGGTGGCTTACTAGCCTGTAGYATTCCTGCACTTCTAACACATTTACTTTGGGACCAGAACTGGGYTGCACTATCCTGGTTTGGGTCGTAGGTAGAGTCAGTTCTGTCGAAAAAGCTGTATAATTTGATCCCATCTGGGCAGTGAACTAGGTGTAAAGGCAGCTTCATTTGAACATACAGGCAGTTATAAAAATATCCAGCTTTTATRTGAATACACATGAGGACTTGTGGGAACCCATCTAAGACTGCATTGAATGTACACATTACAATTCTCCTTTACTGCTTGGGTCCAGATCTTTCTTTCAACTATTTCAGTGAAARCTTTCTATATTGATGAAAGCATATTCTTGCCCATGTCAGGAGAGGGTTTGTCAGGAGATTAGGGATTGGGTTCTTGTATATCCAGCTTGAAAATAACTTTTGCAGCCAAGCATTTCTAATTGATTTGGCTGTTTCACTATTCCCATGTTTTTATATACTAACATACCAAGCAGTGAAAATAATCCTTTTTATTTTTTTTTTACTATGCTTCTTTTTCTCCAGGACATGAAATATAATGTGTTTGTTTTAAAAATCTCTCCCCTGAATCCCCTCAAACTGGCAGAAAAGAACCAGAGTACCAGAGCAATGAAAACACAGTTTTGCCCTTGTCCTCAAAATATCATCCAGGCCCCTGGTTGAACCTTCTATCATCTGTGTTGAATGTATGGAGATTATCAGACTGGTCAGCCTGTCTGTGTAGAATAATAGCGGCAGGAAAGATTTTGGGGATACTCTATTTTCTCTRGGTCCTAATAGGAAAAAATTCCAAACTGTGGGAAAGTTCTTTTATATAATGAATTATTTTAAGAACTCTTAGACACAACTACTATCCTTCCTCACTCCCCTGAACTCTTGTTTTTCCTGAACAAGACTGTTTCTCAATGCTACTTTAGCCCTCCAAATCTCAAATAACTACTCCTCAAATATGAAGTTTAGCTCCTCAGTCCTAAAGTCTGTCCTATCTTCATTGATCCCTTACATTTTCAGGATCTCTCTCATCAAATCCTATTTTTCTTCTGTTCCCAAAGGTGCTCCTCAGTTTCAGGTCCTCCAAAGAACCGCTGACCCCTTACTACAACCTTTTAGCCTTGAGTTCATTTATTAGTGAAAATTGTTCACGTGCAGACTGAGCTTTTCTGTTCTTCCCTGACAGCCAGATGGGAGAGCAGGAGCAAATAGTGACAGTAATGGCTCACCAGAATCAACATTCTCCCTTTCCATATGAGGCAGTTCCCRTCCTTTCTCCCTCCTTCACCATCTCCACTTCGTAGTTTGGTTTCCTCTCTTTGCTTTGCTGCACTGATAATAGGAGCATTATTAACCCTAGGAGCTACAATACCACGATCTGCAGATCTCAGCCAGGGTGGAACTGCAGAAATATTCCTCTTATGCAGGCACTAGAACTCAGTTGCTCATGCTTCTTATTTGATTGTTGTAGTAATCCCTACCCTGCTTTTCACTTTGGCAGACTAACACTCTCAAAATTATATCCCAGGTGTAGTACAGGGGCTTAGCACAGGCTATGTACACAGCTGAAATGTATCCAGATTGATGGGGAGAGKGCTGAGAGGCTTTCACAGAATGGACATAACCAAGTTGTGACAGTTGGGGACAAGAGGAGGGCCTGGTGTTATTTTCTTTAGTATTTCAGAAATAGTCAAAATTTTTTACCTTCCCTGTTCCAACCCTCTTATAAAATCATTCCAGTGATATTTTTGCACTTCCATCTGCAGTATCAAACTGTTCTGTGGAGGTACAGCAATGTGGTTCTGCTGCTGTCCAGAGGAGCTCTGCCAGTGCCAAAGCTGTAAGCTACAGGACTGTGTAGAGCTGTTCACCATTCAATGTTTTTCTGAAGCCTGGGTTCACATGACTGTGTCAGAATCTCAGTTTTCATTAATAAATTCATAGGTTGCCATAAAAACTTGAAAATATGGCTCTTGAGCTCTTAGAAGCCCTTAGAAGTGTCTAAACTATATAAATAAGAAAAAAAAATTACTTAAAATATTTGTAAAGATTTGTATCAACAAAATTGACTAGATTTCTGCCATGTGTTTTAACTTGCCATTCAAGTGCAAGTCCAAAGCACTGCTGACTCAAACAACATATTGGCATGTTTGTACTTCTGGAGTTAAGATTAGATTGTTTTCTGTACTTCAGCTGCCCAATATAGTAATTTGACCTACCTGCTCAATTGTGTTTATACTAAAACAATTTGTTCTGCTAAGAAATCCCACATTACCCAGTGTTCCAGGCAACAGAGTTTTGGAATAGAACAATCTTTTCTGTGGGGTGTGTTTGATATTTACTGCATTGCACTTTTTCACTTCTGTCACTTTCAGAAGATAAGCCGACTTTTTATTTTTTTTTTTACAATGACTGGCTTTTCTGAGCTGTGGATTTTGACTGTTTAGAATGATTTCAGGCATAGGAAGTCTGTACATTGCCACCTTAGTCCTTCCTCTTTTCCCCTTCTTTTCATCCATAAGCCGGTCCTCATCTGTGTACAACAACCAGGTTTTCCCAACAACAATCTCTGTGAAGTCAAAGGAAGCTTGATTCAGAYAGGATCCAGTCTACATCTGGATCCTGTCTAAATCAACATGGATTGACATAGATGGCTTACAGCATTGTCACTCATTCTGTYAGGATAGTGCCCCAGTGTTATACTAGCAGATCTTGYGTATTTATAGAAAAAATRTTTGCATTGCTGAAATTAATTTTAATACCGCATGTWAATAAGGACCACTTAATAARTAGCTATAGAAATAAACCAAAAATGATATAAGGGACTTTATAACTGAGTGAAAATTGTTTCTCTTTAAGGAAGATATGTGAGACTCTTAGGTTTTGCTTACCTCACCTGTAAATGTAAATTACATCAGATAAATCAGATAATTTTCAGATAAATATGTAGGACAGTACTGAATCATTGCATGGCTTTGAGGGTTGTGTGTGAGGGATAGAGAGCCCTGTGCTCTCAAGTTTCTAACAGGTGGGAATCCTTATGCTTTGGCTCTTTTTCCACCTATAGGRAAGAGAATCTCCAGCCTAGTTATCTCTGAAAATAGTTTTTATGACAATTTTTAAAACAGACAGGAGGAGAGCTAAAATGTTGTCTAAGATGAGTGAACTCTGGTGAACAAGGTGAGTGAACAAGGTCTCAGTGATCTTCTAATATGTTGCTATGCAAAGATCAGAAACAGAATTTACATGACAATTTAGACTTCATTTTTAGATGTCTTGTTTGGTGTCTCAACACATTCATCCTACCTCTCTCAGTTTCTTTTGCAGAATATCCTGAGATTATATACATGTGTGCTGTCAGGGACTGACACAACCATTTTCAAGGCAATCTTACACTCCTTTTCCACAGATAAGAATGTAAATAAATTGTGAGTGGATTAAGAAAAAAGTGTTGAATCTTCTTAGTTTGCACTTATTTCCCTTATGTGATATACTCCAGTTTTCTGGGATATTGCATCTTCTAAATGGGTCTCATGCTACTGGCTGAGATTTCTCAGCCAAGCGAAATAGAAGGATGAATTCACATGCTTTCCTGAGTGGTTCTAGAAAATGTGCATTCTACTTTCAGTTTAGCAGAACCAAAAGATATTMATGATGATAATAGTCACAGTGAAATAATGGGTCGGATACATCCCAAGTGCAGCACCATTGATTCACTGTCTCTCATTTGTTTACAAAGGAATAATGCCCTTCAGATATGTTCAGCTTGGAAAGCGGTGTCAKAACAATGTGGATGGTAACACAGCTAGTAAATACTTTATGATAATTGTACAATAATTTGAGGGTGCCTAAGAGAAGAATTTAAATCATCATTATCAAATTCTCTCACCAGATGGTTTAGAACACYTACTTTCCCTGAAATGGAAAGAGTTAGGCCCAGGGAAATATATCAGAACCAACTTAGAATAGCTACTGCTGGCATCTAGCACAGCTGGAAATAACTTATGCTTCCCAGGCAGCTGAAACGAACWAACTTTGCTCTTTGCAAAGAGAAGGTATTTTTCCACGTTAAGAGGTGCTCCATGTTCCATGGCCASACAGCTTCTAGTATGTGACCTGGTTCTTTTGAAACAAGCTCTCTGTTCTCATGAGGGGCATTCCTGGGGAACTGATGTGTGTCCAAGCAAGAGAATCCAGTGACATATTTGTCAACTACAAACATATGGATCAGAAATATTTCCTTCTGTTGCCAAACAGTGCCTCAGTCAGAAGTGCTCAGATCTATTGGGAAAATATAAAACCCTTTGGCTGTGCAGCAGCTTGACTTGAGCTCTCAGACTCCAGAAAATGTGATTCATGCTTCCCTGTGTCCATACATAAAAGACTTTTCAGGCCTGTGTCTGATACTTGATATCTGGTATTCAGGAAAAACTTGGGCAGTACTCAGATTAGACTTCTGGCATTCCACATAGCATGGAATTTAGCATGGAATCTAAACTTGAATTTCCAAATCTCACTCTGTTCACATGAAAGTTATAGGGTCAACATCAGCATGTCAAACTGCTTGAAACTAACCTTGTCACCCACCCTTCCCTCCTGATTCCTGAAATAACTCAACAACGAATGAAAGTTCTTGAAAGCAGTATAATTTCGCACCAACTGAATCCCTAATTTCTGAAAATTCTGTATGATAATTTTTGAATAACTTATTACTTTMAAATACTTTGTATACATTTGTGTGAGTTTGATCCCTTCTAAAAGGCTGTCATGGACATCTGACAGTGATCTGATGTAGGGTTAGAAAGGGGAGAAAGAATTGTTAGCAGTACAATATCCTTCGSTGTCTGCCTGGGTTGAACACTCTGTAAGAGAAGACTGAAGAAGAGCCCTACAAGGAGCTCTCTTCCCAGTGTGTGATTTTACTTTTTGAAGGTAGGACAGTCAGCAAATGCTACTTCCTTGTAATCCTGRAACACAGAGAGAAGCTACTAAAACTTTGCATTTCTTCTAAAAGAGCTGARCTTCAGCTTTTACGATTATTGGGGGAATTAGTCCCATATAACTGTTTATGATTATCTGCAATACTTCCAGCTGTAACCATGAAGCAATTGACAGAGTTTTCCTTGCCAATGGCTTTCTAGGAAAAAAAAAATTATAAAACTGGGGAAGAGAAAGGGGGAAAAGGGAAGTTYCTGTTTCTTCTGGGAAACAGCGCAAGAGATAGAATTGTTTCCTGTCTTCCGTTATAGTCCCTACTAGCTTGATTTTACCTCTGACAGGTATACCARAAGTCAATTAAATGATCTTGGTGTGATGATTTTGCAGCTTGTTAGAAGACAAAAGAAATTTCATTTTCTTGTCATTATGCTATCATATCAGATAGGCAAAATAGCTCTGAATARTTGCTACACAGTCTTTTAATATTATTTTTTAATTTATGTTACAATATATCGTAATATTACAGTATATGACAATATTTTCTAAGGGTTCTTTGTTTATTTGCTTATAAGGAAATTATTTTACTTAGTCTCAGAATTTTGTTAGCAACTCAAGATTCTCATCTTTTGCAATTTTTTGTCAATAAGTTCAGAAGACAGCAATGGAAGGAATGATTGCTTGGCTGATTGTTGCACTGCAGCTCACGTACACTGAAGTGTGAATAATTTAAACTGTGCTGGCTTGTCAGTATTGGATTTGTATGTGGTGTGAGAAGAGCACAGAGGGAGGTGTCAGATAAATCACACAGCAGAAAAGAAGAAGAAGGAAAAAAAAAAAGTCTCCCAAAAGGTTGGATCAAAGGTGAAGAGAAAAGGGTTCTAGTGTGCGTACAACGCAGAGAGAGACAGGAGGGTAAATCCCTTCCTTCTTGTCAAGGAACTGTTTTGGATACTCAGTAACTTTAAAACAAATTGCATCAGCCTACAGCACTGTTCAGCTCTTCTGGGACAAAAACGCTTTCTGAATTCAGTGGGTGTGAAACAATTTTGAAGGGTGCCTTTCAAAGTCGTTACTTTCTTTTCTTCTGAAATCATTGCTTTATATAGTAACTGTTTAATAGAACATGGGAACAGAAAAAAAACCAAACAACTGAGCATTCAGAAAATAACACACTCAAGGTTAAAGGTCAGTAATCTGTCCATTGTTATGATTAAATATTGGGAAGAAAAAATAACTGTTATGTGCCCATTTGTAACCTTCTCCATTTCAAAATAAGSTGCAAAATCTTCTCCTTACAGAATAATCAAGTGCAGTAAAAGGATTTCTGTGTAAGCATTTTCATGGGATTTTATTTGTAGACCAGAGAAGCCATAAATAACATTGTTGTGTGGAGCCAGCCAGCCATGCTCTGCCCCCCAGGAGGGGTAGCTTGCCTGTGTGGAAACACAATGACTGAGACCAATGTGCACATTTTACTACCAGCCTAAGRGATCAGCAGTGCCCCACAGAGTCTTTCTGAAGGTTTCTCTGTGTACTGAGGTAGCACTACTGAAAATAATCTCCACCCCCAAACAGCAGTTTTACGTAGCCCAAGATGGTGATTTGCTTATCAAGAGTTTTGGCTGTTACAATCTACCTTACCCATCTATTTATCTCTGTTTTGACATGGCCTTTGCTCCATGCCTCAGACTCAAAATAGAGACTGCAACCCTCTCTTTGCCATGTTCTATTACAATGATTTCCAGTCCTCTTTATCTCAGAGCATCTGATTAACCTCAGTGAGGGGTCAGGCCAGATTTGTGGGTTTGGACATGGCATCTTACCAGAATAAAATACTATGAGGTACAAAACAAAGGTCTGTCTATCAATTACTATAAATGCTGATTTTTTCCCAGTGGAAGAAGCATTGTTATGCTGCTGTACAACTGATAAAAAATATTTGTGGATTAGGAAAAAAACCCCAAGAAACAAAAACCAAGTGTGCTCCCTCATGAGTTTTGCTTACTTAAAATAAAAGTGTTACTTAAATAAAAATGAATGAGAAGAATGAGTTCAGTTTYTTAGAAATCTCGAGGTGTTATGAAAGCTAGAAAAAACACCATTACATTTTTCAATGCAGCACCACAAAATAATGGTCCCAAGAGCCCCTGTTTAAAAGGTACAAGAAGCATGTGATGGGGTACTATTTAAATGAAAGTCTTTTCAGAGAAATT
>CADDXX010000077.1:1413874-1495008 GCA_902810485.1 Alauda arvensis | reverse complement strand
ATGGGGTACTATTTAAATGAAAGTCTTTTCAGAGAAATTATCCCTCTTATCATCTGTGAGAGACTGGAAGAAATGTCTACTGGCTGAAATAAACCAAAGTATGTATGTGTGGGAGCAGGCAGGGCAAGTTCCATGCTGAGGGATGTGCACTGCTCCACATCCCTCAGGAGGCCAGAGGAGATAAAAACCACTGCACAGACACTCACGAGGTCTCATCCCTGTTGTTCTTGGATCTTGTGGCAGGGAAACCACACTGGATCCAAGGCCATAGCTATATCTTGCTTTGCTCTCTCTTTTCCTCTCTTTCTACTTATAATTTCCTCTTAAAATCTGGGCAAKTTAAGATTATATGGGTTAGAATTTGTTGAGTTAATGCTTTGCAAAATTCTTTATCTCAGTTGAATGTTTGCTTCAAATTTTGCCAAGTTGCTGATGTTCTAAAGCTTGTCAGTAAAGTCTGGGCTCTTTTAATCTCATAAGAACTTTTGTTGAGTTTTCCTTTGCACTGCCTCAAGGAAATGTAGTACCTTAAGCCCTTTTAAAATAAACTCACCAAGCAAGGACCAGGGCTTTACATCATCTCWTATCATACAAGGTATATTTGGAAAGAAGGGTCATTTCTGATTGCCTAMAATTCCTACCAAAGCAGTTCTCAGCATTTTCAGATATTGCTAACAGTTGCCCTTAGAATCAAGGTGCCACTGTAGCAAGAATATATTTTATACATTCTTTCCTTTTCCAGCTTTGAAAAATACAGGGAAAAGGGATTATTAATATTTATTCATAGATATATTTATATGAATCTGAGCAGTGCCAGAGTTTTTCTCCATTTCTGAGTCCAGCTGGCAGAATTTGACTACATCAACACTACGAAATTATCTTAGTCTGTAACCAGCATATTTCTGCTAACCTCTGAACCATGCCTAGAATCTTTTTTTAGGAAGCAACTAGCCCAGGCCACAAATTATACTAAGGAATTCTCTGAAAATGTATCATTACAGTCATTTAAGTTTCATTCCACTAACCTTTTTCCTGTCTGACACTGATGAACATACTGACAACCAGTAAGTTCAGTGWGTAAAATTGTGCATAAGATTTATACCTCAGGCACTGTCGAGAGAGAGATTCCCCTTCTTCAGATTGTAGCTGTCACTAAAACAGGACCTGTGCTACCTGTCACTTATATCTGATTTATGTTAGGTTCTTYGATTTGAAAGCAAAAAGAAAATTGTTAAAATTCACAGTTTCAATTGGGTTAGTGTTGGGATACAGAGCTGTAAAACTAAGAACTGGTTAAATTGTTCTGAACCGAATTTTATGTGTGTGTATATATATATATGAACAACATTATGATATGAAACTGAATTAAAAACCATTTTTTTTTATCTCTTCCACTTCTCTAAACCTTCGTGGAACAAAGCCCAAAGTGCCCATTTTGGTGACCATTTTGGGGAAAGCTAATACCCTCTCAATTTTAGTAGGACTAAGTAGTCCCCATTTTTTTCACTATGTTGATGATCATTATCTTTCCTGAAAGCTGCTTAAGTGGACTAAATTTTTTAAAATGGGATATGAGAGACTATTGAAAGAATCAATTGTTTCTGAATTTCTGTGAAACCAGGGGAAAAATATTATGTAGAATGCTAATTATTTACTTCCTACCCTTTCCATTTACAAGATATCTAACAAACTGAATCTAGACAGAAGAGACAAGTAAGTATACAAAGATGTATAACCATATACATCATATAACCATACTAATATGGTTACATTGAAATAAAGCTGCTGGAGACAGAAGTATTCTGTCAAGATAATGGTAAAGAAAACCCAGGATATTTACCTCCTTGCATATTCCCCTCCAATGGAAAAATAAATGTTTAACATGTCTGGTTTAGCTGAAAAGTTCTATCTTTTCATGGCATCCCAAGAAATATCAAGTAAGCAGAACACAAAAAAAGTATCTTGCAGCATTTTAAATACTTTTACAAGTTTAAATCTTATGGCTAATATGTTAATGTGCTAAACTGTACAAATGCAGTTAAACCCACAGTTTTGTGATTAAACCATGAAGGTTAAAATAAATATTTTATACATTTAAAATAATCTAAAATAATTCTATAGTCTTTATRGTTTATGTTCCAGGCTTAAAACAATTTTTCTGTAACACCACATTACTTTGATGTTATGCTAGAATTTCTTTTCAGCCTTAACTTTTACTTGCAAGTATACCTGTATGAGAATATTTACATGGGATAATTTTCTTCACAGCAGATGAGGGCAAGGCTTGCACAAAGTAAATACAGAAGAAATTGGTTTCCTTGTTGTCCTTAGATTCAGTGCTTAGTTACAGGGTTTAGTTAAATCATTAGTCTGTATCTGAATTTAGCATCCCCTTAATGGCTGGCTTTTTTCTCCTTCAATTTCTATGCTATTAAAAATCTAGCTGCATTTATCATTAAGAATGTGCAATACATTAGCATAAAGTAAAGAAAGAAACAAAAATTTCCTTTTGTGCCCAGGCAAATCAGGCTACCAGACAGATTGGAGAAGGGAACACCAGAGTAAAACATATGCCTTAAGACTGAAAAATGGTCATTAACAACTAATTTTTCTCTGCTGTCTCTGATGTAGTGTTTCATAAATTTGGTACATGCTTTAAGAAAAATCATGTATTCAGTAGATAGAGCCTGAGAGTCTTTTCACTGATCCCACTGAGATTTTGGTTTCTACACAATGAGTGCAGCAAGGGATTGAACTAATTCTATGTTAGCTACCCCCCATTATTCATCTGAAATAAATGGAATACCATGTACTTACATCAGTTTATARGATATTTGAATTATTTTTTTATGTATGATCTTTAAGACATCTTATGTGTCAGTGTAATCATTATTTCAATGAAGCTGAAAATGGCAGAAAAGAGGAGAAGAAATAAGAGAAAACTTTCCAATGGACTTTATGGTCTAAAAAAAGAGAAAAACTGATATTTTTGCACTAAGAATAACTAAATAACAATTTACTGCACCCATTTTACTGTACTGACCATTCCCAGGGATATTTGGATGCCTGAAGTCCCGTAACAATGCTTTTCCCCTGAATTTTTTAGCCCTTCTACTACTCCAACAGCAGCAATTGCTCTGATTAGCAAAACTTTTAAAAGGGAAAAGAGGCATGTTCTACTTCAGCAGGCATTTTCAGTTCCACCCCAAATCAGTTCTATGCAAGTTAAAACACCAAGGCATTGGGGCCAAAGCAATCCCCAGTGTCCCACAAAACAGTCAGAGACACAGAGAGATTGTAGTTGGTGGAGAACAAGAGGAGCTTAAAAACATCTGAYGTGAGGTGAGATTTATTTTTAGGAATATAAGTTTAGATGAGTTTATATAAAGTAGTGAGTTCTGTCCTTCACGCTTGGAAGTGAAAAATTTCCACTACATTAAAAAAAAAAAAGAAAAAGATTCACTGCATTGTCATTTTATTATTCCATTAGACATGTGAGCTGGTATTGATTGRGGATTTGTGATTGCAGCTGTAGCTCACAAGGCTGGACCATAAGCACGTATGCTTTAACTTAAATCTTCAGACAAGCTGAAAATTCRTWCTGAATTTTCTTGTCTTAATTTTTYAAATTTTAAATATTTTCCTYGTAGCTTAAAATAAAACTCAGTTTTTCTTTTCTGAACTTTCTGGCTCAAGGGATTTGAAAACCACTTTGTACCTGAAATCCATTTAAAGACTAAACAAGTGTGGAGGCAGGAGAAAAAAGTGCCAGTCTTCATCCTGTCTTGTGTGTCATTTGGGATGTCAGTAACAGTTTAATATCAGAGTTAACATGTAAGGTGTGTGGGCTCTCTACCAGCTGTACTTAGGACTCATCAGTGAACTGATCTTAGCATCTATAATTCCAGAGACAGGTAAATAAGCTTACTTTGAACTTCCTTGTCATACAGAAAAGTGGGTTTCACCATACCCCCAGTTTACTTGTATTATTATGTTTGTCTGCCACAAAGTATATCTTCTTCTTAAGTAGCAGTTATCCATCCTGCAATTAACATATTAAAATATGTACTTTTAATAAATTGCCTAAAGGTTAATGTGATTTTACAATACATAACTTCTGTTTCTATATAAAAAAACCCCTATTTGTACTCCATTACTACTYTGCTAATTTAACAATTTCCATTCAACTTTCAATATATTTATTTTGTTGACATGCATGACCATAACTCATGGGCAAATGAGCATTTTCATTTGCAACTGAACCATTTATTTTGCTTGCAAGCTTCATATAATTTTAGCCAAATWAGCAGTTAAATTATTTCTCTAACAATAGCAATGTAAGTTTCTGATCACAGACCTAGGGACTGTGTCTGTAAAACATTTTTAGGGGATTGTATAAAACTGCCAATCTGAGGGGCCAAAATAATGTACAGTGGCATGACAAGCTATTCCCTTACATGGGACCAGGACAAAATCAACTTCTCAGTGCTGCAAAGTCCTACAGAAGTCTTTGAACTGGTGGAATTGGTTGTCAATGGTACTTACGAGCTGCAGGATTTTTCCTCTTAGTTAGAGAAAGAAGAGTAAAGGAGGAAATGTGGAGAAAGGCAACAACAGGAAGGTTGAAAGGAAAGAAGAGGAGGAGGTCCTCCAAAATCAGAGCTGAGATTCTTCTGCAAGCCAGAGTGAAGACTATAATGCAACAAACTGCCTCTCTGTAGTTCATGAAGTGCATGGGGAGAGGCAGAGATCCACTCACAGCCCATGGGAAAAGGTGCTCATGCTGAAAKTTTATTTTAGTTCTCATTACCCTCCTTTAATTCTGTTACTAATTTTTTTCTTTATACCTTTCAAATTTGAGCCTGTTTTGCCCTTAGAGGGTTTTCTCCTGGTCMTTATCTCAACYCAAGTTTTCTTACCTTCTCTTYTCTGCCCAGCTGCAACAGAAGAGAGTGAGCAAATGATTTTTGTGAGTGTTTGGGCTTAGGTAGAATCAAACCATGACACTTGCCCTGAAGGCTCTTGCTCACTTTTACCYGAGCTGGAGGAAGGTGGGAATTGGACAATTCCTTTTCTAATATTAACTGATTGCTTTTATCACCTAAGCATCTTTAAAAAAAGGTACAGCATATTATAAAAAGGTGTAGACTGAGAATTAATTACTGATTTAGTGTTAAATTTCTTATTGAAGATGCAGWACTGTGAAATACCAATGATGAGAACTGTTTTATTGTGGAGTACTGGGGTTTTTTTAATGTATTGATATTTTACAATGATTACTTATGACAGTAACTATGAGCAAAGCTTTCATTTTCTTGGTAAAGAAACTGTCATAAATCAATTCATATTTTTATAAACCAGAGGCCTCAAAACAAGTGAGCATGTAGGGAGTATGTAATCATGCTGCCAAAAACGTGAGTGTAAAGCAACAAAGAGTCTAGGGGTGAATTTAAGGCAAAGGATGTATAGAGTTGCTTTCATAAACCAGGAATGTCACTTTTTATTCCACTTAAATAAGAGTAACATTGGTTACAACAGCACAAGGTAAGCACTTGAAAATTTTCCTTATCTCTATCTTCATTTAATCTAATACTGTTCCTTTTTGCATCTCCCTGATAGCCATACATTGTGTTTGCCTCTTGCAATCTGACTGAGCAACCCTTTGTGATTAATCTTCACCTTCAAAGATATGACTCTACAGGAACATGCCGAGACAGTCCAATTTTATAGTAGYAAAGTATCAACAACAGTTTATATTTGCCCCCATTTAATTTTGTACTGGATACTAATATTGGTCTTGTGCTGAGCTATTTAGGATCCAGGTTTTTTTTATTCCATGCTGAGCAAACACACATCAGGTTTTTAATTATGCTGTTGTGAAAAATTTTATAGATAATCCTTATTAATTTAATAGAAAATTACTTTCCCTTTCTGTAGGCACCTCACTGGGTTTCTGGAATATCAAAGAACACTATCAGAACTTCTTTACTGCTGATTTTTAAAGAGCATCAAAAAGAACAACTTGAGCTTACTAAAAGACCTCATGAAACAAGTCTGTGGGATTGAAAGGGAACCCTATGGGGCAATCTCTGTGCTCTGGCATAGGTGTGCCAAGAAAAGGCCTCCCAGCTTCCTTCTCTAATTCCTGCAGCTCTTTATATGGTATCCAGTTTTCCTCATAACTAAGCTATTCATTATTTTCCTGACACAAAGTTAATGACTGCTTCAAACCTTGCTTCCAGGGAGTGTAGTAAACAATCATGATTATCTCACTTCATGAATGCATAGAAGAGGCAGGATGACATCAGTGCATTCCTTTATGAAGATATTGAGACTTACAGCTCCACTTGACTTTAAATCCATGACATTGTACCTGCACTTAACTGTCAAATAAAATCTGCTGAAATGCCAATATCAGTCTCCAGTTCCTTTATTGTGCCCACAGTCAGTAAYCCACATAAAGATTAGCTATGTAGCTAGGAATATCAACAAGTAAATACAAAATAAAATGCTTTTTTGCATTATTAATCTTTTTATAGTCAAATTCACTGTTGAAATGCTACCGTTACCAAAAGTGGAATTGAATTTTAAAAAGTGATTAARCCAATTTACAGTGCCAAAGTTCTCAAAGGTTATCAAATTTAAAAAAGGAAAGATGTTATTCTGTRGCTAGACTGCAATTTGTCAGAAATTGGGTACTTTGGGTGTATAACCCAATAGTTGCACYATTCTTCTGCCACTTGACAGGCCACTGTCAAAATCAGAGTCCAGGTTCCATAAATTTGTTAGATCAGGGATTTCTGTTCTTATCTCCTTATGTACATGAATATCTGTAAAAGTAACACATTTAAATGCTTTCTGTACTATGCTGCATGACATTTCTTTCCAAGATGTACAATTTTTGTTCTAAATATAACAGAGCTAATGAGATACATGTATTAAGAGTTTCAGTACTTTATATAAATGTAAATTATATATATATATATATAAATGTGAACGATGTATATTGATATGTACTCAGAGATATATAAAACACTCTTTCCTATCAATTTTTATAATCAAATGAGTTATAGTAGCTATAAAATATTCTCACTGAGTCATAAAAATATCTGCTATGCATCTCAAATTGTTTATTGACACCATATTCAATGATTCTGTTTTGATTTTCTAGAGTGAAAAGCTTTGGATCAAATAATGTCATTCAGCCTGTATTTTAGTCATCAGACAAAAAAAAAATAAAAAAAGACAAAATTATTCCTAAACATTGTAGGTACAAATTCCATCTGCCTTTTGTATATGTGTGAAATATAAAGCATTTAAATAAATAGATCTGGGTAGATCTTCCAGTCCTTTCCTAAATGYTAAGGAAAAGTCAGGATATCTCTACACACATGAAATCTAAGAAAAATTTTCTCCTCATGACATTTCAGCTTTAAAAGTATGGATATTCTCAYTAAAAAACAAGATGAAAATTAATGCAACAGCTTGACCCAAAGGCAATTTAATGAAAACTTCTGTAGCAATATGTACCAACTATAAATTATTTCAAAAGCAATTTATAAAAGTGACAGGAGAGKACATATATGTAGATGCTCCAGCTGTTTGCTAGTCTTCACTGAAAAATAATTTAAGATACATTCCTTTAAGCCAGAATTCTTAATTAAAATACTTTAAAAATAGTTTCTATACTACACTATGTAGTTAAGGAAGCCACAGAAAGATATTTCCTATTTTTTTTTTTTTCTGGTGCCTAAGAATTCAAAATTTCTATTTGAAAAATGTGACAAGAGTTTTCATTTTTGTTTCTGTATCTTTCTGATATCCTCCCAGGGCCATGTCTTTTTTGCAAATGTTGAAGATCTGAAATCTGGATCAATTTTGGATAATGCCCTGTATCATGATGTGTTCTTTCAGGGCTCTTATTTACCTCAATCACAATTTTTGAAGTTTATCTGGAGTCCTAGATTAATTATCTGGATGTTATCTGAGCAGGAATACTTTTAATGTCTCAGTAAGTGCCTTCTTAGCTATTTTAGCTCATCACAGAAATGGTGTTGACTTTGAGTTTATTGAGAACCAAACAAAATGTACAAACCTTTAGAGGTCTAAGTTTACCTGAATAGAATAAGATTACCTGATGAAGATTAACTAAAATTACTTACACAGCCTGGAAGAGGCAACAAGCATTGCCACATAAACACAGGCCTGTAAAGATCAATAGTATCTTAAAATAGATCCTGCTCAATCACAGTCCTTAATACAATATTTAAAACAAACCTATTTTTTCTCCTCCCATGTTTCATTTTTCAAAACGACACCTTGGAAAAAGTCCTTCTCTAGTAAGAAGTGTTTCCTTTGTCTCCATCCTAAATGACAATGTTAGAAGTGAGTGATCTCAGAGGCTTTCTTTGAAGGACTTCATTGGGTTGGGCATCTGGCCTTTATTCAAGAACCAAGTAAGAGTTTGAGGAACATCACTGTGCAATTCCATCTGTATTGGCAACAGCTTTGGCTATGAATGTGTCTGAAGTGAACAATATGGAGCACACACCATGCTTTACCTTCCAGCMTGGGGAGGGGAGATGCTTGCTCCTGGCTGGACAGACCACAACATACTGCTCAGGCTTGTCATTCACTTCAATTAACATGTTGCCTTAAACATATATATTCATGCTTATATCCAGACAATTTGTGGTAATGATCTTCTTTGATCATTTCTGTAGAAGAAGAATAAAGGTTTTTAAAACACTCGTAATTAAATAACTGTTTTCAGTAATTTGCATCAAATAATTATTAATTTGTTTTAAATGTCTCTCCATCAATTTGCTAACTATTTTAAACTCACACATAAATAAAYTTCAGATCTCCAAAATCTGTATGTGTACCTGCTGTTATATGCAAAACAAGCTCTGACTGGGTAAAAAAACTAAATCCAGATAGACTTCACAGTCACAGCTATGACTGTTTCTTCTTTTGTTAAAGGATTTAGTCATAAGCTAAATTTTYAATGMTGTTAATCTTAAAGACCTATAATTTTCCCTAGTAAATCTTCCATTTTTWWAATAAGTATTTTAGAGATATAGCAATGTCAATTACCCAGCTCAAAGTCTTGAGTCAGATTTTATCCAGAATGAATGTTAGCCCTATGCAGAAGCAGCAGAAAACTGAAAGTAGACCTGCTTGTACAGTTTTAATAAAATATGGTTCTCAGTCCTTTTCACAAATTAAAAAATTAAAGAAAACACCAAACAATAAAGATTAGAAAAGCTATTCCCATTCAGATTTACACTCCCCCTTTTCCATCCCATTCCTTAAATAAAATAATGTATATGTTTATTCTATTCATAAATAGACATGAAGTGATTTTTTTCAAAGAAAAATGGAATGAAAACATGAAGTTTAAGTCGTGAAAGAGCAAACTTCTGTACAGCCATTTGTAAACAGAATGGCAGGAGTTTCAAGGTGTGACGTTTTCCTTGATTTTTTAATTTAGAATAGATGAAGCAGGACAGGGACATTTAGTTCTTCATGTGCTGTCGTGAGTTCTCAGCTTTATTACTGCAGCACATTAAGTTATCTAGTTTTAGCCATTATCTCCTTACRAAAAGCCTTTGATGATGGGCACAAAGCAGGCTCACCACAGTGGCATTTCTGAGATAAAAACGTGCTGAAACTGAATCCATAAAATACCAGTGAACTGTAGCTGTTTCCATAATTGGAGCAAAGCRTGAGGTGAGCATTTCTCTTATGCAGTTTTCCTATTGATCAAACTCAGGGTTCTAGGAACTTATGTGAAAGATTGTTTTCGAACAATAGATCATCAAAAATAATTGATTCCCACAGAAGAAATGGACTGCCTGGTTYCAGTTTATGCAATTTCTGATTCCTGGTATAATTGCTAATTTTTGCTTCTTGATCAGTAAATAAAGCTAAAAAGGTTGTAACACAGTTGGAGGAAGAGGTTTTAGGCAGTGAGCAGTTCCCTTTTGAAAATTACCTGTCCTTGCCCCTTGTAAAAMGGAAGATAGGAGAAGGACAGGATTAATCTGATTTTTCTTCTATCTTCAAAGCCTTTAAAAGATAAATAATTAGAAATGCAAAATGTCTTTATCAGTACTGGGAATGTGTAGGATGGGAGGCAGTGAGCCCAAATCCAAAAAGCATTATGGGGTAAATATTGGACTGTCACTGGAGCTGATGTGGTGTTTACAATACTTTCATTTAGTTGTGCATACACATCATTATGTTAGACATTAAAAATGGCCCAGATCCCATGAGCAGAGATGTTAAGCAATACAAAGGTGAATTCAGAGTGGACAAACTCACAAGGAAGACAGAAAAGTAAAGCAATCCACTGAGAATAAGCAATGGAGGATGAAAGTTAATAAAAGGATTGAAACATGAGAGGAAAGCATATATAGTATGTACAGAAACAAATGGAAAAAATAAAAGAGAGCCCCACGGACCACTGGGGCATCAATCAAAGCATGTKTAACACAGGAAGCAAACAAGGGTATTAGGAAAACCACAGTTTCATACTGACTTAATGCACTGTTGACATTACACTGATAAAATGGTAAATAATGGAGTTGAAAATATATTTCAATCAGGACTGGCAGAAATAACCACAGACATGGTTAAATGAATGTGTTAAAAACAAGCAATACAATAGGGAGACTTCTTCTGAACAACTGACATTAAACTTTGTAGTGAGAAGTAAGATGGTTAGAAGAATWGTRGATTAAAAGTAGTAGCACTTTTTAGTGACTTTTAGGAGTAAAATAACATAGTGTTTTCTGTTTATAAACTAGCCATGAGAAGTAGAAACTTATTTGTACAAAATAAGGCATACAGATGCCTTGTTGCATCTGTAAAGGTTTCTTTGTAAGTTCCCCACAATCAAACACAAATAGGATCACAAAGAATGGCACTAATTAACTTTAAGTGAAATAAGTTAAATTCCTTATTCCTACTATAAAGTAATCGTAACTTCATGCTACTCAGGAAACTTTGGTGACTATAACCAGGAACTGAAAAAAAGGACTGTAATATGGGTGAAGTACAAAACTAGGCATGTGCTGGCTGTCATTATCAAACTCAGTTTGTCCTAACAGATGCTTCACAGGGACACATCAGTTTGGTTGCTCTCCTGGTTGCAGAAAGGAGTATGGCCTAGAACAGTGTGGGCATAGCTTAATTGCTATTCTATACCACCCTCATCATTGCTGGGGGCATGAGCTCAGGGGAAGAAAAATGTGGCTTACACCACAAGTGCAWAATTTTGTTCTCTGTCTTCCTCAGGAAAGTTGCCAGGAGCAACACTGCATCTCTGTCCCTCTCCCACTGCTGCCCATCCATTCCCAGCTCTCGGGAGAACACAGCTGAGACTGAGCAGAGCTGAGTGGAGCTAAAGGGAACCAAGCCCAGAGGAGCAGGGCAGTCTCAATACAGATAATCTGTTTTTCTGGGGAAGGGTTTCTTCATTGTTTTGGTTGTTTTGGGCTCAGGGAAGGGGAATGCCAACTGCAGAGAGCACCAACCAAGTTGACTTTGTCTCAGGAATAACCACATGTTGCTGCAGAGATGCAGGATTAGCTGCTATCTTGGTTTTGTCTCATTGGCCATGTGGAACTGAGTCAAGGTGGTGAACACCTTTTTGTCTGTAAATCAACTTTTTTTATAATAATATTGTTGCTTCAATGAGGCATTTCTTATTCTGTTCCTCTTTGTTTTCAGTAAATTATCATCCCAAGCCATGTTCTTGGGACAAAGTTCTCTGCCTTTGTCCCTCTCTCACCAGATGGAGTGCATGGGGAAGGGGAAYAGCTTCTTTTGAATTTAATTCCCAGCTGGTTTTAAACCACCTCATGGTCCAATTCTGGTATTTACAGAAATCAGATTTTCTATTAAAATGCTCAGTGTTCTAGCTGTACTGCTAAATTAAGATTAAGTTTCTTAGTTGACATACGACTTTTAGCAAGCACCATCAGCACAGCCCTGTAAGCTTCTCTATTCCTTTGTGCAGGAAAATCTGTAGACAGTTGAAATTGTCGAGACACCTGTAGTTAGTTTGTAGAAACGACCACAATTGCAGAGAAAGTGTTAGGAGACTCAGTACTGTCCTACATCCTTCTGATGGATRCATCAGAAATTACCGAGCACTACTGCAAACAAGTGGTGGCAAATTTCATATCCTATCAGACAAAGCACCCTGTGTTTTCACCCTTCATTTGCAGCTGCAGTATTTTGAGCAGTCATGTCAGCAGATCACACAGGTTAAACAACCTTGCAGTTTCCTGGGGGTTGCATCATGGAGGACAGCTGCTGGGGATTTTCCCGCTAAAATATTTTCCAACTATTTTCTCAGTATCCCTGGGGGTTATTTGCCTCAGTTCTTTTTATGTCCAATACTGTTTTTGGTATCTGCCATATTCTAAACCACCCCATCTAGCCTCACAATAACACTATGAGCAAAAAGAAAGAGTTTCTAGGGAAAATAATGTCTTTTTTTGTCACTAACATTATTTCAGGTCATGTATTTAGTGGTGCCAGAAATCAAGTTTTGAACTCTTAAATATCTTCAAGGAAATGGAAAAGGGGCGGGGGGYGGAAGTATGGAGATATGTAGATCACTTTGGCAAGTGTTCTTTCTGCTTTTCAGAGGCAAGGATACCTGTCTTCAGGAAAAACAGAAGCCTCTGTCCAAAATAATGGATTTACATGGATCTTATGTAAAAATGCAGTGGGTGAATGCCAGGCAGAATGATTACCTGATTTTGGATCTCTGCCCTATCAGAGAACTCTCTGTGCAGGAAGAACAGAAGAGAATCATGGACACTGTGACTGGCAGATAAGACTTTATTTTCCACTGTGTTGCTTCAACAAAATGTAACTGTCATTCTTCAGTGAATTTAAATGAGAACCTTTATAGGTCCCAGTAAGCTGTAGCCTGTTGCTGCTACTGCACTTTGAATCTTCTGTGAACATGCACAATATGGAAAGAGCATTTAGAAACTTAGAAAAAAATCCAGAGAGAAGGATTAGAGGCTGTGACATATGAGCAGAGATTAAGACAATTTAATATACTATGCTGCTGCTTGAAGGAAAGACTATAAAGAGTGATATGACTGCATGCAAATACATCAGACGTAAAGAATGAGAGTTACAGAGGTTATTGTAACATTATTTACTGTAGTGTCTCTTTTACCATCAGCATAGGCTATTAACTCTGAGAAATATAAAWTCAGTARAAAAAAAATCGGAAAAAATCTGGAAATTGAATATACTGTAGAGGAATATTTAGGAAATAACTTTGAAGGGTAAGACTTTAAATGCTTCATCTTGCACCATTAATRTCTTTGGGGATCTAAAAAGTGACTTGAATAAAAAATAGATAGGACCCTTCAGGCAACAGTCTGAGCAAGCCAAAGAAGCAATTAATATGTGAAATTCACTTGCATTAATGATATTTTAAGAGCTGTGTGTGAGGGAATATCAGAGAAAGGAGTAGAATGGGAAATCCTGTTTTTTCTGTACAGGTAGCTGACCTCAAAGTTTTCCAAACTGACATTCACCAAGTATTTTCAGTTTCAGACAAGGGTTTTTCTCTTTTGGAGAGTGAGCAGATCAGTTACTCATTATATTCTRTATGCTATGGGTGCTACAAGATGTTGATGCTGTCTCCTGTCAGACGCACCACGGGTAAAGAAGGCTTCTAACTGTGCTTAGTGCACAACAAGAATAAAGCTATTGATATATTAAATCCCACATGGCTGCAAAATGGCTTGTTTCTATAAATATTACCATGTGACAGACCATTTTCCTGTAGGCTTTTTTACAGCCTTAGGCGTTTCTACAGCCAAAATGCCCGCTACAGAACAATAAAGCTGCTGTACAAAGGTGCACTATCAAGAAAATATACACGATTTAAATGGGCTGTTTTCCTTGTGACAGAAATGTCATTTGAAATATCTGCTTATTTTGCATTCTATACTGYTCTCATAAACTGTCATAATTTCAGAGCACAGCCTATAATTTAATTTAAATAACTAGTTCTAAGATCTGTGGTGCAAAACTGTGGTTTGAATAATAGCCAAACTACAATACAACTGAGCTTTATAAACATACAAAATGCTGACCCTTCTTGTGATTTAGTGGAAGTTTTTGGGTGGCATTAGCTGTATTGGTAGTTTCTAACATAATGCACAGCTGTGGAAATCTCTGTGTACTGTGGTTACTAAGAGCTTACACATTTCATAGGAAGATTGRAAAACTTAATGGCATAGAAATCTACTGTAGGTTATTCAATCCTGACAAACCATTCTGGAAGAGGAAATTCCTAAGYTGCACATTATTTACAGCTAATATAGTCCTCAGTAGAAGTGTCCTTGCCTTCGTTTTACACCTGACTCYAAGCATTCATTTTGGTCATTGAGAACAGATTTCCTGCTAGGTGCAATGAATATTGCTGCTGTCCTGAGTGAAGAACTTTCATCAATAAAAGCTACTCACTTTGGTCTTTGTGTATGCCTGCAGCTCTCAGGTATTTATCTGTCTAACTCTGTGTACAATTCTGTTTCAATYCTTGCCTTGTAAGGTGTCTTGAGAGCTCTTATGTTAACAAGTGGGAGACTGATTTTATRGTGTATGCACAAGCAGAACCTGATGGATGGCCTGTTTGGCAGGGCAGGCTGTTGAAATGCACTGAATATTYTCCTTCTGTGATTAAAATAATTGTGTGTGAACAACTCTTATCTGCAAACAATTTTGATGGATGCTCAAATGTTTCTGTMTCAGAATCTGTACTGTAATGTGTTCTGTGTCCATGGCTATAATATGAACAGTGTTGCATATACTTTTCTTTGAAATCTTTGGAGAACAATAATTACCATTCAGGAGAAGGTTAGTGCAATGAAATCTAGCCAGGTGCCACTCAGATCAAACAATGTAAGCACTTTCTGAAATTTACAGAAGAAAAAAGAAGAAGAAATAGTGCTGCAAAATAATATTCACAGTAGTCCATGAACAGATCACATACACATAAACTACAATGTAAATAGCAGTACAAGAAAAAGCAACTGCTTAATCAGATTTSTTCATTGGAAACAATTTGGCTGCCAGCTGAACAGTGTTATCCCTTAGACATATCACATTATTTACACTTCTCTAGGAAGAATATACCCTCTCACTGACCTTCAAGCACTTATGTATCCATTAATGATTTCCCTTGGGCTTTGTCAAGGGACATACATTGCTTCKGCATTTGAAATYAAATAGAAAAGGGACCATTTCCTATTTAATACTTCTTAATTTTTGGATATTCCTTTACATTTTCTACCAACCACTTTCAGAATGAAGTCCCTTTCAAAGCAGATGTATGTTCTGCTGACTCTTCTTCAAAWTTACATCACCATTCTTAAARCTATTTGCAATCATGTAAGACCAAACGTGAAAAGAGATTTCTAAGAATAGCTCCTTTAACTTTAGCTGCAAATTAAAGCTTTCTAAGGCTGGTAACATAGTGAGAAGCTCTTTTGAGCCTAGCTCTGTTATTCCTACACTGAGCAGCACCTTACTCTGTGAGCAAATCCATATGATTTCTTTTCACCTTTGTGTTCTCTATTTCATACTTATCAAATGGACCAAATTCAGTCTGTAATGGTGAAAGTCTTTTCTCAGAGCAAGATTTGCTGTAGGTTCTTCACTARAGATAATTTCATTTGACCTGCAAAACCTGGAAAGGAATTAAAATATGTTTAGTAAGCTGTTACATATTTAAATATGGCTTGGATACATAAACTTACAACACATAAATTTCATAGAATCACAGGAACATACAATGAGGAAAGRACTGTAGTGTATTACCTAGTCTATCTTTAGGCCTAAGTATCATATGCTTTATGAATTTCATTATTCATAGATATCTGATTAGAATTTTCTTTAAGATGGACATTTTCTGAGGTTGCCAAGATGCCCTAGAGCGATCTACCACTAGTCTTGCCAATTTTTAATCTCTRTATGAATTATTATTCTATATATCAGTTTGTGTCAGTTTATTCTTGTCCAAACTGTGGAGAACACAAAGGTCCAACGATACAATTTTAAAAGTTTAGTATAAACATATAAACCTTATTTGAGGAGTATTAATTGTCCACTGCAACCCCCATTTTACAGGTCATACTCCCTTTTGAATTCTCTTTAAACTGAAATCAAAAATGCGAAACTTTCAGTCTTCCTCACTACTCATGTTCTCCAGAACTCTGATCTTCTGAAGTCAGCCTTTACTGACACAGGAAGCTAAAACTAAACAGGAGCTAATGCAGTGCTGAATAATGGAGAAGGATTAYCTGCAAGATACACTTGGCTCMGACAGCCTGATATGGAATTTCTGTGTTTCAGAAAAGTGTRCTGTTTCAGCCTGTCATATTTTATAYATGTATTTTATAGATTTTGAAGAATGTCATAAAATAATAAAACCATTAGGTGAAAAACACATGTCATCTTATATGAAACTGTCTTCATTGTTAAGTCGGATGCTGTGCCCAGTCCTGAGGATATTCTGGCCAATTTATACTCTCAAGCCCTTCCASTGTGTTTGCACTCAAGAGAGTAATACAAGATTCAGAGTGATTATTTTGTCAATTATGGCACTTGAGCACCACAGAGGTAATAAAATGCTGTACAGAGAKCAATTTATGGACAAGAAATAGACAGGTTGAAGTTCAGCCCAACAAAAGGCAGGTTAAAAATGGAAAGTGAAGCATACTGAAGATTTTTCATGGCACTCACTTCCTTTTAAAAAGATATATAGCCATCACAGGATTATTTAAGAATGTTTCCATAATTTTTTCTGTTTTTCAAAAGTGTTTTTTGTCTCATGTAATTTCAGACTTCTATAACTGGGACTTCTAATTTCAAATTATATACTTTTGGCTTCTTAATTAGCAATGGGAAGATCAAAGCTCCTGTGAGGATCAATTCCATTGTTCTACACCACCATCTTAAGGGAACTTGAATTGGTATCTGAAAGTACCTCTTTTTCCATACAGACTAAACCCATGGCAATCTCATATCATCTGTGTTGTYTTAAACAACATTCTTTGAGATACTTATGTGAGATGAAGCCAATTCAAAATTTCAGTCCAATCAGATTAAGTGGTTTTAAACAACCCATAGCCTGAAYTACTGACAAGACAAGGAAGTTTAGAATCTTGACTCGAAGCAATTAAATTGAATTTGGCATTCTGTTACATACAGAGTCTTTTTGATACAGATACAAGTCATATCAGATGATTACCAATATCAAAATCCTACTCTTGTAAATTAAGATCAGTGAACTGAGACAAAGAGTAAACAATAATTTAACTCTTTTGTGTTAAGAGATCAGTCTACCAAAATACCACATGCATTTGTCATGGCACTTGAAGGGCCTTTGGTGGATTTGAAGTACCAGWAGAATAAGATATTATTTGAGATGATGCCATGCTTGAACTTCAGTAAATGAAACATGAGTTCTTTGAGTACCAATCTGCTGTTTGTAGATCACTGTGACAGCATGATTGGAAATGTATCATCTTTACTGCTTTGAAGTTTTAATGCCATCCTTTTTCATTTATGTCATTAAATATAGATGTTGCAGAAGGTTAAAGCCCTTTGTGATATCTTATTTGAAAAAGTGTTTTGCAGCTGGGGAGCTGTTTATGAATATATTTGGACAATGCATTTACATTTTATTTCATGGTAAGTTTAGCAATGATACATAATTATACTAAACACGCTAAAACCTGATAGTGAAGAAAAATAGGATCAAAGGTTGAAAGAAACTATAATTCAAACTCTATCACAAGATTTAACAATTCCTTCAGTCTTTTGAGACAGTRAACAGTGGAACTTTTGTCATATTTTCAAACTAAATCTGGRAAGTACAMGCATARGTACACAAWATTTCTGAAAAGAAAATCTTGAAWGTGTTATTTAAAAATATTTCAATACATGATTTTGTTTTAAAATAAATTTTTCTCAGAATAGAATGATAGTTAAAACTTAAGACTGAAAAYCAGTCATAAATCCAAGGTAAAAGTTAATAGGAAACAATAGTAATATGTCTAAAGACTATAACAATGATGTGAGGAAAATAGGCCATTCAATTTCTGCCAGGCAGTTTTATTAGTGYAAGTTTTGCCTTTGGCTATGAAATTAGTAATGCATGATAATTTCAGCTATTGACTTTGGTAACTATGCTTCACTTATTCTTTGAGGGGAAGAAGAAGCAACTGTCCTCTAATATTAATTGTTTTCAGTTCCATATCTGTGAAATACAGTCTAAGCTTTACCACTAATAAATGAATCTCTGTCTTCCTTTCATAGACACCTGATCACCCTTATGTTTTAAGTAAGAAAAACAAGTTTTTCTTACTTCTTTTGTTTCAGAAGACAGAAATAAACCCAGGGCATCTGCCTTAGAATCCCTAAACTTTGTGATTTGTCCCCCATGGCATTTAAAACACAAATTGAAAATCATCATAATTTTATATTAAAAAATAATAAACTTTATTCCAGTTAAAATTAGTGCTATCCAACACTGATAAYTAARCTCTCAAATKGAATTAAAAATCTTACAGAAAATARTATTTCATGCACTTAAGAACGCTGTTGCTCATTGCATTCAATCAAMAATTTACAAAGTACTTTMAYTCCATGGAAGTTACTGTCAGTCCAAAACTTTGTKGATGTCCCTTTTTATCTCTTCTAAGATGATTCTGACCAGAATCCAYGGAACATACACTAGCATTTTGATTTCATTTTTTTTTTTAGATTTCCAATTTATAAAACTTCCTGGCCATCCTCCTGAGAATTTCCTCTGGGTTGAAAATGTGAAGCCAGAAAATCTCTGAGTTTCCTATGCAGGAAACTGACATGACAGCCATGGGAAATTCATTCYCTAGGAGGCCAGATCCCATCAAGAGACATTTTGGTTTCAGCCTACAAATTTCAGTTCAGCAGTTTTGGAGGCGCTTTTTGTTTTTTTTCCCCCAATTCTCTTATGTGCAGATTTAAAATATTCCAATTTTCCTCTCATTTTTTTTTTGCCCACATAATCATTCACTTCTCCTCAAACCAATGTCATTTGACAGAAAGATATTGAATGACTAATTCCATTGAGGGCACAGCCAGATTTTTTAGCAGCATCAGTGAGCACCATGGCTCTGTCTACAGCACTCTRAAATTGAGTACTCAAGAAGGGCTGTCAGTTCTTGGCTCTGCTTGTTTCCTGTCTAAAGATATTTGCTAGATGTCTATGATGACATGAGAATGTGTTATCTACCAGGATGCCATGCCCAAGCCCAGGGCTGACATCCTGCTGGTCTTAGTCTGTCCCCAGCCTCAGAGAAGTTCTCAATGCCCAAGGCTGGGAATGTCCCTAGCTGCCCCTGGCTGCCCTGGAGCTGCCTGGCCTGGTGGGATGGGTCCTGGCTGCCAGAACCTGCCCTGAGCATCCCTGGGGAGATGCTGCTTCTCCCAGCCCCAGGGAGCTACTGGCCTGTGCTGCATGCTGAGATATTTTACTCTTCTTTCATAAAATAAAAATTCAGGCAAGATCCTGTCTTGACCAACTGTCTGTCTCTGAGGTCAAAGATTAAAGATGCCTTGAAGACATTCAGAGTTGGAGTGGGCAGCCTGCATATACACAATATACACAGGGTGCATCAGAGGGGAAGATGTACACAGGAATACCAATGAGGGCCATGCAGGCTGCTCTGACTGCAATTACACTCTTCAAATACACAGCCCTCTCTACTTGCTATTTTCATATTGCAAATGCATAAAGGTCTTCAGAGTAAATCTGCTTTAATTTCAAATATTTATTCTGTTATCTACACAAAAATAATATCCATTAAAATGTAAATCAATTACCTCCAAACATATGAAGTGTTAATCAGTTAGAAATAAATATTSTGCTGCTTAAATTACTAGTCTTGATGTTTACATATTAAAAAAAAAATGAAAAACTTCTAAGTTATTCCAGCAATATCCAGCTTTGATTTGTACAGGTTTGTGCAGATTTGATCAGTGTTGTTAAAAGGATTGTAAATTTCACTCTTTTCTTTCTGAAATTTTACTGCTTGGTCAAAACACCTTTTGAATGTCATGCTAAGCTTCRACTTTTTAGCATAAAGATCAGCTTTCTAAGGAGAGAGTCCAATAAGGTCATATTTAGCTCCAAATTCTAAAACTCTTATGCAGGATTTTCAAAGAGCAGAGACTAAACTCTGAAAATATTTGCTCTGCAGAATGAGATGCATTATTGTCCTCCAGCATGTCAGAAATAAAGATCCAAAATTCAAATAATATTTGAAATGTTTCAGATAAATGCAGCTGCACTCCTTTTTTTCATTAACAAAATTTGTCATTTGGTTTCACAACAAGGTATCAAATTGAAGTCATGCTGCAGAAACAAGCTGAGTTTTAAGAACTATCATGGAATAATGCAGATTTTTTTTTGTCTGGTTAATGTCACAGTTATTTCAGCATGGAGTCACAAAATGTAATTCAGTGKACAGCTGTTTTATTTGTTTTATTCGTTTCCCACTTCCTAAATATCTTTTTTTTTCTGCACTGGAAACAAGAAGCAAAATCATGAACATATTTTTAGATATTTTCACAGCTATATATGAAAATAATTATATTATTTTCTGGAACATTCAAATAGGGTCATTCCACCCTGAGATAAAAAGGCAATAGTATTTCTCTGAAATTGGAAAAAACAGCAGACTCTGATTTTTACTGTAAATATAAAAGAGATATCACTGGTAAAATCTGAACTGCAWTTTACGGATGATCTTCCTTCACCATTTCAATGAACTTTATTTAATATATTATTATGTTCACATTTCACATGTAGCATCAAATAAACTTACTCTGAATCTCAGGTGTCCAACTAATAATAATAGTTAAAAACTTGTCTTTTCAGTCTTCTAAATTGCATATCAAGTTTTCCTATATTTACTACTCATACATTTCTTTTTCTACTTCATTCTTAAAATGTTCAGCATGTAGGACAAAACAGTTTATGATTAGGCTCACTGTCTCACAGAGACTGACCTGGCAGTTCTTGCCTGTGCAAACGTCTCACTGAATAAAGACTTGTCTTGTAATGGTTTAGTTCTTTTTGCTGTTGCTATACACTCTCACTGACTCTTGTCCAAGCAGCAATGCAAATCACATTTGTTCCTTGGCACAAAAGAAACTTTATACCCAAGTCTTGTACATTTTCTTTATGTTTTTCAGGCTCTACTAGTATTCTATGATAAAATCCTGTTGGTTACATCCTACGTGAGTTCACGATTGACAAAAAGGGTCAACAATAAAGGGTCTTCCACATAACTTGCAAGCAGCAAAAAAATGTCCTATATTTCATTATAATATGTTTTCTTTCACAGTCATCATAAGCCAAGAAATKACCTTTTGGTTAGTGCTTGCCATTTGATTTTCCAGATTGGAAAAAAGGGATTTTAACAGAATCAGATGTATTTTGTATTTGCTATKTAATGTCTTTTAAATCTAGCTGAATTATCCAGATTATTTATACTACTAATAAATACAGCCAGATGTTTTTGATCTCTACTGGACTGTGACTGAAGGTGACCAGTAGCATCAGTCATATGAAAACTTTGACTGTGGGCAACTAGCAAACAAATGAAATCTTAGCAGCAAATATGCACGTCTTTTGAAAAGTGTGGCTGTGCTCAGAAGTTCTAGGTAAGCACTGTGCCTCCCATGSCTACATAATTTATGATCAAAGTGAATTTAAAGTTCTACAGTTGAACAAACCAGGATGCATCAACCCTACCTAAGTCTTCCTAATGCCAAAAAAATGTTGATGTTTGTTCCCTTGTCCTTCTTTCCAAGAATCCAGAGTATTTTGGTGCCAGAAYCATAACCATTGTGTCTTATTTTTGATCTGGTCCTTTCTTAGAAAACATTAGCAGACTTCCGCCTGTGATGGCCTTTACTTGGGCACTGATTTCTTTACATATACACAACTCATACAGAAACTTTGTGGTTAGATACCAAACTCCTGACTGTATCTGCAGAAAAAAACCTTTGGGTTTTATTTTTAAAACTTAAAGCATAGGAAAAAGCTCCTTCTTTTGCAGTTCTTGGAAACCAGCATTTCTTTGAAGTTTGTGTTGTAGTTTGTGACATTGCAAAGATTTTTCTGTAAGATTGGCAGCAGATTAGCTCACAGATTGGACAACATCTTCCTTTGAAGTTTGCATGACTAGGTGATTTACTTGTGAATGTCTAACAGGTAAGGTTTTGGTAGGTCAATTTTTATATCACATCACCAGAACAGCTTCTGCAGTGACCAGCTACCAATGGAGAAAAGGCTTGGCAGCACAAACCAGAGTGCAGTGAATCACAGAAATCTGCTTACACATTAACAATGTGTGCTCTGCTATCACCTTTCCACAGACTCCCCTGAAGTTACAGATTATAGTGGGGTATTCATGCAAGAGATACATCACAGAGTTCACAGGCTCTCTGGTATCATCCTCCTGTCCCTCACTGTTCCTAGTATTCAGTCTGAAACCTTGACTAYACACTTAGTAATACATACTGGTAAAATAACGAGCGATATGGAACAAAGACATCTTTATTTGCAGAGRATTTTTGGTTCCTTAAACACACTTGTAGTGGAAAAAAAAAGTGGGTTTGACCATGGGAGAGCTTTGAAAAGGAGGAATGCATTCAGTTTGTTTCAGCAAGCTGCTCTGTGATAGATGTATCAGAAAATATAACAKTRTAATRGCCCCTCTTGTAACTTCATGCCTGYAATTTGATTATAGCACTTCTAAGGCATAAAATAATATATTAAATTCACTTTATTATGCTGCTATTGGTCCATGCTATACTTTGTTCTCTAGGGTAGAGCAATAAAAAACAAATATTGAATTTTAAAAGACAAATACCATATAAATTAATTTTAAACAAATAATAACTGGCAGTTGTATGGAATTTTTTCCTTAGAAGTTCTCAGAGCAGAGCAGAACTCTTAACAACTATTTAATTAACTTAAAAAGAAACTAGTAAAGTCAACTTCATTCTGCTCTGAAATGAGCAGCTTCTCAAAAGAATGAAAAAGTTTTCATTACACAACTGCCAGTTTCAAAAGCAGCTGCAAGGAAATCTGAAGGATTGGCAGACTGCAGCTCTCTGTAAATATACATAAGTAAGCAAATAAATGTATAAATAAATAAGATTATGCCAGTSCATTTCAAGTTTTAAAAATGAAAGCTATTTTTCTGCATCTACATAAGATGTAGGAACATCATTGGAACATCAGGTTTATGCAGCTTTTCATTCTTTGTAAGAAATACATCTATAAATGTTAGGCACAACTGCTTGGAAAATACATCTAGAATTGTTATTTCAGGCTGGAGGGATGGATGAGARTGATTCAGATGAAGGTGTGCCACTGATGAATTACCACAGCCACACYGTATATTTTGTTCTTCAGAGGCATTTCGAGTATGGATTAGCTTGAATACAAGTATCTCACTGGATCACTGTGCACAGTGGAAAAAGTTACACAAAAGGCTCTTTATTCATTARAATGACAATAATAGTAAGAAATAGATAATTTTAATGATCTTAGGAATTTCTAATATGTATACACTGTAGAAGTGAGATTCTAAGCAGACAGATAATGATAAGAGAATTCAAAGGGATGTTATTCCTAAGCAATCTTCCTTCTGTGCTGAAAGAGACAAATTCTTATCTCATGCTCAGCATTGGATTCATGACTAATATGGTTCCTGTAGGCCATGCCATTGCTATTATTTCTATACAGCTGAAAGTAGTTAGGTGTTTGATCATTAAAATATTGCTGCAAGCCTTATATTGATGTGTTAACAAATTTATTTTTTCAGAGATGTCAATGTTTTCTCTAAGCTGTCTTAGGGAAAAAAGCTTTACAGCATTTTTATTGTGTTTACTTTCTATCTGAAAAGGTAAAATATAAAATCCATTTTCTAAAAAAATTATATGTAATTTTTTTTTCTCACATAATCCACTAAAGCCAAGGGAACAGAATTAAAAAAATCTAACATTCCAAACTGAAGTGTATATATATATATATGTATGTATGTATATACCTATATATACCTCATTAGGGGTTGAATTCATACTAAGACACATAAATATCCACTACATAATAAAAGGTATGAATAATTAGCTGGTATTTAAAGGACAGTTAAAAATAGTGGACATGAATATTTAAAATTATTTCTGATGAGATTTGGAGGTGGAAAACAGCCTTGAAAGCTAGAATAGTACTTTGAAGCCATAAGTATGCATCTTGTCTTCAAAAGAGGGCTTGATTAGGATGTGATAATAAAACATGGAACTGCATAGCAAACAATGAAAAGARAAATTCTTGAACAGCTGTTCCAAAATGATCCTCAGCAAACCTACGCATTGAATGAGTCAGGGGTCTTGAGAAATAGAATCACATTTKGATTATATCATTAAACCTCAGTGCACATAAGAGAAACTGAAAACTTTCAATTTTTTTCCAATTTCTGACTTGGACATTTTATCTCCAGTWAGACACAACCTAGATAAGTTTTAGAGTGCATTACTGTTCTCTACATTTCTTCTATCAAATACCTTGGCATTATTATTAGCATATAGAACATTCTACTTCTAGAACCTTGTGGGACTGTCAGTGTTTATTTTCTCATTGTATGCTGAACTGATAAATATTAAGTTTGAGAAATATTTTCTGGATTATCATAACATTTAAAAAAATTCATTTCTTTTGGTATATTTRCCACCATTTTGTGTTTGCTTTCCTCAGACAGTCATCTGGCTGAGCTTACTTACAATGCTTTCAGTCAGGATTTTGAGTCTTAGGTCAGACACCACAACCACCCAGTCATGGATAAAAATAACATCATTGCAGACAACTAAACTAAAGAATATAATGTAAACTGGAAAGAATAAGCCACTAAGTCGAATATATTTGTAAAGACAGAAAGATGACTSAATAAACCCTTATTTTGAGATACTCAGTGCATCCACAGATATGTGGAGAAAAAATGCACAAGCAATTTTTAATGTCTGACATGGAGGTCTGGTTATGCAAGTTTATAGAGCAATTGAATCATAGAATGTTTGGGGTTGGAAAGGATCTAAAATATCATTTATTGCCAAACCCCCTTCCATTGTTAGGTATACCTTCCACTAGACCAGGCTGCTCAGAGCCTCATCCAGCCTGGTCTTGAAGCCTTCTAATAACCACACTAYTTATGGCAGAAAAATAAAAATTAAAAAAAAAAAAACCAAACCTGTGTATATCCCAAATGAAATTAATCTGGCTTTTTTTATACCTCTGAATTGAAATTATTTTTTAAAATACTTGTGGTGTTTTTTGTAGTTTGTTTTTTTTTGGTCTTTTTTTTTGTGTGGCAGGCTAGAGTCATTATGGTAAAGTTAGAAGAACTTCTGACAGAAAAGACTTGCAAAATTCTCAGCATTTTTTAAAAACCATCTGTTTCCATTTCCCTGTATGTGGTATCTTCATTGTCTTGGAAACAACAATTGAGCTGTGTACAATTTTCTATATAGATTCAAACTCTGAACTGCTCTGTTCAAGCTGCGTTGCAGGAATCATTCAACTGGAACATGCTTGAAATTGCAGATTTTTTAAAATTGATTTTTTRCCCCCAAAGCCTCATCCTTTTCACAGTTACTTATTTATGTACTTGTGCCAACRCACACATATTGTCAGCCAAAGGACTTTTACAACAAGTGCCTGTACATGTTTTCAAATTAAACTGTCATTCTCATAGGGAAGTCAAGGATAACAAAGGAATTAACAGATAATGAATAATATTGTGTTAATCTATCCTTTGTTTATCTGTTTTCTGAAAAATCTGTTCCTGTTTGCACTCAGGCAAACATATATTAAAATGCTTCATATGTACAAATAGTTACATAACAATTGCACTTCCAGGTTTTATGCCTCAGGCTACAGATGTCCATCTGAARTTTAAAGCTGTATCTCAACAAAAATTCACTCTGTATTAATGATAGACCTTCCTCCTGTCACTCAAAGGTTCAGGTCTCTTTAGGAACTTGAAAATACAGTGTCTAATTTCAGAATAAAATAAAGATAACTTRATAAAAGAGAACCTCTCCAGACAGTTGGACTTTAACTAGCAAAACAAAAAATACATCAGTTTCAGGAATATCCACTGYTTCAACAGTGAGGTGAGGTAAGGGCAGTAGTAATACTCCAAGGGTTTTTCTTAGATTTGTTTTATTAATMACATTCTGCATAATCCTTCTTCATCTGATACAGTACTGGATAAGTGATAAAAATGAGAAAAAACATTTATTTTTAAAAATGCTTTTCCAACGTATTCTTTAGTATATAACTTTCCTTGGAAATCCTTCCTTTTTACATATCAACACATTCCCATAACTTCAGTGGYTTGCCCTGTCTGGCTTTCTTGCACCAGGGTTTCTGTAAATAAAGAGGTCTATATTAGGCTGTAAGTGGAAATCTTATATACTTATATAAGTATATAATTTTTATATTGCATAAATAATTTCCTTTTATATTAGTGTCTATTGTACATATAAATATTTATGTGTTGCATTTGGAACAATATAGAAGTGAAAGAATTTCTTTGGGGTCTTTGAGACCTGGCCTATATGTCTTGTTCTTTCACCTGAGTTGTCAGAGGTAGACATATTTTTTTATTAACTGGATGCAGTTTTGCAGGGATTATTTGCAGTTTTAGACTCTCACAAATAGGTGGCACTAATGATTTCTTTATTTGCAGTAATTTCTATGTTCCCAGCTAGGAAAGTAAAGTGCTTTGTGTCCTCTGACATTCCATCTTGACCTTTGCARCCAGTAGCAAATTTGAAGTTAGTTATGAGGGTTGAAACAAATAAATAGAATCCTGTTTTTCATTTCCATGAGATAAATAACTTCTGCTGAATGTAACAGGAGTTAGTTACTCACTCACAAGTTTAGGAGAAGGCTGCCTACRTGCTGGATTAAAATAAGAAAAGCACATTTCTCATTAATATATAAAACATACAAAGTGACATAATGTATTGACAGTTCCTGTGAAAGACCTGATTAAACTAGCTGGACCT
The DNA here is from genome assembly GCA_902810485.1 of Alauda arvensis. Taxonomy (NCBI): domain Eukaryota; kingdom Metazoa; phylum Chordata; class Aves; order Passeriformes; family Alaudidae; genus Alauda; species Alauda arvensis. The sequence continues at coordinate 1,467,831 of CADDXX010000077.1, read as the reverse complement.
GAAATATTACCTGGCATGCTACAAATGTCAAATAAAAATTACCTTGAAATGTGAATCTGAATCACATTCCCTGCAGGTTTACTGGGGTAGCCTCCCTATTGTCAATGGAATTAGGGGTGTTTTTCAAATTCAGCTATCACATACTATGGTTTATTTTCTGAATAAGATGCTTCCACAGATGTTAGGTGCCCAAGCAGAGTTGATCAGTTTATCAAAAACTCTTTGGTGCTGCCAGAGAAGGAATGTGACCTCTCTCTGTGCATTGCATGTGCACACCTGTAGGCAGGTGGGTGCATGTGCACATGCACAACACATGTATGTGTATTTGTAGGTCCTGAATGAAGTTATATCTGCAGAACTCTTGGGTTTTTTWATTTAATTTTAACACGTGATTATAATGAAATTACCCTGTTTGCATAATAATATGGCTAGATCCTCATAGACAAAGAAACTAKGAGAGTTTAAAGATTCTTGTGAATCCAGCCCTGTATTTTACAAGTTTTGAAACTTTGGAGGGTATGACAGAAAATATTTTTGATTAAATCAGTAAATTTTTGCCCTAAGGAAAAGGAAGGCCTCCAAACTTTCTTTTACACAAGTGTAAGCCCGAGTAAAAATAGTGGAGAGCTTTCAATACCATTCAAAATTTAAAAAATTAATTTAGCAATTAACCTTCTGTTTGATATATTAGGGATTTTAAACCAAGACAAGCTTCCAGAGATAAAATTTATGAAAAACAAAAAGCAGAAAGAGTTGAGCATGACAGTAGAATTAGAAGCAGAAACCAAGCCATACTTGGTGTGCCCACACAGCCCACGTTACTGTGAGCACCTTCTGCACCACAGCTGAAGGAATACAAAGAAACAGCATCCATCAGAAAAATTCTCTGTGGGCCTTCCATGCTATAATGAAGGTGGGAGAAATACACATTGCTCTCTCTTGTGATAACCTGAGGTTCTAAATGATGTCAGAATTGACACACCAAATACTTTTTGTGTCACTTTGGGTTTGAASATAGTATACAAGCTCTGGTCATGCCCATAAGATAGATGTCCATGGATAGATACACTTACCTTCTAAAAAAGTTATATTTTATATATATWTTTTTATATTTTTACCTTCAAAATATCCATGGAAAATTAATCATTTGTGTGATAGTTTACTTTGTCTGGATGCCAGGTGGCCACCAAACCATGCTATCACTCCCTTCTTAACTGGGCAGGAAAAAGAAAATATGATGGAATGTTCGTAGGTTGAGACAAGAGGAGGCAGGGCAAGATCACTCAAAAATTACTATAACTGCAAAAACAGATTCAACTTGAAGAAATTAAATTTTTTGAATTTCTCTTTATCCTATTGTTTCTCTTTAGCCTATTCTGACTGAATAGGCTAAAGAGAAATAAGAACAGATTTTAAAACATTTCCCCCTGCCCCACCTTTCTTAACTGCTCATTTTCTCTACTTTCCCTCCTCCACCCCCAGTGATGGAGGTGGGATGGGGGATGGGGGATGGGGGATGGGGGATGGGGGATGGGGGATGCAGCCTCCAGCGTGGGGTCCTCCATGTGCTACAGGTGGATTCTGCTTCACTGTGAACCCCCATGAAGGGGCACAGCTGCCTCACCATGGCTGCATCATGGGCTGCAGAGGAATAAATCTCTGCTCCAGCACCCAGAGCACATTTTCCTCCTCCCTCTTCATTGACCTTCAGGTCTGCATGTTGGTTGCTCTCACATATTTTCACTCCTCTCGCATATTTTCACTCCTCTCGCCTTTTACTGTTCTGCAGCAGATTTCCCCCCTTAACTGTTTTATCCTTGAGGTGTTGCCACCCTTACTGATGGGTTCAGCCAGCAGCAGATCCCACGTGGAGTCCCCTGGGATTGGCTCTTTCAGACATGGGGGAAGCCTCTGGAAGCGTCTCACAGGAGCCACTCCTACATTCCCTCACTACCAAAACCTTGCTATGCAAACCCAATAAGAAATTTCTTGTGATATCTCCAGAAACATGCAAATGTGCATCCATGGATGCTGGCCCAGGCCAGAAATGTGCCAAAACCACTTGCAAGAGATGACAAAATTGTGGTGCTTGGCCTCTGATAGTATTAATTTAATTCTCACATTACTGTTTAATACAATGCAGCCCAAACATGGTTAGGGAAAGGTTGTAGTATTATTTCAGTCACTTATGACAAGATAAGTATGACAAAAATTTAAATTTAAAAAATCTATGCAGAAAAGCAGGAAAAAAAGAAAAAATTATTTCAATGTTGAGAAGTGTTCACAATGCTGTGTTTTCRAATTTCCACAAAAGTGGCAGATTTTTAAATGAATGCAATAATTTGAAAGTCAATATACATAATGCATCTGATAGATACAAGAAGCATGACTGTGTTATTGTTACATACAAGGAAACATTGATGAGGATGCAGCAGTGACAGGTTATTGAGAGAAAGTAATTAAAAAAAAACTTGCAAAAAAAGCAGAGAAATGGAAAGTGCCATGAAAACAGATGAGGGAGGCAGGGAGGGAGGCAGGGAGGCAGGAAGGCAGGAAGGCAGGAAGGCAGGAAGGATAATAATGAGAGTGTTTGTATAGTCATGCAATGGTTACCCTGAGAGTAGTTAAGGGCTGTCTCCATCTCTGGAAAATTTTGAAATCCAACTAGACTGAGCCTTAAGCAACCTTAGAGCTGTCTCTTCTTTGAGCAGAAGAGGTTGAGCCAGAAGCCTCCTGAGGTCCCTTCCAACCTGAATTATGTTATGATGCCAGAGCCCAGCATTCACAGGAATAGCTTGGACACTAATATAGGATGGGTGCAGTTCCACTTACAACACTTATAAATAGTGTTTCTTTATGGAAATAGCTATGCCTGCCCTRATCATCATCTGATAAATATAACTTCATCCCTTCCCATACTGGGACAGCTACTCATTCTTTACAGGACAGTTACTACAGTCCACGCTTCCAATTAAAAGAAATCCAATATAGCTGAGAAACAAAAACCCCAACACCTTCACTCTCCTGTAAAGAAGCAATTTACTAAAATACCAACATCATCCATCAGCTACTAATCTTTAAATAGTAATAATTACTAAATATTCTTGTACCTACTAAACTAGACAAAGACAGGATATAWACACATTGGTAAATCACTTAAGCAATAAATTACAATGTGTGCCTTGCAGCTTGAGTAAATACTGTTGACTTGGAGTTCACAGTAAGAACACAGACAAGAACACAGACTTGCACAAAGTTGCATTGCCTGAAGTAGGAAAGCAGGTCTCTCATTTAAARCACAGTTTTTCAGGGAGAGAAATCTCTGTTTATAGATTTCTTTGAAAAGCTTTCAGAAACTTAAAGAGAGACATGTAATCTAAACTCAGGTTATGTCTGGAAAATTTGAAAAAAGAATASTTAGACCTGGGGATTAATGAGTGAAAATACTCTATCCAGTATCGAAATCTAGTGTTATGCCACTAGTTTCCATGTTTGGATTTAATCCATTAACCACTACTCTTGAAGCCCAAACATCTGACCATTTTTTCATGCATCTGGTCATTCACTCATCTAGGCTAGAAGGCTATGACAATATTTTGGAAGACAGTATTAAGGCATACCTTTAGATTGCTCTCAAAGTTGAAAGATATACWATTTAAAAAGACGTGAAAATTGATTTATCAAGACATGAAGTCGATGAAAATGGTTGGGTGATTTTTAAAAAAGATAGTTCCAGTGCTATTGTAGGAAGCTGTTTCAAAATAAACCATAAGACATTTTTTTATGCACTTGTTTATGCCTTATTTTTTAGTTTCATTTGTATTTCCCTCATGCTACATATTAAAAAGTGTTGTCTGTGTGCTGCATGTAGCATCACCAAAGGGTTATGTTGCCTGCAATAAACACAGTGTCACAGAAAAAGAGRCACTTTCAACCTCTCTGGTCTTTACAACAACAGATTCTTTTTTAGGCTTTTGGGGTATATTGCTGCTCATTCCTCATTCAAATATTTTTGAAGAATGATCATAGTGTCATATTTTACCATGTCACTTTCCTCTATGAATCCCACAGCCTGCTTCTCATTGCAGAATCAACTGCATTTAGTCTTTAGAATAATTTTTTTATTTTGTTCCTTTGTTTGCTTTTTTATTTACAAACTTCTACACTGTGTTCTTTGATGAACTATCATGTCACAGTCATCAAACCACTATGCTGCAACARTGGAAACACTGTACAGACAAACAAGGGCAAAAAATTATTTTTAAATTAAAAAAACTTAGAAAATATAGACATCTGCCAGCAGGAAAGCTTCAAAAATTTAGTACATACCTGTATGAGTCAGATGTACTCAAATACTCAATGTCCCTCAAAGTGTTATTTAGTTCAATCGTGGCTTTTTTTTAGCATTTCAGCAGATTCTGCCTGGCAACTACTAAGTATCAGAATTTTGCAGGTTTTTAATCCAAGGCACTTTCAAGCATTTTTTTGTTTACGCATGCCATGAACTTGGACTTTGCAGAGCCAAGTCCTGGCTGAGGGCATTGGGATTAAGTGTTTGAAGATGTCTCACAACATGGGCAACTGAAGGCAAATCTAAGTTCCTTTGACCCCAAGGTAGTCAGGATGTGGACTAGGTTCAGTTTAGGAGAAACATCAGCATCTTCAGGTCAAACTCAGGACAACTCAGTTTGCACAGAGAAGTTTTAGAGAAGCTGTGGGTGCCTCATCYGTGGAAGAGTTCAAGGCCACTTGGTGGGGCTTCTGGAAAGTGCCCCTGCCCACAGCTGGGGGTTGGAATTAGATGATTTTGCAGTTCCTTCCAACCCAGAAAATTCTATGATTGGTACAATCTTTAAAAATCAGGGTATGTGATCTCAAAATCAATGTCTGCTAGGTTGTCTGTTGACTAAAATAGATTGTGTTTGGCCAGCCCTGGACACAGGACATGTGCTTGCTGCCTGTTCTGCAGTCTGTAGGCAGTGCAAAATCTCATAAACAGACAAGAATTTTGCCCRGGTGTTGCACAACCCATTACAGAAAATCTGTGAGGGAATCCTAGTCCTGGACATACGAAACATTCCAGCTTAAGGATTTTTTAAGGTTTTTTTTGAACTGTGCTTTCCTTTATCTATCTTTGCTTAATGAGCAAAGGTGGCAGCACCATCTGTTTCTCAGGAAGGGCAGAGTGGTGGTTGGGTCATGGGGAGTATTTCACTTTTCCTGAACTCATTAACAGATAACAGAAAGGAAACAAATTATCATTAACACCAAAAAAGGCAAAACAAAACAAAACAAAACAAAACAAAACAAAAACCAAAACAAAACAAAAAACAAAACAGGGGAAACAATCATGAAAACACGACCACCAAAAACCTCCCAAACCCAAATCCCACCACCATTCTCATGTGAACAGGAGGTGAACAGGAGGCTCTCACCTAAACAGTGTCCTGGCCTGRGCCCCAGAACTTGATCATTCATGGAGGTGAAGGTCCTTACCTCATTTTGGCCTGGTTTCAACTAGGACTGTCCCAGTCCTGGTTTACTTTCCTAGTCGCAGTCCAGCAGTCACTTTTAATAAAGAGCCCAAGTATGGCCACCTTGTTCTGGATATAAAGGATTTTAAGGACATGGAACAATCACCTCTCTGCCAGGGAACACTCCCTGCTCCTTTTATTTACAGGTACAGCTGTGAATTCAATGAGCTAATAATGAGTAATGGTGCAATTTTGTGCTGGGAAGAGAAACAAAAGGAAATATTGGATGATGAAAAAAAGAAAACTCAATGCTGAAAACCATGGGAACTGGCTGGATAGTAACAAATGAAGCTCATAAAATTATTTCTCTATTTAGAYATCAAAGTTCTTGAAGCATGATCTRAGAAATAAATAACARCAACGAATGTTTTAGAGGAAAATCTTTTAAAAAAGAAATAAAGGAAATCTGTTTAAAAGGCACAGGGTTTTCCATGTAAACAGAGATCCTTAGGACTGGAACAGCAGAACCAGAAGCAATACAAGCTCATTTCTGAAAGCCAGACATAAAAGTAGGACTTGCAGTGTCTCAGTCTGTTGCCTGGATTTGAGACAAAAAGGCTTCTCACAGTAGGGGATATGCTCTGTAGTGTACTGTGTCCAGGGTCCTGTCTCATATCTCAATACTGCAGAAATTTCTTCTGAGGCAAATTCYGTACAAAGTTTGCTATCCCAAGATCAAGAAAATACATTGTTCCAAACAGTGGGAACTAGTCTGTTTTCTTTAAGGCACTAAATAGGAAAATAAAGAAAACAGTAGATTGGAAATGAAAGCTTCATGAGTGACAGACAGTGCTGATGATTATCTGGTATATTGCCTCTGTGTTTCACAGAGTTTTATAGCATTATTCAGACATGTTCTGAGAAAAAGTGTGCTTCCAGTTACCAGCATCTCCCCCTCACTTTGCTCTYTTCTTTGAAACAAATGCTATTGATCAGTAGAGGTCTTTTCTGAAATTGGCAGAAAGGTACGAGCCTATTAAAGCTATCTTATGAAGGATGAATATGACTGGAAAGGAGAATTGATTCCTACTAGATTTATATCCGTTAGCTTTTTGTTGCAATTCCCTATTTGTAACATTACATCCTTTCAGAAGCTATATTTTCTTCTTTTGATTTTATTCTGTGGATTTTGCTTTTTTATATTCTGAAAAAATGATCATTATTTYCCCTATTCTAAACATTATCTTGTACATATGAACTTGCAACCAAATAAATCTTGCAAATTATTTTTTTCCCCCAGAGGAACCTTAGTCAACTGTGTCCAGATTGGTTTGTTTGTTATCTTTAAAATGACTGCAGAACATATAAGTATGTGAATGTGTGTGTTGTCATATCAACATAGAAATCTTCAGTCAGGTCAGATTTCTTTGAATATGAACAATGGCAGTCTTTGCTTAAAAGGCTTAAAAGAAAAGAAAGTGTGAAGGAGAATGTTTTGAAAATTATTTCCAGGCAAGTGCCAGAGTTAAAGGGAACAGGCTGAAATAAATCAGAAYTTCTGGCTCCCCAGATTGATGGTGCTCTTTAGCAGTTGTCAATTAAGAGCCCAAACAATGGCTCAGTGCAGGAGAAAAAGAAATGTTTTGAGTCTGAAGTCAACTGTTCAAGAAACTCAGCCCTCTTCAGTACCACACCTTTTTGTCAGCTAAGCCAGCTGGCATCTACATTTAGATTTCTTTTTCAAAAGGGGGATTTCTAAAATACCACTTTGAAAAGAGTTGATTCCTAAGTTTCTGTTGCCTTTAATGAGAATAAATGAAGGCTTAAACTATATCAGACAGTTCAGTCTTTTAGAATAGATCTCCATAGCAACCATTCATATATATTTGGGTGTTTCTCTAACATGGCAGAGTGAGTTACCAATGTTGTCTATATTTCTTGCATTGTCTTCAGCTCTGTTTGAACCCTGAGGGCTCAGCTTTGAGTCTGAAGAAATATTTTACAATGACTGTTTTCTAAAACAAATGTATCTTTGAGTTGCCTGAAGTTAATATTGACTTTAAGCTGAGTTAGAAGAAAGAACAGTGTTTGGAAACGTGAAACAAGACAACCCAGGCTGCAATCATGAGCAGACCAGGCATGATTTGCAAAAGGTAAGGAAAGTGTTGCCTGCTTCTGAACATCTCTGAAAAATTTCTTAACCAATGGGCTGAAAATAACCTTTGTAGTGAAAGAAATAATGGATTTACAAGTTTTGGTCATACAAACCTAGAATTTTCCTCCTGTCTTCTTATTGAGAAAAAGAAAAGTTCTAGAAAACATCTAAAAATGGAAGTGCACTCTTTTGTTTCACTTCTTTGTTAATCTGTGAAATTAAACCATCTATAAAATTCAAAAAACAAACAAACAAACAAACAAACAAACACATGTAGACTGTTGTTTATGTTTGAATGCAATGAAATGTAAGCATTTTCACAATGTTATTTGGACTATACATATAGCAATTGCTGAACTGGAGTCTTTTTGAAGCTGTTTTGATTTTAAAAAAATTATTTAAAGCACTTTATTTCAAAAGTGAAATTAAGTGATACATAATAACTGTGGGGGTTGGGGCTGTTGTTTGTTTAGTTTAATTTTTTAAAAAATTGTTCTGACTCCTGGTCTCAAACCTAATTATAAAACATTTTGTCAAAAAGGTATTTGSTACATCATGCACAATGAAGCATAGATCCTTTCCTGTGCAACTTTTGAGTCTCTGAATCTATGCTAATTTTTCTTCTAACACTTTTTTTCTCCTTTAAATTGCTATTTTACATTAGAATATGACCAAGTTCTTAGACCTTTCCTCTTAATTTCATCAAAATGCTAATGAGCTTGGTTTGTTCACCTTTTAAAGAAAATTGAACTGCATCTTGAGGAACAGTTACTGATATAATGGATTTATATATAATTTAATTAATGCATATAAGTTCCACCATCTTTTAAAACTCCATGTTATTCCTCTGAAAATAAGTTAAAGTAAACAATGTAGAATTTTCTTTGCCTGATATTTAAATAATAATGATGATGATAATAATAATAATAGTAGTAATGATAATGATAAAACACAATAAAATTTAATTTATTTGAATTGACTATGGTTAAATGTGACTATCTAACTGGAGAAGGTTCAGAGAAATGCCAGAGGAGCAAGCTTGCTCCTTTGCGGGTTTATGTTCCTATGGAAAGTTTAATAAATATCCTTCTTGTGTATCACAATATTTTTGAGATGATCAAAGAGAAAAGAAAGARAAAAGGAATTAAAAKAARAATTATCAAAAAATACACRCATGGAYGAAGAAATTATTTAAACCTAAATTATTTAAAATTTAGATTATTTTTAGTCCATGATCTTTATCAGGAATACAATGCTATCCCTTACTGAGCTGTGAGTTCTTAAAGGCAATCATTATGCTCAAATATCTAAACCCTGGTCCTGAGCTTGTACTCTGGTTTTCCCAGGTAAGTATAGAAAACTAAGGAATTAGGAGACAACTGCATGCTGGTGGACACTGGTTACAGGTGACCAGTCAGACTATGATCAGACAGAATATCATTCYAAAAATTGTATCTGACAGATCTGAACTGCTCAGACTGAAGAAGACTCAATTATTGTTCCATGACYCATAAACAAAGATCCTATGATTGCATTTAAGAAATGTCACACATTGCAGCCTTCTCATGCAGACAACTGTGGTGAATGCAGGATGGTGGTCAATGAYAGCTTATTAAAACAAAACCAGAATAATGCTGAAATAAGTAATAGTTACTTAACAGTGAGTGCAGTAAACATCTGACATTAAAGTGAATGGAAAAGGTCACAGCCATGCAATGATAGTGTGGATATCTGTAAATGTCTTTCTATGTTTTCTAAAGTAACCCTAAGTTCTATAGATGGTACAGATGAATAAGGATGTTTAGGATATGTCCCACTGATCTGCTTCAGGTGCCTAATATGCAATGACATAAAGCATCACATGCTGTGTAACAGTAGCTCCTGCAGGCAGTCAGGACTGATCCCACCTTTCATCCCTCAGCTGTCTCCTGGGTTGTTTTGTAGGTGCCCCAGTCCTGGAGATCCTGTGTGCCATTGGAGGGACACGTGACAACAGCCAGCCTTGATCTCAGGAAGGAACCCAGCAACCTGCCCTTGAGGCATCCTCAGCAGTCAGTCAGCCTCAGAGACAGGTCTATAGTAGTTGATGCTTGTATATATATATTTTTTTAAAACACTATTTTTATGTTAAATATTCTTAAGCAGTCTATTTAATTTTGAATATTACTGCAAATAAAGCTGGAGGTTATTTTTGATACACACTACATTTTCTTTTCATTTCACCAAACATTCAGTTGTTTTTCATGTTTGACTTGTTGCAGATATACTTTGGGGTTCTGTCTTTTTTTGGGGTATTTTATGAATCAACAAACCAAAACCCTAGTTATATCGACATTTATTTTAAAACAATTGGGCCATATGTAAATTGTTTCTTACTGATTAGCAGCTAATGATATGTTTTGSTGTAAGCACATGAAGATTTGTTACCATTCTGAACAAAATCTTTATTTYCTGTCTAATAAAACAGTGGGTGTTCCCATTATCCATGTGAATGGTTAGTTGTTTTAAAGCTTACCAAACTCTTGAACTCAGTAATGTATTAAGGCAATGACTTCTACCAGTTAAACAGATTTCCACTGTGAAAAACAGATGTCTTGTCATGAGTTGCAAACCTGTTCCCWCAAATTTACTTTAATTTCACAATCAAACGCATAAAGTCTGTGAGTTCACTGTTTCATTTTATATTCCTACAGCTTTATGTAGATCTCTCTGAGAATGTATTAATATCTTTTCAACTTTTCTTTCTTTGTAGTAAAAATAATGYTTTTCAAAAAAGGGGTTATTAAAGCAGGTTATTCATGAATAAACTTTGGGATGAAACCAAAAAGGGGAAAGTTCCATAGGAGCTTTCATATTTCTAAGAATTATCAAGGACAAGGCCTCCAGTAGAGATAAAGGTTTGGAATTCATAACTACTTTAGCCAGGATTCGGGTAAGTTGGAAGAGAAGGAAAAATATCAAGACTTTGAATAACTCTTGTGCCATTTGTTGGATCTTGAACCTTCTGTGWTTTACTTCATAAGAAAGGTAAGAGTTTCTTCATTCTCCAGTGAGAGAATGTATGTATGARGTGTTAAAATGCACAGGTTGAAAGCTTTCAAGAGCAAATCAACCTCTACACCCACCACTGTGTCTMAGTGGTTGAATTGAATTTGCTTATAGAGCAGTGAATTGAGTTTTGACTTCCTGACCCCTTTTGGTTTCAGGTGCAATGACAAGCCCAGACAACACTGCTGCCAGTAAGGTTATTTTCTTGATATACTTCAATAACATGAGTCCCTTCAAAGGACTTCTAAAACGACAATTTTCATAACCTAACAGGAAAGAATTTGCAACTACAGCAATACCTGATTGTTGGTATTCAAACAGAACTCTCTTTTCTTGTAGAGATGACATTAATAGATAAGAGTTGTGGGKAAGAAAATTGGTTTGTCCAATTTTATGGCTAAAGAAGTATTCCCAGAATTAGCAAATGAGGGAATCCTTCCCATTTTATTCTTATAAATACTCAGTATATTATTAAACAAGCTTATGCAAATATGCCTATAATAGTAAAATAAACAGTGTGAGAGGCCATTTTCTGTCTCTGAAGCTAAATTTTAGTCTGTCTCTGTGCCTATGAATAGTTTGGGAGATTTGACCTGAGGCAGGAGCAGTAAAGGATTGCTCCGACAATGGGTTGCCCCTTATGCTGCTTAATCTGCTGGTGCATGCCTGGAGCACAGGGTCACTGGTGCAAGCGTCCACAAGCAATTCATTGACATTTGTGTGGCACTCCTTCTAGGCTRATATATCTGTGTAGACATCATGCTGATAGAGCTGGATTGCTGTTCTTGGTCTAGGCCATTYCTGCTATTTGAATCCTTCACTAATAAAAGGGATAGGAAGGAAGTGGGATAGTACTTCCCTTGTCAATGTTAGTTTAAACCATAAACCATAGTAGAAATTGTCCGTCCTTTCTTTGCACTTGCTAGTGTTTAAATCACAGCTGGGTGTTTTATGATGCTCTGGTGCTGCAGCAGTCTGGCTGATTTTAAATAGGAAGGGCAACKGAATACTTCTTAGTTTGACCTTAAAAAAACACCTTTTTCTTAAATCATAGAATCATATAAGTTGGAAAAGAGCTCCAATGTCMTTGAGTCCGACCATTAACCTTGCAAACCTGTGTAACTTGAGTGTGATATAGAAGCAGCATATTTCTGAGCCTGGGATGTRCTTAACTTAATTTCTGAATACTTTGAAGCAATTCATCATAGTCAGCAGGAAGTAATCATCCTGGAGGAAGTCCATAATGTTGTGAACACAGATGGGCTTTAAACTCAACTTAGTTTTCCTGTCGTGGAGCAGCGTGACATCAAGATAAGAAGAAATTGCTCACATTTTGCTCATCAAATCATTGGTTCAGTCACATAATTAGTTAGTGCTCTGTGCTGATCCTGCCATCAGGTGGTTTGCCCTGCTCYCCTGCCGCTAAAACCTAATATAGAGCAAATTATCTCAGTACATCATCTGCTTGAGGGTCCCACTATGACTTTTGAAGACAGACTGAGGACATACATGTGCCTTCAGTCATTATAAATGTCTCTAACACCTCAACAGAAGACAACCAACCATGCCTTGGCTTCTGAAGAAAAATGATRCTGCTCTGCTAAGCTGGAAACAGTGGTTGCAGCTCATAACTATATTTATTTCCACAACTGTAGTTAAATTGCTAGAGTAATAGCAACAACAGGAACATGAAAATCATACCTTAAGAAAGCTGAACCAAACAATAAGATTTAAGGTCAATATTTATGGTCTTTGCCTAACATTGTGTCTTATATACTGAAATTCTATACTATTTATAGTTCATACTGTGAGAGGCAAAGCAATATATTCCTTTGACAGACCTGTACCTCAAGTATATTTATGAAGTGGGTTTTATATTAATATGACAAGTCACAGACATAGAAGTGTCTACATTTCACAAGAGATGAAACTGAGATGAAAAAGGAGCCAACAAACCCTTATTTTTTAGGACTACATCTTGAATCTCCTTCCCCCACCTGTGGATGGAACACCATGAGGTTCCCAGGACATGTTGAATTGCAGCATATTCATGTCTGTAGAACAGAGCTCAAAAGCCTTCAAGAACCAAAGTGACCATGCAAATGACCTGAATAAGCTAACTTTCCTAAAGACACGCTAAGAAAATAGGTTTCAGCTTTATCCTTAATATATCAAATTATGTGATAAATGATAGTGGGCCTTAATGTCACTAAACAACATTATGGAATTTCTGCTAAATGACAATCATGTTTTACTCAATTTCTACAATAAATTGACCAATCCATGAAGAGTCATGATTTCCCCTCTCCCTAATTCTTTCTGAGACAACCATCCAGTCTGTAAACTGAATGGTGAAAGAATCCTTCAATTCTTAAATAATTAAATGCTGTAAAATGGCACTCAGAAACTAGACTCATAAAGATATTGCTTTTTTATCTGTGGCTTTAAATATCTGTCCAGAATCTGATAAGTGGAAAATATTTCCCTTTTAAAAGTACACCTGTACCAGGATTTTGAGATGCATATTTTTCATCCTGGGTATTTTACACAAGTTGTATCATCTTGTGATCTAGTTTTATAGTACAAGTAGCCAGGCTTGAATTTTTTTTCTTATTTATTTGTTCACTGAAAAGCAACCAAATATATGAAATTAGTATTTTTATTGATTTCATAGATTCATATATACTTTCATGTGGATGCTACAGCAGGAAATATATTGATAGAGAAAAATGTACTGAGGAAAGAGGAAAGTTGTTTTAGGAGAACTGTTATGTGAGCAAACTCGAAAGTACAGCATAACACAATTTCTGTCTGTTATGTTATAACTGAATAATCCTTAAAGTGTTATTTATTTAATTCAAAATGTGCTGACAGCCACCACTGGAGCACCAGGCAGTGGCTCCCAATACTGTGAGCAGAGCACAGATTGACAGGGTAACCCTGTGTCCCAGAGGGTTAGCACTCTGGTTTTCAAGATACTTAAGTGCAAGAGGGATGGGTAAATGGAGTGTGAAAGAGTCACTGGTAGGATAATATACTTAAGATGGAAGCTGGTATAAACTTCACAATGGACTTTTGCAGAGCAGTCTTAAAACTCTSTCTTACATCTGAGCTTTCTATCTCTATTTCTATTTCTTTTTCTTTTTGTCTGCTGGCAACTCTGCCCAATAATAAATATAGTAAGATATTGTCCAAGTCACCACCTGAGATTTTGTGAAACTGGTTTGAAACTACTTAAGCAGCAGCAATAAGAAATAAAAAGCTGTGTATTCTTAGAGAAAGAAGACAACTTTTTGAAAGAGAGACTGGCTGCCAGATTGATATAAGAAATGTGAGGTGTGCTTTAACATGAAAATTTACTCAAACTTAGCAGATTTATAAACATCCAAAATACTTTATTTTGAAAATGTATGACTGAGAAATTCAGCTAGARACTACAGAGATGTAATTTAATTGTTACTAAATGTAATTGAACGAGAAAATTCTGAATTTATGTTTTCTTCTCTAAGTCAATTGTAAAAAGCAAATAATAATCTACASCCATTTAATGAAATGTTTTGTTGCTTTAATATTATTCTAACATAGATTTTTAGTTCTGTTGTTAATGGCAATGTTTTTTAGATAGATGTAGCTGCTTATATTTTTCTGAACATCATAATTAATATATATATCTTGTAAGTATAACTCTAAATCTTGTTTTTACTACTAAACTAGCTGTTGAGATCTAAAATTCAGAATGAGCAAATGCTCATAGATAACAAGCATTTAAAATGTATTATATGCATAATTATTAGATTATTTTTCCATTTGCCCTTCTGCTTCCTGCCTTCTCTGTTGCCCATCAGTGAGTTATACATTTAAGAGGAGGAAAGACATCTCTTGACTGCAGAGTTGAATTAATTTAACGTGCATCACTCTTGCAGGACAATGCACGTAACACAGCAGGCCTAATTTGCTGTCCATCTCTAGCTATGAATATTGCCACCAAATGTCAGCAGTCAAGTGGTTTTCATTACACAAAAATTCCGTGGTGTGGAATTCTCTGCAAAATTTAATGAGCCAAGTTCTTATTTGAAAAAGTRCTCTTTTACAATGGCATTGTACTCGAGTGCCATGTGCAAGTGAAGTATATAAAAAAGTAGACCCACTGAAAAAATGAAAATGTAGCCTAYCATAGTATCTGAAACAGAGTGTAACCAATGAAACACATTTCTAAAGGAGCAGTAAAGGAGCAACTTGGAACCTTTTATATATAAATATATGTTCCCTGAGAATGGGTTCTTCTAATTGATTGCCAAGACCGTGRGAACACTTCAGTGCATTATTTTCTGGAAGCAGAAAGCATGGTTGTGGCTTTGAGAGGTGAATTCTGCTGAATATGTGAGGTTATTGTTATGTTTAAAGTCAAAAGACAAATTCAGCAGGGGAACATTTTTCTTAAAATAGTTGCCACAGTAATAAAGAGCCCTGTTTTATGGCTGGTTTATCAGAAGTGCTGCACACAAAAAAACCCCTCTGCTCTATTCAGTATCTTGTTCTCATTATTCTTGCTGCTAGTAGCACTAATCACTCCTCTATTTTAAGACTGAGCATTGACATTGTGAATTCACTGTGGAGAAGAGGAAGGAGGGGAAAAAAATTTAGTAATTTTTCATTTTTAAAAACCATTTGGGATCATTTATTAAGCGATCAAGGTTGCGGCACATCCATGAACACATGTAATTTTCCAAATTATTGATAAAATTCTTCAAGTTGAAGCTCTTTCCTGTGATCAGTTCCTTTGCAGCTTTAGTAAGAGCTGGGAAGAGGAGGATGTGTTCTGGTCCATGCTGCCACTTACAGTGCACAACAATGAAGGTGCTCTTTTGGCTTGAACAGAGCTTCTCACAGAGCAGGTAATTCAGGCTTGTACAGGGTCTTACAGAATAACTCAGCCTTCCTTAAAACATATGGATGTAGGAGCAGAAAATAGACAATCATGTTTACAGAGGATAGTTAGACTCAACATTTTAGAGCATATCATTATATGATGTACTGTTGATACTACTAAGTTGCAAGTGAATCAGTAAACAGTTTCCAAGTCTGAAAAGGGTAGAAAAAAACCTTTACCAGATTTCTGTGTTTCTGCTATAAAAGGGTTATAGCTTTTATGGTGAACTGAAGTATTCCTGGACGTGTGGTCTACTTAAAAGAGGTATTTTAACCTCTGAAAGTGCCAGCATTTAAATCACAAGCTGGGAAAATTACCTGACCTCTCAATATCTGACCCTTCACGGAGCTATTATTTAAAGTGCTAAAATCATAGTAAATACCTACAAGACAGTCCAGTTCCCAGACTTGCACCAGTGCCCTGGCATTGCTCTGGCTACCAGTGAAATTGTAGCCTGGTTCTTCTTGGGACTATCTCTGAGAAAAAAACTTAAAATCTCCAGGGAAGGAAAAAGTCTATTTGGAAGAAAGTAGCTTACTCCAAAAACCTCTCTAAATACACAGCAATTTCAAACGTGTTCTGATGCAAGCATGTGTAATCCAGCACTTCAAATTCAGCAAGCAACTGGACCAGAAACAAATAGTAAAATGTCAATAAGAGATTTCAACGAATTTTGAGATGTTGCTATTATACACAAACTGCAAGCATATCTAATTCTTTCTAAATTCAGTCAATTCAAATGGAAAGCAATACACGTAATGATAGGAAAGAAAGATCACTTTAGGGACTTGGTTTTACAAAAGTGTTAACTAACATCTGCAAACCATAATTGATGGCTATGAAAATGACAAAGAAGAAGGTGATGATGATGTAGATGAAGAAGAAAGTAATAATATAAGAACACTTCATTATGTAGCAAACTGTACCCCAGGCATAATGCCAACATCAAGGTGAAATGACTACAATGCATTAAAACACTCCCTCAGGTCTGACCGATTTCAAGTTTTTTGTCAGTAAAATGTTGATCAAGAAAATTCCTTTTACTCCTCATTCAGATGGTATAACCTATGAAAAATGTAGCATTTAACAAAACCATTTGAGGAACTGCAATCAAGGATGGTGCCCCTAATGGTACCAGCACCCAGAACAGTAAAATTAAAAGCTCTTTACCTCCTATGGTCATTGTTCCTGCAGTTTTATGAGCCCCATTAAGCCTGAGGCCAAATTTAAACTGAGAATTGAGACAAACTTCCCGAGTTAAAACATAATCAAATTGCCTTGGGATTATTCCAAAGAGAGAAATGGAGACACAATTTACCTTTGATTTTTTTCGTTACAGAAAGAGTAAATACCATGGAAGGAAAAGAAAGAAGGAGGGGGGAAATAGACTAATGATAAGGAATGATTTAACAGTGTCTTATATTAAATGTTGACAATGTAGTCATAGAAGTATTAAACCAAGGCCAATATTATTGCTACCTGCATTTTTAACTCTAGTGGCTGAATTAGACTATGATTAGACTATAATATGATTACTAACTAGTAGAAGACTGGCAGCTGCTACTCAATTTTACCTGACAGCATTCAGTATCAATAACATGCTTTTCTCTATTATTTTTAATATCACCACAAAAAAAGAACTTGCTGTTGGCAAATAATAGAAAAGGATTAGAAAAGCACATTTTTTCCCCAGTTTCTCAGTTCAGTCTRCATCACAAAAGAGAATTTGGAAAAAAAATAAAAAAGCAAGCTAGTAATGGTTATTTTAATACCTGTAAGAAACAATTCAAATGAAAACAAAATTCAGCAATTTATGGATAGCCATTATTACATATCAAAGTTTTTATTGTTCAAAAGGAAAAACAACCCCTACAGAAATTAAAGTGAAAAAAACTCCCCTTCTTAAATTACAAACTGTTTATGTTACACATAACTCAGAAAGTAAAACTCAGCCTCACAGTAAAGCACATTCATTGTTTCAAACTCACCTTCATTAATTCAATGCTACTTAGAAACTGAGTTTAACTTTAAAAGATGTGGTGAAGTAGCCACAGACCAGTAATTCATAAATTTATGATCATCTTTTTTCCATAGATATGAACACTTTTACAAAATTAGAGAAGTTTTTTTCTTTCCTTTTCCTTCAGTATAGAAATGAATATTTAAATAAGTGTCTCCAGAAACAGTTTTGGGCCCTTGTGGGACTAAAAAATTTCTAATTAAGCTTATGTAGCCCTTAGACAAATTACTACAGTATCCTTTTAACTATTTTCTATGCAGAAATTTAGGCCATTCAGCATTACTGGAACTTCTGTCTCAAACAAAGCAACACTGTTCCACTTCTGACARCAATGTGTGTGCTCCATTGATGGGGTGCTTGCTTGCTCAAGCAGCTTTGTATTAAGTAGGAGTATAGTTACATCTAACAGCAATCTATATTGTTAAAAGGATGTTGTTAATTCTAGAAATGCACTGAGGAATATTTAAATAAAATATCACACCAGATGTAGCTGTTGGCATGACTCTAAGACAGGATTCCAGGATCTTATTAGAACAGTTCTGACTTTTCTCAGAACAGTTTGGAAAAGGCAATTACTTCCTATGCATGAAGATAATTCTAATGTTTTCACAGAAATAATTGAACAGAAAAAATGTGGGCAAAAGCTGGCGTGTAAATCACGTGCAGGGGAATAGTTAGTCATACCTTCAGTTGCTACCAGTAGCAAAGCTGTTCTTACCCAGATTTGTACTAAGCACTTTAAAAATGAATGGGAGTGAAAGCTTTTATTGGGGCACACCTCTAGGGCAGAGAAGAGAATCCCAGCTCCAGAAATRCATTCAGCTGTCCATAGGGGTATATTGCTCCTGCTCCCTTCCTAGATCCTGGACACACAGCACTGAGTCATTCAAATGATAGATGTAAGCCACCTCTGGGCAGTGGATGATGTTTTGTTCTTCCTCTGGTTGATTTTTAAAACAGAGTGGTAGAACTACTCTTTCCTGCTTTTTTATAGGAAGCATGCTCCATCCTGTRCCAGCATTCTGAGCTTCTGCATCCTTCCAGATTAACCACCCCCAATGTCCATTCCATGATAACCCCATCGTCATCCACAGAATCTYCTGTTGGCTCCCACACCACATGGATCTTCAATCCCATGCACAAAACATCCTCCTCTACTCTCCACAGATCTATGCTCACTGCCAGGGCAGCTGTGTCTTCACTAGYTCTGCCAGCATTTTGGGATCAGCAGGCACCAGTATTCTCACACTGCCTCACTACTGTAGTGTCTTGTTAATTGTGGAATTGCAGCAGATATAGCACAGAAAGGTCAAGAGATTAAATTAGGACTRGGTGGAATAATATTTAGTGGGGAAAATCTTCTCTTAATTCATATTAAATGAGTGAAAATGAGAATTTCCTCAGAACCTTTCTTTTACAAAGATATATTAAAAGCACTGTGGGTATTTAGGTTAGCTGCGCAAAAGTCAGGGGCTGGCTGGATCCTGCAATAGATAGTGCTTAGCCTCATGAACATATTCTGGGTGGGTAAATTCCAGAAAGCTAAGTATGTTTTGTGTAAAAATAGAAATGTGCACATTTATGAGGTTTGAAATGACTAATTATGAGAATTCTGAAGCGCTACTTTGCTCTTTGTGGATGAAGTAGAGAGATTAGAAATTCCTGATTTGCATAAGGCATTCATCATAATGAGTACAGAGAACAGAAAGAAGCAGGTAGAATATATGTAGATATATTCTGATAAATATAGGAACATATATTCTGATAAATATAGGAACATAAATTTATCCTTATAAGTTTGAATTTGGGCTTTTTGTTGTGTTGTTGTTTGGAGTTTTTAAATTATTATTATTATTACAGAGCAGTAGTGGGAGCACAGGAAAAACAAAACAAACAAACCACTGATCACCTGRCCTGTAGTGCATGACCCATCATTGCCTGATGATGCAAGTAAACATTTAGGTGACAAGGCTGTCTCTGTAAGTCCTCACCAGKGAATATCAGGAGACAAGCACCAGTGKTTTGGGTGCTGCTCAGCAGCCCTGGCACAGCACCAGCACTGTCTCTCCAACATTCCTCCCCCGCYAAGGGGCTGGGGGTGGGCAGGATCCTGGGAGGGGACACAGCCAGGCCAGATGATCCAAATTACCCAAAGGGRTAYTCCACACCAGCTCAAATACATAAGTTAGGGAAAGGAGGAGAAACTGGGGACATTTTTGATTTTACAATGTTTGCCTTCCATTGCAACCAGTCTGAGTGCTGAAACCCTGCTTTCTGGGAATTGACTGAACATCCCTCATTGATGGGATTAAACTTCCCTTCTCCCTTGCTTGTCCATGTGCTACCGTTCACTTTTTTTGTTTTACTAAACTGCCTTATCTCAACCTTTGAGATGTTTTCCATCTTACTTTCTCTACCCTCTCCCTCTGGGAAGGGGARTGATAGATCAGCTTGGTGGGCACCTGGAATCCAGCCAAGGTCAACCCACCACACTGCCTTTGCATATCTTTTTTGTTGTTTCTTTTGCTTGAACAATTTATATATAGTATATAYATATAAAACATAAATATGTGTATATATGGCTACACTACGTAGATGATTAATAACAGGTAATTCTGGAGTAATCAACGTATTAAAACTACACACGTGTTTAAGAGCATGCTTGTCCAAACCTTCCATCTTAGTAACTGAGAGCAAAAAAGATGACAATAAGCTCTTAGAATTCAAATCTCAGACTATGCAAGGCTATAAAAATCATCATTAATATTCTGAATTATATCTGAAAGCATATTCAAAGCCAGAAAGGAATTTAATACAGGTGTCAGCAAGATTGACAAAAATTTTTGTTCTGCTTCCTATTAAAGTAAAAAACATAAGTGATGATTATCTCATTTTATCCCAGAATATTGAAAATGAGGTATTTTTGAAAATTAAGACTCTTTCTTATTGTGAATACCTTGGCAAGTAATGACATCTATTTAATGAAAGAGCTTTACAATGTTTTTTATTTCATCTTACCTGCAATATTTTTATGTCTTCTGTTTTTCAGACCTGAAGACCTATTTTGATTCTTCCCAAAAGCCACAAAAAGAATACTCCACCAGAATCAACTTCAGTAGGAAGTGGCTATTATTATTAAAGTTTTATACCACATTACTCTACAATACTTAAATCAAGCTAAAGATCCAAAATTTTAAGGCATAACATAAAAAAGCCATTTATAGACCAGAAAGTTAAATTGATATTGACTGTTGTCAATGCTCTACTCCAAATAATATGTTCCCAGTCTAACAATAAAATGGTAACAGATAGAAACTATGAGTAACATCCAATTTATTTTCTATCCTAGAGTAACAGAGTCTTATTAGACTCTAGTTTGCCATTGCATTCTGACAAAAAGCATCTGAAATGAATAGTTGTGTTTTCAGTGCATAMAATTCAATGAAATAGAAGAAATAAGATAAAATGATAACATTATTTATTTTTCATGATGTTGCTTCATGTAAGCAAAAGCCGGGAACCACCTGATATTTTAAGTTTGCAGGAAATTATATCCCCAGATGTTTTCAGTGGCTGAATCACCATCATTTTCCAGTTGTATATTGAAAACCTATCATATTAACTGTCACTGTCTATTATTAACTAAAATATGAGGAAGAGCTTTGACAGAAGTATTTCTTTTCCCTAAACTTACAATGAATGCAGGCCAAGTTTCCATGCTGAGATTTCATTCCTTTAATGGGATATGTAGACTGGTGAGAAGATTTAAACTAAACTGAAACAAATATGCATACCTCATGCCACTGTCCTAGGTTTTAATTTTTACTTACTTTTAGCTTTTATGTAAGAGATTTATGGTCTTCAAAATTTCTTTCTCCACTACTCCAGACACACTACTACTAAGAAAATACAAGAAATGACTGAAACAGAAGCTTTATAAGGTGCCACTTGGAGCTGTAATCAAGCCATTYCTAATAACTTCAAGAAAGAGCTGGAAACAGGTTGCCATGGTGCCTAGAAGCTGTGCACTGCCAATCATCTCTCCTAATTTAATGCTAGAGTCATACAACTTTGCAGCATGGAAGGGACACATTAGCAATACATTGTCATAAGAGTACAGCAAAAATTTAGATCTCTAGGTATTTAAACTTGGTTGCAGTTTAACAAAAAAAAAAAGTAATCTCATTGACATTTGCAATGCATGTTATCTCATTCTATTCAAAAGAGCAATAACTCTCTCCTCCCAAACAGGGAGCCTAAGCAATACAGCTTTTACCAAGATAAARMCATGGAACAATTAYTGYTATGGTTTAACATAACTTTTAGTTTWAATAGTTATCTGCAAAGACCTTAGATTGACACATAGTTCAGCCAGTGAGAAAAGTGAGTTYGTTTTCGTGAATGAGCACATAAAAGCTGGGGATTTTGGGAACTCCCTCTCTTTCTGCTGCTTGCCTCAAGAGAGGTAAGAGGCAGCCCCGGCTCCCTCCCGGCTGAGGTGGGGAGCCAGGGGCCTGCCAGGCCTGCTGAGCCACGCCGAGCTCTGCCGAGCCTGCTGAGCCCTAGCCTAGCTCAGGGCATCTGCTAAGCTCAGTGACTCTTAGGCAGAGAGGAAGACAGCAGTGTGTGCTCCAGCTCTGCCTGGACTGAGTTCCAGCTGCTGTTCGTGGAGAGGCTGCAGCTGATTCCCTCCTCCACTGCCTTCTGCCTGGAGCGGCTCCGAGCCCGAGTTGAGCCTACCCCGAATGAGATTGAGGAGTTTAGGGGGTGGAAGCTGCATCCACCACCATGGGAGCCATTGTGACTTCAGCCACCGTTCCTGTTCCCCCCCACCCCGCTCCGCCATGCGGCTCCAGAGTCTTTAGAGAGACCGCTGCCATCGCCCGGCCGAGAGCACGTGAGCTCCGAGCTGCAATTAACTCTRTCTTTGCTAAAGTGAAGCTTACAGAACACTGATCCTTCTAAGAAGTGAGGAAGATATCATGGTAGAGACATTTTTACTAAGGCTACATGAAGATACTGAGGTCTGTAAAAGAGGTGTTGTGTCTTAAGGGATGGGGAGATGAGAAAGTGCCTTTAGGCTGAAAATCTTTTGTCAATTGTGGTAACAAACTATGCTAGAATATATCTTTAAACCATGGAGAATATGAACTGGGGAAATAATTGTTCAGATTGGTAGTTTGAGCAAAGGTATTTGTAATGGACTAAGTGAATATTGATGTAGTAGTGACCCTGTAGTCTCTTGAGGTATTTGAACAGAGAGATGAGATGAASTCTCTGTGCCAGTGCTTTAAGTTAAAGTGAGAAATATTTCTGCCCTAGACTGGGATGAAGAGTATCTTTTGCACCTGAACTGCTAATTTTAAAAATAACACCCCAGAATGCATAGAGTCCATGACCCAAGTGCAGCTGATGGAAAAAACTGCACTTTATGGGAGAACGACAGAGACAGATTTTTTTTTTTTTTGTTTCTGAGTGGATGTCTTCTGTGAGAGCTAAGAGCCACAAGTAGACTGTTTCTGTCCTGGTGGAGAGTTACCATAACTAGAAGAAACTTCTCTCTCTAGAGAAATTGATAAAATACTATTCCATAAGGAGTACAGACCTTAAGTTCTGAGTTCTTGCCTTTATGAATGTCTGTAAAGAAGAAAAGAAGCTGGTGGGAGAGGGGAGAAAGTGTTTTGGAAGTCTCATTTTGATCCTTTGTTGTTTTTCTTTCCCTCATAGTTTTCCTTTTAGTTTGTGTGAATAAACTATCTTTATGTCTTTTAAGTTTGAGCCTGCTTTGCTTTTCTTTTAATCCTATCTCACAGCAGAGAAACCCTTAAAACCACCTCATTAATTAGTGCATTGGCCAAAAAACCAAAAATTAGTAAACACTAAACAATAAAACTAACTCAATTATATCATTCTATTACCAGGTTCCTTTTCCTTTTAAAGAGAGCTTGTTYCGATAGAGAAATTTAAGTGATGAAATATCTTCAGTTCCCCATGAATATTTGCTAAAATTTTGAAATTGTTCAGTTTGCACAGAATTGTCCTTAGATTCCATAATTCCTAAGAAGTTTTGGCCATCTTTAGCACAGAGATTGGCTTCCCCTGTAAGCAAATACCTGTGAAACTCATTAAGTGAGTGTGCATCTGTCACATCTGTCTAGCATGCTAATTTTCATAATGGATGACAACTCACTGGTGCCTCTAGTTGTTTTGTATTAATTTTTGTGATACACAGAGTGGACGTGAATTTTCCACCTTTGAAACTCTGCATAAAAAACAAGAAGAGTCTTTTAGGTAAAGAGTTACTTGGTGACCTAGGCAGCAGAGAACTCGCATGGGAATTCAATTCTCTGATTGTACTTAAGTCAGTRAAACTCAGAGAACAGCACCAACTGCACATTTCTCATTTTCTAGCTGTCTAACTTGAGCCTGTAGGGTCTGATTTATTAAAGTGCAAATGCAATCAACAGAAAATGTGCTTTGAATGTACGAAATGCAGTATAAACACTTCTCAAAATGAGATCCTAAATTTTTTATACTGGACACTGAAAATTTCTAGAATCTCTTGAATTTAATTAATCAAAAGGCAACAAACCTTGTTTTATACAGTGGGCATAATACTCTGTTTATTTTACAAGACCTTGTGAAAATAAAAATTCACAGTTTTATGTGAAAAAGACAAAACTCTGGGTGCAGATGGGGGAAATGGCACAAGATGTGTAACATTGTTTTATGAAAAGCAGGTGAATGTAAGTTCATATATCACAAATAGAGAAGATGTTTTAACATGAAATATATTCAATCACATTAAAAAAGTAATACACAAATATCCAATAAATATTATAATACAGCAGGATTAATAATTTAAATTTGTTTTCCATTAAAAATTTTAAATGCTTAGTTAGAGCTCTATCATGTTTCTTTTTTTCCTTTCACACTCTTTAATAAATAATTTTTTATTTAAGAAAAGTGTTCAAGTTATATGTGAATCACATAAAATTAAAAAAAAAGTGGCTGGTGTTACAGATCAAGTTTTTAATATCATCTTCAAATACCTAACTCAATACACAAGGCATGTCTCTTTATATCTAGAGAGAATTAGGTAGCCCTATGAGGGTGGGATATGCTTCTACACAGCTGTGAAGAAATGCAACAAGGCATTTCTTTGATTCTATTTTAAGACTGTGAATTACAGTAATTTTGGTGTAGTTAGTTCCCATGCATCACAGCAGAAATTTTTGCACTACACAAAGTTAAAAAAAAAATCCTTCCATTTAAATTGGATTCTCCTTAATTCAAGGATTTTTTGTTGCCTTCTGGTTCCTGAAGTTTGTTGTATTATTCCTAGAAACCGTAGTTTTTAGATTATTTATAGTCCTTAGGCAGCACAGAATGCAAAATAATATAAAATAATGTAAAGTCAAATTAAATCCCTTGGCAGCATTGTGTCAGGTAGATACATTATACTCTAAAAAATAAATTCATCTTGCCCTGAATTTATCAGTGTTTACTACCTACATTAAAAAATGCACTGAGAAACTTGCATGATTTACATTTTGCAAGATTTTTGCTRTTTCTTTCCTTCAACAAATGAACCAAATTAAATAGTTGCATTTTTAATATAAATAATTTAGATATCTATATAAGAAACTTACCTGAAAAAAAGCAAGCAGATTCCAACTTTACTCAGAGAGCAATATTTCACATTTTTATTTTTTAATACGATGCTATTGAATATCAGTCTTAGATGCCTCTTCTGAATGTTAAAGTCCTCTATTTCTTCAAAGAAAAAAAAAATACATGGCCTCTGTGCCTGTGGTGTAACCATGCTYTGCAGGCCCTTGAGGGCCCAATCCAATCCAGATGGAGACAATGTCTGKTTTTTGATGGAATTCAGTGTATAGTTGAATTGGACCTCAAGGGCAGGGCTGACTAAAAAAATGAGTTACATCAAACTCTAAAAGAAAAAGCTCATCTCAGCCATAGCCCAAATCAGCTTTAATAGCAGCTGGATCTGCCCTCAGCCCTGGGCCGTTCTGTGAACCTTTCCAGCAAAGTGGTGTTTGGTGCAACACCAGCAGGGAGTATGCAAAGAAAACAAAAATCACAATAAAATTCAATGTAAAGTGAGGGAGAGAAAAGCCTCTCCCTCAAGCAAGGTCAGAGCAGGTCCTGCCCCCAGTAATCGGAGCCTAATGGTAACCACGCCCCCCTCACATTGTACACCATAAAACCGGCCAGTTCCGGCCGGTCTGGGTTCTTGGACTATGCTGCATCTGGGGTGCCTCGTGTGCTTTTATTCCCCTTAATAAATGGAACCTCAGATCTTCAATCCAAGAAACCGTTTCGTCATTCCATAGCCAGCTGATAAAAGGTGAGCCTCGGTCTGCTCGGAGCTTGCATCCCAAGCCCTGTGTTGCTGCCCCGGTGACCGGCAGGGAGCGAGGGAATATCCCTGCCACGGAGAACACCGGCAACAACAGTAAAGGATAAATAGATTCTTTTACCTCCAAGAACATTGCTTTTCTAACCAAAGTCTGCAAAACCTTGTGATTTTCAACACTTTGTGCCTGCTCCTGTAAATTATACAGTGTGATACAGTCAGACACATMATTGGAGAAGTCAACATGGATATTTCAGAATATGCGAACAAATTAATTTTTCAATACAGTGTGATTTTTGATAGAAAACCAGTTAAATACAGTTGCTAAAGTAAAGGAATCTCTGCATAGGATACTGAAGGCTGAATTCATTACTTCAATTAAAGCAACTAGCTCTACACAGCTCCACTCAGGGATGTGGAAGGCAGCAGCTCTGCTGGAACATTACATTTTAATTGTGATAATATTGGCACTCTCCCTATGAAAAGCTTTAAAGGGAGAATGAAAAATAATAAAGCATATTCTTGTTTTAATTATATGCAAAGAAGAGAGGAGAATAGTCTTAAATATGAGAGTAGAAAATAATTAACAATCACATAAAATGATAGCTTTGTTATGCTGATTAAGACACCATGAATGAAGCTTGATACTGGAATTCATCAGAAATTCATGCTATTCTTTTTGTAAGTGTCTGTGGAATGAGGTAAATTCAGGTTATAGAAACACAAGGAGATCTTGTGGATTTGGTTTTTATTTTAATTTATGAAGGGCTAAGCAAATAACATATTTTTTCACTAATCAGTGAGGGAAAAATCATTCTGTTTTTCCCTAAGGCAAATTGGTAGTACTCATTGAATTAATCAACAATAATTCACAGAATAGTATCAGTTTAGGCAGATTTGCAGATGTTTTATGTCAGGAAAGCAATACAAACCAGATTAGTAGGCCTGACTCATGACTTCTAATGAACTTGACAGCAAATGGAACTAGCAATTTAGTGACAGTTGAAGAGATAATCCTTTCTTAATGCTTCAAATTTTGCCTTTTCTTGAAGACACATAAAATGTTTTCCAGCTATCAGAAGAAGTTCAGAAAACTTTGCTTTTCTGTCACAAGTATGAGGAAAATATGTTATTCCAAGATTCACTCCCTGTAATGAATAGGTTATGTGTGGTCYCTAAGATGAAAGTTTTATCTTTCACAACAGACTTTTGATAGAATTAATCCCTTGGGGATTAATTCTCACTATTTAATATCATCTAAGCAGAGGTTCTCTTTGCTGGTACACATTAAGTAAGTATAATTTTATAACAATAAAGCAGCTTCAGCCAAAGTAATAGATGAGCCTCTCCAAGATTCACTGTCCCAATAAATGACACAGAGCAAGGAATCCTAGAGTTCTCTGTGCAACMTGGAAGATAGTTATGTTTCAAAGGCTGAAATTCAGCCTGGTGTGAGTTGGTGTTCCACTTAAAGGTCACCAAATTGCCAGAAACTTTGCAATGATAATTTTCTCCCTAAAAGGCATGTTTCAGTATGGATACTATGGAGGGCTATTATGTGCTGCAGGCTGCTGGGTAAGCTGAGGTTGGAAAAGGCTCCCTCTGGTCTCACAGACAT
This sequence comes from Alauda arvensis, assembly GCA_902810485.1. Classification (NCBI taxonomy): domain Eukaryota; kingdom Metazoa; phylum Chordata; class Aves; order Passeriformes; family Alaudidae; genus Alauda; species Alauda arvensis. The sequence continues at coordinate 1,440,206 of CADDXX010000077.1, read as the reverse complement.
CAGCAAACTCTCCCAGAATCACAGTAGCTTCAGGGATAAACAACAGAGACTTCAGCTCATCCTCCTATTCTGAATTGGCACGCTGTGAGTTTGTCAAGCTCAGATATGAGTGAGGGGCAGAGATTACAATGACTGTATTAGAAGTACCAGAGCATTGTGCTAGAAGGAAAGGCAAGGATTTTCTCTCATCAGTGAGGTTCAGGTAAGTGGGAGAATATTGAGTAGTTTTAGTCATAAATTTGGCAGGAGTGCCTTTAAATTATAGTGTCTGCCCAATGCCAAACAAAACAAGAARGCACAGTGTTGAAAATTCTCTTCAGTCCATTGTGCGAAAYCATGACAAAATGTTGTTTCTCTCAMTCACTGTGCACATCAAACTGTTCATTGAGACTGTGACTCTTCAACCCAAAACATTCCTTAGAACTCTGACCTGGGGATTACTAAGCCCATGCATGATATCTGAATACCTGAGAAGCATCCTGTAGACATCTTTACACCTATTTCTGTGCCTGAAGAGCTCTTAATGTTTTACCAAAGCCATCTCAAGTGGCATTCTGCTGCACTTGCATTACTTCTTGTAAGGTTTGTCCCCCACTGGTTTGGGTGGCTCCTGTAACAGTAGTTCTCATAACATACAACTCAAATAATGGGTTATAAAAATTTAAAGGTGTATCCATTAAAACCTCAGCTGCTGGTTCCTTTGGACCAGACAGAGTTTAACATTGCAGTGAACTGTTCCCACTGCCCTTGCTCTGCCCTGTACCTGTTAGGGCTGTACCTGCTCCAAGTGAAGCTTTACWATTAGGTGCAGTCTCACCAGGATTGTACCTGACCTGCCTTGGGCTAGTCTCATGCACAGCCACCCATTCTTCAAGGTGCTGCAACAGGAACTGTTGGTATTTTGAGGTGTTTCTTGTCCAGAATGGACTTATCCTTAGGTCCCTTCCAAGGTGTACCTTGGAAGTGTTGAAAACATTTAGGAAAGCTCCATAGTTGCTGTCTCATCAGAATTCAACACTTTACAGAAACTTGCACAAGACTTCCCATTTCTCTTCCTTCTTCACACAGAGCACAAGGCAAGAAAAAGGAAATGGCCATGAAAAAGGAAATTGTAACAGGAAGGTTTTTCATGGCTGTCATAGCTGTCATGGGACTTTCTCAGAAGGCACATCAATGTCTGCAAGTAGTGGCCTGTGTGTASYTGAAATGCAGCARTCCCTCTGCTTGGTATAATTTTTTGGTTCTWTCACTGATGAAGAGAGGAAGAAGGCATGTGGAAGAAAAATCRCAGTAAGATGAAAAATKATCCCTACAGTTTTCCAMCTTCCTAGATTCAAAGAAGCATATGAGATTAAGRCTGTAAATGCATCAGTATAGAAAAATAGAGAATCTGACTCAGTTTTTTGACTTGACACTGACCTTTTAAACACACTTGAGGGAACAGCATATGTTGTTCAAAGACAGTAACCTGCCAAAAGATCAGTAACTTGCAAAAAATCCTTTTTCCGGTTGCTCTAAGATTTCACAGTCTTGTCAATGCACCTGCAAAAGGAAGCAGTCCTTGACTTGAAGAGCAGGTCTGTGTTTAGCAGCTTCAGGAATGTCCAGCTGGTTAGGATAAATGTGGTGATGTTTGGCAGGTGGCAGCACATGATGGTAGAGAAAAATACCACAGCCTAGTGCCTGATTGCAAGGTACTACTATTTTAACTACAAAAATATTTATGACCCATGCTCAAGGCTCATTGATTTCTGGCTTCCCACATTCCCACAAACTTGTTTTGCTGAGTTTGTTGCTGAAGTTCCTGATTCAGCAAATCATGTGAGTGTGTAATAGCATGTATGTTTTTGATTTGTTTGTCTGTCTACTGGCCAATTACTAGTGACCTTCACAACGGCAGGATGGGAGTGCAAGACGTGGTGACATGGCAAAATAGCTTGGACCAGCTGCTCTTGGCAGGGGAGGTCAATATCCCTSTCCTGTCCATCTGTACCTCCCCTGCCTCCAGTAAATCTGCATCTGCAGAATTATGTGYTTAAATACTTTTGGATTCAAATAATTCCAAGAAAACCCCAGTTTCAAAGCAATTTGAAAACTATGAGTGAAGTCAACTATTGTTACATATTGGATCTATTTCAGAGGGAAACCACCCTTGGGAGGGATCAGAACATTAAATATAACAAAAGGATGTTAAATTGGGTTCTGATCTGCTTTTTATCAGTGTTGCAGCCTTAAAATTGAGAGCTGGCTGAATGGCAGATCCCAAAGGGTTGTAATCAGTGTCACAGGGCTGATTTGGAGGCTGGCASAAGGGATGTCCCTCAAAGTTTAATACTGGGATGAGATCCAAATGCAAACACYTGTTAGACTTAAAAGCAATATGGTTTGAACTAGCTTTCTTACTAATACTTAGAGAATGCTATGGATTTCTAAAGCAGAAATTCAGTTGTTGCCAGAAATTATGTCAAAAATATATTTTTAGAGGCACACTTTTGCCTTTTTAGTAGTATTCTAAGGATATTACAAAGTAATKCAGATTGATATTTCAGTCTTCATATGCAGCATGGCCAAAGCTGCCATATCACTATCAAAACCACTTCAGAATCTAGGAGAGAAATGTGTCCCAAGACTGGAATTCTCTGCTGTTTTGGCTTGCTATAGCTATGCTGCAGTGGAGGAGAGCAGATATCAGCTGGACAGAGATATTATCCTAGTACAGTCTGCTGCTACAGAACTATTTTGAATACACCCATGCCCTACTCAGCAGTGGTTTTATACAGGGGGGTACTTCCAAGTAAGGGTGAAGTAAGAATTTGTGCAGAGCTCTCTCTGAACACATGAATCTCCCACAGCAAGCACACTGTTAAACTGAGATCTGATTTGCCATTTGTGCTTTTGTTAGCCAAAATGGTCACAAACCTCCTGCTTCAGTAAGACAAATTGTGAGCTATAYAGGAAAAGTTCAAGCATCACAGGAGAAAGCACTTAGAGAAAATTGCTTATTGGAATTCTTGCAGCTGGTTATAGTTTAGAAGAATAGRATAGAATCATTTGGTCCGTGAGGGTTAAAAGGGGTATAAGGATAAACGTAGAGGGGGAAAACAGAAGATAAAATTTACCTGAGAAAGACTGTGGTTGAATTTGGCTATTAAGAGCACTTATATTTTGTTTTTTAAAAACTATTATCTGAWTAAATATCTGAAAAACATAGCTAATAAAATGTAGCAATTAGTTTAGCACAGACTCATATGTTAATTAGAAACTTGGTAACCATACAAAATTAAACAATGCTATACATAGAGGGGGAAAGGGAYGAGTTCTCTGCCTGCAAATAAAGCAAGAAAGAGAAAGCAAGGCACAATGTTGCCTACTGGTCCAAAATGTTCCTCATAAGTAGGAAAATGTGTCAAATCCCTTAATTAACAAGGGACAGGTCTCATCTCTATTTACAGTGTGTGTCCAAAGATGGTCAATGTTAAAGATTATAATAACTTTATTTGGCTTCAGATTAAGCCTGGAATTCACTGACCATAACTCTCAGAGTACTCAGAGACCACAGGCACCAACACAGGAGGAGAGCACAAAGCACTTTGCTCACTGTTGCTGTTCTGTGACATTGCTCTTTTCATAAATTACTTCAAGCCAGACAGTATCAAGAAAAATACAGTCTCATGCTAACTTTTACATATGCTGTTGTGARGTTTCACGGATTCATTGGGAGTGATGCATTCATGTTAAATCTCATAAAGATTTAACATTTTTGCCATCATCTGCTTAGAGGTGTAACATTGACTGCAAAGAACAATTCATGCTGCTTGTTGACCCCTTCCAAACTTTCAGAGGTCTGGGTCTTAAAACTAAATCCAGAGATCTATTAAAGCAGYGCTTGTGCAGGGAGCATGCTGCATCACCTGGAAGATTCCTGCAGGATGCTACGAATCATTACTCCAGATCCTTAAGCAAAACCTCATTTGTAAAGTATGGATGTTGCCTTATTTTCCCTTAAAACATTTTGGGTTGTCTTTTCCTTACTGCATTTTGTCTTGTCTCTATGAGTGATTGGGAGGTCTGTATACATGCTGCAGGCTGTTGCTGATTCACCTCCAACCATGACATTTCCCATACTGGCAGCTATTACATTGACACAGAAGGACTTCATAAGCTAGGATTTATACWGAATTTTTGTGTAAATTATTCCATGAGTTTTAATCAGGCATTGCTCAAAATGCATGAGCACTCTCTAAGCATATTATTGTGAGTGCAGATGGTGCAGAAGCTATATACACCTAGAAAGGGAMAAAACAAAAATTATTTCTGTTGAAGTAATTAAATTTGCAGTGAGGTGACTAACTATAATAATATCCTTGTGAAAACACTTGGAGGTTGAGCCTTCTGTGTGACTGGTAAAATGTTTCAGACTTTACAACTGTGTATTYCTGCATCTATACTGCAAAGGAAGATTATCAGTGGGGAGGGTCATATTTTAAAAGTGATATTGTTCTCTGAACCCATCTACTCTGTCTTATTCTTATCATTGCCTAGAGGAAATTACAACAATTACTTTGCTGAGAAAGTAATATTAAAAGAAATATTTATATTACCTTTAATAATATTCAGTAGGAAAAGACAGACAGCTGGTATCATCATTTCCTTTCACCCCTAAATCAGCAGCACAATAAAGGGCTCTGTCAATCAGGTGTCTGGAACTTTTGCTACAGTTCTGTGTTTTCTCTGACCCAACCATTCAGTAAAGCTTGCAAGAATTCATAATCTGTCAATGATACAATCTAACCAAAAGCCTTTTCTGAAATTTTGCAGTTGGACAAAGTGATGTAGTCAGATGTTCTGAAAGAAAYATATATGTTTTTAGTCATTTACACTTGAACACTCTCAGTAGTTCTGAGCCAACAGTGGAACWATTCCATATGCTGATCCATCCTACTCTGCCAACATTTCTGTTGCTGTTGACATATATATTCATATGGCCAAGTAACTTTCAGCAAGAGCAAATTTTTCATRTTTGGAGCTTTATACACAGTTTAARACCTTTATTATGCATAGGAGAAACTAAGAGCAACAAAATAACAGAGTAAGACCCTATTAAGCTTCAGAACCCATCTGAGAAGACCTGTGTGCCAGGCCAAGGGAATACATCATTATACAATTAAAAGTTAGCACTTTATCTAAGAAATATTCTTCAATTTGCAAATATCATTCTCAAGTCATAAGTCATGAGTCCAGCTCTTTTTCTGAAAAGTCACTTTCTAGCAAATCTTAGATGAAATGAAATAATGACTAATAAACTGGAAAATAGAAAAAAAAACCCAACCTTTTGGACATAAAATTTACACTTTATATTGAAAAGGAATTCTAGCTAATAAGTTAAATTTAAAAACCAAGATTTGTAGACAAATACTTGGCAATTACTTACTAATATAGAGAAAGTATAGTAGTTCCTCTCAAAAGGAAGCTGTGAAGCTAYTTGGAAAAAAGTCCCAAAAACTGGAGTTGCCTTAGAAAACTCCTAATATATTGAGTTCCTCAATTAATCTATTTAAAAATCAGATCTTAGTTTTTCTGGAAACTTGGCATTTAACTATCCCAAACTTTGCACATAGGAAAGAAGTAAGTTTTGCTGGTTATTTCAGTACAAGAAACTAATTTAAACAAAAACCATGTTATAGAGCTCAAAACCATTCTTATGGTAAATCAAGTGAATTAGTTAATTATTAGTATTATCATGAGGAAAATCATTGTGCTTGTGAGTACAGGAACACAGGAGACAGCCCCTGCCCTGAAGGACTTTCCATCTATACAGACAACTCAAACTGGAAAAAATATATCATTGCAGTGGARGAAATGAAGTGCAGAGAGATTTTATCATTTGTTCTTTGAGAAGGTTTTTCAGGAGTCATGCACTGCAGCTACCTATATTATTTTTATACATGTATTTTTATAAGTGTAAAATATCTGTTTGATGTAGCATGATGTAGTTTAATATATATTCTATTTCATAATACATTCTAATCCAAATACATTTTAATCACCTTAGTAACCTGCCCATCAGGACTATCAGGCAGTCCATGATAGTTAACTCAAGACTATGTAGGGTAAACCATCATTATTATGACTTTATTAAGTGACATATTTGCCTTCAGTAAAAGATGAAACTTTTGACCTTGTAATGAGAACACCCTTTTTGCAGTTATATTCACAGGGTTATAGGTGGAATTGKTAATAAGTAAAATTAATAACCACTCATCTAAGAATATGATTGAGATTACAGAAAATGTTTATTGAGGGGCGAAAAAAGAAATACAAAAATTTGACTTCTCTGTTGAAATTCATTACTTTTTTCCTGCCTAGTGCAGATGTACAGATAAAAATAAGTTGGCTGCAGGTTTAATATGTATGTATTTTTCTATATATATACATATATATGTATATATATAGAAAAAACATATACTGATTTGGAACTGATATATGCTTAAATTGGCTTGTTCTGCCCCCAAATCTCTTCTCAGGATCTCATTATAAGTGGTCAAGATACATTAATAACTTGACAGGTCAGTTCAATATTGTCTAGGAACAATACCTACTTGAGTTTAAAATGGGCAAAAAAAGAAACATCCTAATAGTCTGTAAATACGTGTTCATTGCTTGCAAATGGAAAACATCCTAAATCTTGAGATAATTCAACCAAAAAGGAGAGGAAAAACTTATGAATTTGCAGGAACTCATATTAGGAAGAGTTCWTTGCATGTGTTCACAGATAAAATTCCATAATCAAGGGAGAGGATGACATTAGATAAAATTTCATTAAGCAAAGGCAACAATAAGAAATCATAATATTTTATGAAAGRAAGAGGCAGAGATGTGTTCAACAATGTATTTAAATTAAAGGTTAAGAATTTTAATATTTTGGTAAGGGAAGATAAATGTCATGTGTAAAGGGGAGACCCTGACTCTTACTGTGAGATTTTCTGTATCTGTAGTGTTTTATTTGGTGTGGGAACATTTTCTGTATCTGCAGCGTTTGATTTGTCTGTCAACACCCCAGGGAAGCTGAGACCCTTGTGCCTGACCAGTCTRTCAGTGTCCCATTGTGGGGACCCTTCAGTGAACAGTCCTGCTGGATGGRAGGGTGGCTCCACTGACTTGTTCAGGGACAGATCCCAACAGCATAAGAGAGATTCTTTAGAGGGTCTTTTCACTTTATGACCCCTCAGCAGGTCTTCCTCTTCAGTAGTGTGTTCCCTACTGCCAGTGACTGCGAGCGCTGACGAACTCACACCAACAGTTTATGGAAAAAAATTCTTTATTAATGTAAAATTGTGACAGGTTGAGATTCAAGGACTGTTGTTGACAGTATCTGACTGCAAAAACATATCCAAAGCAACACACAGACAAGCTGTAATCCCCAATAAAAGTTTTCAGTACACACAGTGTAGTTCTTACCCAGTAGGTGTCCCTGCAAGGGAAAAGACAGATTCAGCCTCTTGGCTGACCCCAGCAGCTGTGATGGAGTCTTCCCTAATTTTTCTCCATTCTCAACTTACTTTTATACTATTACTTTGTGTTTAGCTGGAGCTTGTGTGATTCTAGTCATGCATACCTTTGTTAAGGATTGGTGTAAAATTCTCTTGCTTTGCTTTTAAAATACAGTCAATAAAAAAAATACAGTTTGCTTTTTTATACAGTCAATAAAATCTAGATCAGACTCCCAGTGAGGTGTGGCTGTGCCTTGGAGGAAGTACCTTTGGATTGGAGGTGTGTGTTAGGTATCACAATTACATTGTAATTAACCAAGTTCATTTGAGGAGAGTGATTTCACCTCAGCTGTTGGCTCAGCAGCAGGACATCTCCTCCTCTCTCCCCTGGCTGACAGGTGCTATGTGGTTTTTAGCTGAAAGGTACCATTGAATTCCCTTCCCTGAGAGGCTTCAACTGAGCCTGGTTGTGGTGTCTCCACTCTGCTCCACCTCAGTTCCATCCACTTTAGCAGGKGCTGTGGCTGCAGATTGTGGGTGTGGGGAATCATCATGGAATAGGTTTGCAGTGTGCAAACTGCATTCCATCCAGGGAGTACAGCTGTAATTTACCCGATAATTTCTGTAGCATTATAACCTCTGTTAGGATATAACTTCTCTGTTTACTCTAATTTTACCATTCAGCTTTCCACAATAAGCAAACAAAGAAAGAAATCTATGGCTAATAGAGGTAATGACAATAGGAGGAATTGTTGCTATTTGTTTACTAAATGATAAAAATTTGAGTTCTTCATTTTTGATTGCTTAAAATGCTTTAGAAAAGCCACAAGAGTTCAATAATTTTTTTACCCAGAATTTAAGAAATAACAGTATGATTGATTACAACACCAAAGCATGACAAAGCGCTTTCCAGACCATTAGTAACTGGGAAAGATATTAAGCAACATCTACTACACATAAACTTTTTTAAAACTGCAGGTTTGGCTAAATTAGAAACAGGATTACTAAATGAGATAAATGTGGATTTTTCTGGCCAGCTAATGCTCATTTTATTAAATTTTGAAACACCTAAAAATGACAGATGTCAGAAGACTATTAGCATTCAAAGAAGGTAAGTTGATAACTCGTTGACCCAAGCTTAATTTGCTGCAGTGTTAAGATACTTGGAAGAAAAAAATGTCCAAAGGATCCTGAGGAGTTTTAAATAYACATCTATAATTTTGGCTGTGGGTTCCATCTGAACATCTCTGCAAGTTCCATACTATCACAAATGAAGTATTCCTTTTCTTTGTGACCACTGCAGAACAAWTTTGGCTTCTCTAATGATTTGAAAGGACCTTTAACAATATTTTGAYTCATAAAATGTTACATTAGTTTTCAATGTGATCACTCCTTTACAAGGTTTTTCTTTAGGTCTCTTGGAAACCTTGAATACCTGTCCATTTTGGATATGCTTGAGAAACTTCTTTAGAACATCTTTAAAAACATGCCAAGATCAAAACACATACAAAATCTGGTCAGAGTAAATTTCAGATGTCAATGTTTATTTTACATTTTGAAATGTAAAATGAAGTAAAAATAGCTCACCTTAACAATTTTAATAATGACAAATCATGTTAAATCTGTCTGTACTGGTTCATTCATATCTGTGGGACTAATTGCATTTTTGTGGTCAGTTTTCTCAGTATTTTTTCCTAGAGAAATTAATTAATTCTGAAATATTCAACATATTGTTCCTTCAGTAGTCCTTATTTAGAAAACTATTCATATTCGAGGTTATTATTACTATCCTGATAARGGCTCTTCAGAATCTGTCTTTCTATCTTTTGCTAGCTACAGAGCGTGTTCAACCAAAATTCACAGTGCTCCTGCATTACCAGTGCTCCTGYTTCTTTGCAGCCCCCAACACAATGAGCTTCTGCTCCTGTTTTCCTCTCATGACCTCAAATAAGATGCAACCAAGTCACASATTAATGAACTGTGAGCTCCATCAAAGGGATAGTTTAACATACATTTTCTCTGGGGCCTTACCCATCTGCAGGCAGATTCACTGTGTGCTGCAACAGTATAATGTCTTYTGTACACCCTGAGCAATCTGCTTTTCCATCTGTGGTGTCTCTGGATCTTCTTTCTGTTGAATAACCTTGGGGAATAACAGATTGCTCTTTAAGACTGTGCCTTGCATAGGAACAATGCATCTCCAGATGCTTGCTACCMGCTCAGTTCTTTAACTGGAAGGCTAAACCTTGTATGCCTACAGTTAGCTCATCCTTGGGTTACCATGGATTTCCAACTGGCCACCTTTCACAACACAAGCTCCTTCAGTTGAAGGACTATGGGTGGTTTTTTGTTTTTGTTTTGTTTGTTTTGGTTTTTTTCTTTTTCTTTTTAAAATTTATCTTTAATTTTTACTTTTTGCTTCCTAACCAGTATATTAATTACCTGGCAGTTTAAGAGTGTGATTTCTATATCCCACAAAGTTGATCAGTTTAAAAATATGAGTATATTTTTATATGCATAATGTTTGAGCCCCTATATTCTTGTTAAAAGAGATGGTGGTCATTATTCTGCTCTTCACTACCTTATACCTCAACTTGCAATTATTCTTTTAATAAACCGTCATTCTTCAAGCTGTGTTTCATCTCTTCTATCMGTTTCTGATAGCATCTTCATTAGATGTTCAGATAAAACATAATTTTATCTGTCRACATTTGTCATTCTTTTGCCTCTACTCCAGAAAAGTAATTTCTTTTTTCTGCATACTCATTCTGACTAGAAAGAGCATTCTCTGCCTCCTTTTGGATCACTTTCAGGCTGGTTTACATTAGCTGCTCAGACACTTCTGTTGTCAGATCCTATATAGATTGGAAAGTTATCTGGTGGTTATCTGGTCTGATCTCACTCCTGTGCACAACACTGCAGGTGTGCTGGCAAATCTGGTTCTTGGCATTGAGCTGCTGCTCTGCAGGGCAGCACAGTGTGCCAAAGTGCACTTCCAGCAKCAAGAATCAACAGTGGCAACAAAAGTTTCATTCTCACTCTTTCGATTGATCATCTCCTGCTTCTTCTTTACAGGCTGTGGTGTGGTTCTGTGAGGTGTCAGGCAGCACACAGCACTGTAGAGCTCCTCTGCTTTACACTGGCTCTTATTGTGAGACAACTCTCCAGGCTGCTCAAGCTGCTTTACAGCTTTTTCTCTGGCACTCCTGGAGCACTGCTTTTCCAGATGGGCTGTCCCTCTCCTCAGCTCCACATTAATCAGCATCCAGGAATCTGAACTCCACTGCTTGGCTGACAAGTGTAAAAGAGCAGATAGGGAACCAGGAGGCAAAAAATTGATTCTGAACCTCTCAACTGGCTTCCAGTTTGTCCTGCCTTACTTACCCTTTTCCCTGTTCAGTGAATTTTCCCTTTAATTTTTCATCATCCCCCAAATTCAGCATGGTCTTTTCTCTCAAATCATCATTCTTAAGAAAGAGTAGTTCTTTGCCAGATATTCCTGTACTTGCATGCAGAAATCTTCATGCATTTGGGTCACCAGTCTGCAATGCAGTTCCAGCAGTTAACTTTAACAATGTTTGTYTCAAAATGTGTTTCTTGGCCCACTGCAGGTGGCAGGTGCAGTCCCAGACCACCTCACATATTACAGCTGCTACACTGCATTAGTACTGCAAACTGAGCATGCAAAGCATCCCATTAACTCTAGTACTGTAACAGACAATCACAGGAGGGGTGAAGCATTTTATTTTAACTAAAATCATAGGATCATTTAGGTTGGAAAAAAACTTTTGAAATCATTGTGTCCCACTGCTAAACTATACTGCCAAGTCAACCACTAAACCATGTCTAGAAGTGTCACATCCAGCTAATCTGATGTTGGAATATGATTTCCCATTTTGATTACACTTATTATATCCTTCTTTTTTCTCCGCAAGGTGCTCTTGTTCTAAATTTAAAACAATTAGCAAAATCCTTTCAATTTGGGTAGTACATATATATTATATATATTTAGTATTTATAAAATTATATATTATTTATTATATATTTTGACCCAGTTTTGGAGGGTTTTGTGCAGTTTAATAATATTAATTTATTTAAGTATATTTAGCAATGAGAAAATTCTTACATGAGTATATCAAATTCTTTTAAATAGAAGATTTCTTTCAATTTAATTCTTATCTGAAATAAAAATACTATTCTCTTATGAACAAAACAGTGGTGCACACTTTTATTCCAGGTGTCTATTCCTATGTGTTAATGTCCACTCCGTCACTCTTAAGCTGTCTCYGAAAGTCCTCTTAAAGTATCAGCTGACCCTTGTGCAATTTCTTCAGGTATAAAAGGCTTTCAAGAGAAGGGAAAAAGAATCAGTTTTACTTGATAACAACTACATTGTTGAATTGCTACTAGTATTGCAAAATCCTTGTAAMTTATGCTACAGCATCAGGCAAGGTAGCATTTTCCATCCATGAAAAGTGTACACAAAGTCATAGATAAGACAACCAGTTTGACAGCAGGATGCTGACTRCAGCAAGGCAAATAAACTGTGACATTAGCACAAGTACCTCGAAGCAGAACTAGCTCTAGTAAATATTTTTTTTTCCTTATTCTCTTGTTTTCCTTGTTTCCTTTGCACTACTGTCACCCACTGAACAGCAGYAGKRAGTTGTTAGCTTCTACTCTTTCATWAGAGCACATCTCAKTTTTTGGGAGCACCCTGTGCTGCAGCAGKTACTGACAGTCACTGAGGTATATTRTTTGYATGATCTGATTTACAGCAATTCARTGAGAGATAYATCAGACCAACTTCATGTAGCASGCAAAGAGAGCTGTTGCCAGATATTTTCCATTTATTCTGATGAAGATTAATAAAACAAATCAAAAGGTTTTTAAATCTGAGACAACTCCAAGGACTGTTGTGGTAGGACAGTTTTATTGTCATGAGGCAATTTCAGTTAAGTGAGACTGCCTCCAAATTTCAACTTTCTTTCTAGACATCTCTAAATGAACAGGYTGTGCTGAGAAAGGGGAAGGTCAGTTGTTTGTGCTGGATAAAAGCTGAACTTGCAGGCTGATGCTGAGTTAGAGATATGTCAGCAATGTGTCAGCCGATGATGACACCTTTGCTGAAAGAAACAAAGCCAAGACAAGCAACTCCTAAAATCAAAGGAATTGTTTTAAAGTTTGCAAAAATAWTTCAAGTAAATGTAATTACATTGTTTTTCCTGTGGCCCAACACCMGGAAGCACTTAATACAAAATCCTCCTGGTCACGGACATGTGATTGTTTGGCAGTATCTACCTAGCTCTCATTCAGTTCTAATTTTTAAATACAAAGTGGTTCTTAAAAATGTTTTATTTAGCTGTCATAAGCTTTGTGCAGGGTAGGTTCTTGTGAGACAAACCCTTTGTCCTATTTTAGACTCACCAGAAAGTGATCAGATTACCAGCACCATGTACCAYGGTCTATTAACAGAACTGGATAGATTAGCATTTGATCCTGAAAAARATTTGCAGGTTGATACCATTTCTAAGCAGCATTTAGTGTCTAGCGACTCCTAGGGGCAGCCCAGAAGAATGAATATTCTGAGGCCTTAGTTCCAACTTTTTTCCACAAAAGGAAATAAATTTCTGATTTCCGAAAGGAKGATTAAAACTTATGTGAAAGCTCTGAATCCCACCACCTGGGAAATTACAAGTAGGAAGAAGCAAGACACCATTCAGTAATTTCACATTCTTTAGGATGGTGAGTACTATTTAATTCCCTTTTTCTCTGGTCAATCAATATATCACTTTCAGCCATGGTCTCACCATGAAGGAAATATAATCTAGATTCATCAAATAGAAATATGGGATATAGCTCTAGCCAAATACCATATACATTATTTAAAACTCTAGTGAACTGCTTGCAGACATTATAAGGGCATTTTAAACATTAATAAGTCAGTTTCAGTAAACAAGGAGATAAACCAAAATCACAGTGGTTGTCTTGGGTATTTGGAAGGTCTGTCTTTTTCTCTTCAATTCCTTACACATGCCTCTTTCTTTTCTCTCTAACAAAGAAGGATGGTTTGTACTTACATACAGATGTAACTTCAGATTTTGTTCCCTACTATAAGACTGTCTTACCCAGAGCATGCCATTCCTCTTACATCCTTCTCACAATGAGTTTGTAAAAACTCTGGATTAACACTCACAGGAAAATATACTTTATTTTATTACTTTATTTCCTAGTGGAATAATTGCAGTTTGCCTCAATCTTTTTTTTGAACATGTTTGATAAGTCTAGGTAAGTATTCTGTTGAGAACAGGAAAGGATAAGGACATATTCTTTATCACGTTTTTAGAGAGGGAGAAGGAAATCCAGTTCAGCTATGCTGTGTGATTGCAACAAGTCATGGGAAACACTCTGGGCTGCAGGATGCAGGAGGTTAAAGGAAGGGTATTGGATTTTATTCTTAGCTATACCAAATGTCAGTGATTGCTCTGAGTTGGTGAATAAGTAGAGGTAGGCATCAAAACTCACAGAAGCATGACTAATGAAAGAACAGAGTACAAGATTAGTGAAAGAAATTGCTGGTGTGGTATGTGAAGGCACAGTTAAAAAGCTGCACAACCATATCACTGTTGTCATGTCCCATAAYAGGGAAMTGTAGGTGTTGACTCTGGTTGGACTCCAGATGCCCAGCAAAGATAGTCCATTGTTCYCCTCRTGGACAGGGTGGGGAAGAGAAAATACAAGAGGCTTGTGGGTGCAGATAAGGACAGRGAGAGATCAGTCACCAGTGACTGTCATAAGCAAAACAGACTCCAGTTGGGAAAAAACCAAAATTGATTTGTTACCAATCAGCGTAGTATCATGAGAAATAAACTGAATTGTAAAATATCTTGTCTCCACTCCTCCCTTCTTTCCAGACTCAATTCCCAGTTTCTCTCCTTTCTCCCCTCTAGTGACACGAGGGGACAGGGAATGGGGTCTGTGATCAGTTCATTGCTCTTTAACTCTGTCACTCCTTCTTTCTCAGGGGAAGGACTCCTCACACTGTTCCCCTGCTCCAGTGTGGGGTTGCTGCTCTGGGGGGCAGTCCTCCATCAACTTCTCCAATGTGACATAGCCTGCAGGGTATGAACTACTCTGTGGATCCCTTTCCATGGGGTGCTATCCTTCAGGTTGCTCCAGTTTTGGTGCCCCATGGGGTCACAAGTACTGCCAGCAAATCTGCTCCAGTGTGGCCTCCCGTCTTCATGGGACCACAGGTCCTGCTAGGAGCCTGCTCCAGCAGAGACTGGACAGAGCCACAGCCTCCTTCAGGCACCCATCAGCTTCACTGAGGGGTTCCCCATGGGCTGCAGGTGGATCTCTGCTCTCCTGTATGTCTCCATGGGCTGCAGGTGGATCTCTGCTCTCCTGTATGTCTCCATAGACTGCAGGGGCACAGCTGCCTCACCATGGGCTGCTCCAGGGCTGCAGGGGAGTGAATCTCTGCTGCAGCACCTGGAGCACCTCCTGCCCCTYCTTCTGCACTGACCCTGAGTCTGCTGGGCTGTTGTTCTTCTCTCCAGCTGCAGCTGCCATTCTTCAGGGGTTTCCCCCCTCCTTCTCACCAGTGCTATCCCTGAGGCATTACCACCATCACTGCTGGGTTCTGCCCTGGCCAGTGCCAAGTCCATCCTGGTGCCAGCTGGCAYTGACTTTGTTAGACWTGGGGGAAGCTTCTGGCACCTGCTCAGAGAAGCCCCCCTTTTCTGCATTAGCAAACCCTAACCAGGCCAAACCCATACAGGAGCCATCCCATTTGTAGATGCTAAAGGCAATGTTACTCATGTGGTGTCCTTAACACTGTCCCTCATTTTTCCTCTGTGATCCTTATGTCTGCTTTTAACAGCAGGAATTGCTTCTTATCTTCACAATTAATGAAATCCAACTGTCATCTTTTAAATCCATCTACTTAGATTATTTTCCCTCTAATCCATCTGAGTTTATTCTTTCAACAAAGTCTTCAAAAGCTTGACTAATTTCTCTTAGTGCTTTCATGGTGTTTGTCATGTTCAAAACATTAAACAAATGTTAATTAATTAACAAATATAGAGAGCTACAAATCTGCAAATCAGTCATCAACACTGTATTTTAGTTTGTTAATTAAGATTTCATCATTTTTACTTTATCACAAGTCAGTCTAAATGAATTCTTTGTTAATTTTTTGAAGAACAATAAAGAAAAAGGAACTTGTTTCTGATTATTGCAAAGTCAAGTGAAATTATAACATCTAAAAATGTTGAAATTATAACATCTACTCTGTCTGGTTGCTCTCTTTTTCCAGCTGATGAATCCTTCCGTGTTCCTTCATGATACAATAATGCAAGCAATGAATACCATTGCATGTACAATTCACAGCTGCTKTATTTATCCCAATATTTATCTTTTTGACCTGAATGAATATYAGTTCTTCAYCTGCAGAGTGGCACTGAGGCATACTGGTACTAAAAAYGCAAAGCATTTAATRCAATTATTAGGGTTTTCTCTTCTATCTAAGAAAAATTACTCTGTGTATCATGAAAAAAATGCATCAATATCTGCTCCAATGGGTTTCACTGCATATCTCAAGTACAGTTTGTACTTCATGGCAATTATTTTGATCAACATTTCAGCCTTACAGAGATAGGATGCTTCCTTTTCTGTGGGTATCGAATGCTTGTGTCTTTGAGGTGAGCAAAGAATGCTTAATGAAAATACCTATCATTTTATATATATACAAGGGTGTTTTTGATGGAGGTTTCTGGTAATGATRCAGATTTCTTGTAACTGACTCTCTGATAACAAATTCTCAAAGAGTGAATGGTAAGAGTGTTTCCAGGTTCAACTGTCTTTTCCCATCTCTTTCTTATTTTGGTCCATCAGATGCAGAACAATGACTGACTCAGACATGCTTTTCTGTTTATTTTTTATGATAGAATAACAGTTTAGAACCTCACCTTTGGCMTTGAATATCACAGTTGTGATGTTTTCTAGTGTAAAATAAACAAATAACATCTGTCTAATTAATGGCTAGTTTAGCTGTAATCTTGAGATAAATAGTTTGCTAGGAAACACATCCATGTTCTGTGTGACTCTATATTAGGTGTCTGATTTAGATTATTCCATCTAATCTGTATCTTGTCCAAATAAATTTCCAACCCTGACCTCACTTGTTCAGAGAAATCATATTTTGATGCACRAACACAACCTGCTTGCAAAACTTTCAATTTTTATCTTTACATCTAAATCTGTTTTGTGAAAGAGACTTCTGCATCTTGTTAGGTTAAATAACCTGTAACGCATGTATCAGTCCTACCCAATATTGTATGAAGTAACCAGCCCTCTGTAGTGGGTTCCCTGGGGTAAACACTCCAGTGGAGGAGTTGATGGTCTCAGGCAATTCAGCCCTGGTTTTTKGGKYYTGGGCCTCATTCAGGCTWGGGAAGGCTGAATTACCCTTAGCARGAGCAGCTGGTGTAACCCCAACCCYCAGCATGCAGCACTGTAGGGGAGGTGCTGGCATGCCCCRGTGCTCAGTGGCACTCTGGTGGACATTGCCCCRCCTTTCCAGAAGRYAAAYRCTTGTTTTAACACACAACAAAGTAYGTGAGGAATGCTGAACCTCTGCAMAKGTGGAGTCTGTGGGGCGAGCAGKGGGACTTCCYTGGTGCTTCACAAAAGTGGGGTTSCCAGCATMTGAARGSACATAAGATTTATGTGCTAATTYTATTTCTCTTCCTATTTCTATCTTTTCTTGAAWCAATTTTATTACAGTRTTTGTTGTTGCACCTTTCTGAATAAGATCCAGATGGAATTCTGCACCCTTCATTCCCTTGCTGCAGAGCATCCTCTAATCCGTCCCTTTGCTTTCCATTCTATGGATACTCATATGGATGCCAGATGGCAAAGTGGCATGTGTGGGTCACTGCAACTTGCAAAACAGCAATTTGCATGAGGCCAGGCAAGCCAAAGACAGACAAGTAAAACTGCATTCCATATTGGTACRAACTGGCAGAGTTTGACTTAGTTTGTCCTGTCTAGGGATTCTGATTATGAATATTTAAATCTGTTTAAATAAACAAGCAAACTGCAAAATGCCCCAAGGCCCATATTTTGATATTTTGGAATAGAAAGAATTTTCCTCACAAGAAGGTTTCCCTTCTAAAATAGGATTAAAGTAACCTTGCAGTTCAGAGATCAGTTCAGATAGAATCATGGACTATCCTGACCTGGAAGGMTCTTCAAGCCAGACTCCTGGCCCTGTACAGGACCACCCCATAAATCACACCACATGCCTGAGATCTTTGTCCAAATACTCCTTGAAGGTGGCTGACTTGGTGCTGTGACCACTTCCCTGGGGACCCTCTTTCAGTGCCTAACCACTCTCTTTTCAATGGACTTTCCCTCTACAGAGATTCTCTAGTCTCCAGACCAACCACCCCAGCATTTTTCATTGAAGCCTTTGAAAGCCAGGAACAGGAAGGTGCAGAGGATTCCTGTGTATTTTCAAGCCTTGGAAATTCTATAGGTAATTGAGTGGTTCAGTTCTTCCTGCCTASTCTCTAAAATGCACCTTCCACAGAAGATCTAACAGGATCTAAATCTAACAGGAACATTTCACTTTAGAACAATTATTTCCTGCACAAAAAACTGTGATTTCATTATAGCAAGCTAGTGTAGGAGACTATATTCACAAGCCCTTATTATATACAATCTATCAAGATTAATTATTCCACTTAGCCTAAAGCACATCAGGTTAGTCTCTGTTTTCATTTCATTATCTTCCTAGTTATCTTTTAATTATCCTGTTTCCCTACCATTGCTAATATATGTGGCTACTCCCCTGCATCTTTTTCCTTTACACAGGAGAGGACACATGGTTTTCGAACTGCAGCACAGCTTGTGCCAATGTTTTGTAAATGTTACCTACGTCAGGAGATCTTTTCTTTGAAACCACAGATTTCATCATGGTAGAATACCACCAGCACAGCCACAGATTAGGGTAAATGGGGTGCTTAATTATTTAGTGAGCATTATTATAATCTGAAATGTTACCCTGATAATTGCTTTCATTTTCATTATGCACCTTTGCATACATTAAGCAGAATATTGGTATGTGAAGCAGTTGAAATTGACCTTTCAGTAACCACTCATTTCCTTGCCAGTGAATATAAGATCATACCATCATGGAATAGATTGGGTTGGAAGGGACTTTCAAGATCATCTAGCTGAAAACCCCTTGAAAAGAGCAGGGAACCTTCAACTAGACTGGGTCACTCAGAGCCCTGTCTAATCTGGCCTTGAACATTTTCAGGGAGGGGCACCCACATCTTCTCTGAAGAACCTGCTCCAGTGCCTCACATTAAATAATTTCTATTCTCTTTGGGTTTAAAGCCATTCCTCCTTGTCCTGTCACTAGATGCTCTTGTAAAATGTTTCTCTTCAGCTTTCTTGTAGACTCCTTTCAGGTACTAGAAGGCCACAAGGTCTCCTGGAGCCTTCTCTTCTCTAGGCTGAAAAATCCCAACTCCCTCAGCCTTTTCTTACATGAGATATGCTTCATCCCTAAAATCATCTTGGTGGCCTCCTCTGAACTCACTCCAACAGGTCCATGTCCTTCCTGTGCTGGGCAACTCAGGACTGCATGCAGCCCTGCAGGTGGGGTCTCACCAGGGCAGAGCAGAGCAGAGGGCAGAATCCCCTCCCTCCCCTCCTGCCCACAGAGCTTTGGATGCAGCCCAGGACATGTTTGGCTTTCTGGGCTGTGAGGACACATGGCTGGGTCATGTCCAGCCCCTCACCCACAGCACCCCCCAAGTCCTTCTCAGCCAGGGTGCTTGGATCTGTTCCTCCCCCAGCCTGGAGTGATACCAGCAGTTGGCCCAACCCAGGGGCAGCACCTTGAACCAAGCCTTGCTGAACTTCATGTGTTTCCTATGGGCTCATTTCTTGAGCTTGTCCAGATCTCTGGATGTCATCCTAACCTTCAGGTGTGTCTAAACCACCACTCASCTTGGTGTCATCTGCAAATTTGCTGAGGGGGCACTTCATCTTTGCAATTAATGAAGAGATTCAGTAACACTGGTCTCCGTATGAACCCCTAAGGGACAACACTGGTGACTGGTGTCCATTGTGAGTCTGAGCTATGGACCACTACCCTCCATAGGGTATTCAAAAAATTTCTAATCCATCTAAAAATCTACTTATTGAATCCATGTCTCTGATTTAGAGAGAAGAATATTGTGGGAGGACATGTCAAAGGCTTTGCAGAAGTCCAGATAAATGATGTCTGCAGCCCTTCCCTTGCTTGTTGATACAGTCACTGAGGTGACTGCTTCTATAAGAGCAACCCACACATGTTTTGGGTTGTGATTGAGGAGGATGTTTTGCCTTAGCGCTTTTTTTTTTAACAAGAACATTAACAAGCAACAAAACAAAGTCAAATTTCATCGTGAACTGCAAGAGATGGCCCCTTGGGCAGTAGATGTTAAAATTTACCATTCTCTGCTACAGAAATAAGGGAAAGCTGGATAATGTTACAAAGGCTTAAACATTGGTGACTATTCAGTATGAATTATGCTAAAATAGAAATTGCAAGGAAACCAAATGTCATGCTTCGTTGAACAGTCTGATAATAGAGGAAGTGTAGTGTATTGTCTGTTTACTGTTAATTCATCAAGAAAGATGTGCTTCACTTAACAAAGGGAATAAAATATAAAAAACCCTCARCCAACCCAGAAAGCTTGCATAAGGCTCAGCTAGAGCTAGGAGCTTTGCTGAAGGTACATCTGCACAAAATGTGCCAGCCTGATAAATGGCAACTGCCAAAAATCTGTCAAATGTCGCCCATCGACAATGAGGTGATTACTATCCCCAGCTTCAACTCTCAATATCTTGTGCCAAAGCTGGGACATTTAAGGAGGAGTGAGGCTGAAGGGATTCAAGAAAGCATAGAAGAGGAGCTGCCATTTTTATGTTTTCCCATATATATATATACTACTTCTATATTTGGTGAGCACGTCAAAAATGGAACATGAGAGAGATATTTGTTCATTTGCCCAGAATTTCTGAGTGCTCAGTACACTGTTGAGAACAGAAGAACTAGTGACAATGAAGTAGCTACATTCCCAAATGACCATGTCGATGTTGCCACACACATGGAAACAGTGCTTTGTTGAACATTCACACRTAATATAGAAGAGACAGCAAGATTTCATCCTTTTCTTGACTTAAAGCAGTGCATTGAACTTAGGTCTTCTTTCCAAAACCTTCCGTTAGTGCTAAAAAAATAACTTATCACAGAGACTTTCTTCATCTTGYCTGTTAGAGCAATGCTGTTCTGCTTGAAAGAATTGAATGTTCACTTTGGCTAAAGGCAGCCCCATGCACRGCCCCACTACCTCTCCCTCTGCCTCACCCCATCTTTGGTTATTTGTTACTCAGTCAGCAGAGAACCTCTTCAGAGCAGCCCCTGATCAGGAGCCCTCAGCCACCTCTAGAAGAGKATGTGGTTCTCTATSGGTACACAGAGACCCTAGAGCAAGGACTGTGGCCTAAGGGCCCYGTGTCCTCTGTCCCACCTTGCTCTKTGGCACTGAACCCAACACTCTGGAGTCTCTGCCAGCATGCTGAGATCATTCCACACTCCCTCCTGAGAAATATTTMCACCCTTTGTCTGCACAGCTGCCCAGAGCTGTGAAGGGAARGGATCTCATTTAACCTTTTGCTCTGGAAAGGGAAGATATTACCAAAGGATATATTGCACAGTATTATAAAAGAAAGCTCTGCTTCCTGCAGAAATTGGTTTGGGCAGAACTTGACATCAAAACATGRGGAGAAATTTGTAGTTCAGGATGTTTTCACTTGTCCCTCTAATAGTAATTGCAGATGAAATTGTGTGCAGCAGTGACACTGCTTTTTGTCAATTAGTATGAGAAGAAAATGTTTGTTGATTCCAATTCTGCATGTATCTATGCTAATTTCATGGTGTGTTTCCAGATTATATCCTTCAGTTTGACAGATATGTGAAATGTTATCTGGCAGCATCTGATTTATTTTGTTRGAGATGCTGCCTAATGAGAAAAGTAATCAGTCCCAGTAGCCTTTGCTTTCAAATATCAGTTCCCATTAGAGACATTTCTGTAAAACCTTACTGCTCTTCTTCAGTCTATTAAGTGGAGATTTTCTGACTGAGAGAACTTTCCAAATCCACACATCATAATTTAACTGAAATATAATTATTTTCTGCAGTGTATATATTTCCTCTTCTRTATCTTGCTAATAGTGGTTTTTTTKGTTTTTTCTTTTTTTCCTGTCAAGATGTGAGCAAAGATTTTTTTCTCCCACCAGACAATTATTCTCATTTGTGTAAAGTGGCAGTGGAAGCACAATTAATCCACAATTTCTAATGATGCATCAATTGCCATGACAATACCTTGTCACACTTCTTTTGCAGAATGAGCTGTTGAGCTTTGTCATAACCCAGAAAATTCTTCCCTAAAATTTAACATTTTTAAATTTAACAAAAATTTACAGATATTAAATTCAAAAGTCATTACAGTAAATTGATAGTTTATGTTCCTTATCCYATAGATAAGTGCTATGTTATAATTTCCAGTATCATTCTTCAGTCAGCTGGAGAACTATGTAAAAAAGTAGACTGCTATCTCCTAAATTTTTGTTAAATATATTTTCTTYCTCATTCTTTCATGATTTGCACATTACTTATGAATGTAGACCAATTGGTGACTTAGTCTAATATTACAAGAACAAATTACTATGTCAATTTTCAAAGGACTAGATTTCCCACTAGTACTACTAGTGGGATGACTTAGATTCTTTTTGTTGTATTTTACCAAAGATGAGAACTCAGTTATAGCAAAAGAATCCAAAACTCAGTGTTTAAATCCCAGAGCAGCTACAAATTAATAAATTTTCTTTCATATGAAGAGAAAAATAGAAACACAMTAAAGCCTAATTTACAATCTTTTCTATGTGGTTCATAAAGTCCAGATTATTAATTATTACATATCTACTGATAACTGCAAAAAATATCTTCATTGTAGAGTAATAAATTTTTTAGCATGAATAATTTTCAGAAGTCCTAAAAAATGCTATATAGTTTTAAGAAAGTTTCTTCTCTGTTCCTTAATGGAATTTGTAACATCTAACAAAAATAGCTCATTTATTTATCTGACATTTTTAATAGCCTTTAGTAAATAAGCCACAGTGTTGTTTTCTTTAACACAAAGCTATGTAGTGGCTTACAACTTTCATTACCATTGCCTCATAAAATGTCAAAAGAACCAAATGYAATGAACCTGTTATAATGTACATGACATACCTGGTATTATTAATGAAAAGTTCCTGTAATAAAATGAGACCATTTATCTTTGTTCAAATCAGATCCACCTGTCCAGACTCTAAAGATAAAGTGGCTTCTTAAGTGTACTCTTGTATACTGAATCATTAAAGTTTATGTTAAAAATGAGAGAAAAATGCATTGTGTAAAAAGACTATATTAARAAAACAATAAAAAATTACTTAGAGGGTGAAAAGATCTTGAATCATCTTATATTAAAATTGTGAAGATTAATAAAAACTRTAAAGTTTAATCTAGGCAGTCCCAACGTTTAGTAACTCAGAATCATAATTCTTCAAATTATTTTTCTTCTCAGATGTACTCCCTACTCTTTTAAATTAGGTTTGTTTTTTTTTTTTCATGTGAGGAGTTGAACATCTCAGTTTCTTCTAGAGCCCCCCAGCATGTGAACTCATAGGAGAGGAAAATTCAATCCACAAGGGCTTTGCTCTGAGAATTTCAGGTGCTTATTCTGCAGATTTTCTTTCCCTCTCCTTTTAGAAACAATGCACAGAGGAACTTGATTTTTCAGAGCSTTGGGCTCTTGGACACCATGAACACCATGGACCCTCTGGACTCTTACTAGGATRATTATCTAATCATCCAAGAGAAGAGCTATCTATCCTGCTGTGTTTTAAGCACTTACCTGAGGTGCCTGATTGAGGAATAATATCATTAGAAGGTATCCCATCATCCCTGAAGTGCTCTTCATGACTGGTCTAGAGAGAATTTAAGACATGATCCCTCTCTGAAGAGGACTTGCTTCCTCCATCATTATAGAAAAAGTGCAGGCAGCTAAGTGCTCGGTATGAGCCTTACCTGCCTACCAAAGGACATGCTCAGGAATGAACTACTTTTTTTACTTCTACTACTTACTCTCTAAAGAGTTACTTCTTCCACAGAACTGCCATTTGAATAAATAGCTGAAAGGTGTCAGTCCAGCCATCCATATAGTCTTATTCACATCCTCTCTTAATTTCTTGTCTTAATAGATCTTCAGTATAACATATACAATTGTGTATATGTGCTTACATACTTAGTGGCTAATTTCTCGRCATGAATGGGCAGATTTCAAGGAGGAAAACATTGGACATAAAACTTGCATGAAAATTTCAGCAATCATGAGCAATTTAATGTTCACTTGATAGTTAGTATATGTGTTCCTAGGAAGTTATAGTGTCACATTAAAAGTCAAGACGAGATTTGGAAGTGGAGGAAAACTGGTTTAGAAATTAGTCACACTGTCCAAATCAATTCTTTCTGGGGTGCCAAGTCACCACAGGGCTCTCTTTTCAAGGCACAAGATGATGTTCTGTGCAGCAGTGTGAGGTATGGAGTACATCTTCAACCACCCAGTGGTTGCTTCCACCATTGTCAGCACACAGTGCTTGCCTTGGCAGGTTTGCAAGAGTGTGATGCAATTGATCTGCCAGGCCTCCCCATATTTCTGTTTTGACAATCATCCCCCATAGCACAGGAACTTTGCCTGCTTGCCCTGYTTGACTGCAGCACGCATTTCACAGTTACAATAACCTTGGGATACAGTGTCCATGAGTACATTCCCTCCTTGATCACAAGACCATCYGCATGTCACATCTCTTCCCTGATGACCTGAGGCGTCATGAGCCCACCGAGCCCTGGTATTTCCAGTCAAGATCTACCTGAGAGATTTTAATCTTGGCAGTTTGATCCATGTTGCAGTGCTCTTTGGTAACTTGACTCTTGGGTATGTGSCCACCTACAAGATGGACTTTTACAGCCAGTTTCTCTACCCTGGCAGTGATGTCTTGCCACTCTTAGCCCAGATGGGTTTTCCACTCTTCTACCAATTGGCTTTTTTTCATCTTTCCAGGGAGGACAAAAGAGCATTTGCTATCATCCACGAGTCAGCTTAGAGGTAGAGTCTTGGCCACTTCTCTCATTCGGCAATATCTAAAGCCAAGTGGATGACTTTATGCTCTGCAACTTGATTTGATCCACCTTGTCCCTCAATAGCTTCTGCAACTCACCACATGGGACTCCTTCCACACAGCAGCTTTCCACTTTCAATTTGCCCCTATGATACAGGAGGAAAAGTCAGTGGAGAGTGTGTATTGCTTTTTATTTGCAGGTAGGTAATTATATGGTGTAGCTTCCTCARCACATCACCTTCTTCTCCTCCTTTTATGATGAACTGGAATTTTCACCTTAAGGCCAATTCATGATGATATTAGAGATCCCCAGGAAACTGGGATTTCTTATCTGAGCTTGCTGAGTAATCAAAGAGATCCTCTTGCTCCATGTGGCATCTGTGGCATGATGTGTGGAAGGGACTTTACCTTTGAACATCCAGCCTAGCACTGGTAGTCAGGGTGCCAAGAGGAGCTGTTATTCAGTAACAGTCACTTCTGAAATAGCTCAAACCCCTTCATAAGCTGCCAAGATCTCTTTCAGTTGTGGTGTAACATGCCTCAGGTCCTTTTTATCTCTAACTCCAGAATGCCATGTGTCACTCTCACGTCTCCCTGGGTGCTTTTTTACCAGATGCTGCAGGAAGGACCATTTCCCTTGACTGCAGTGTAGAGCACATTTTTGCAGATGAAGACAAGTTGGACAACATCTTGGCCCTGCTGGGTMCCTCTCCCATCCCTGAGCCTGAGACAATGGAAAAAAATGATCAAAAGCTAGATCACCTGCACCACACCATGCTGTGATGATGCCTCTCTGCTGTAGTAGGGTCAGACTCTGCTGGGGTTTTTACTCTGCTTAGCAGCATTTGGCCACTTTCCTTCAGCACCACATTCTGGAGCTGCATCATTTCTTTTCTTTTCTTGGAGCAGGGCACACATTCTGATGGGCTTGGCCTTGCTGCCTCTTTCCTTGGAGCAGGATCTCGGGGCTGCATTCACAATCCAGCTGTGTTTYAGAGCTGTATTCTCTGAGGCCCAGAAGGCACAGAGATGAGAAAGGGCAGGGTGTGCATGCACTGGTCCTGGCAACCTCTCTTAGGAAGAGATGGAAACAAAATGGTGCAGTTCCAGGAGTGTACTCACCTTTTCTTCTTCCTGAAACCATGTTCCCCTGAGAAAATGTGCAAGATATAGAACAACAACCTGGCTGTGGCCGTGCACTCTGCCTCTTCTTGGCAACCACAGCACACACAGTGCAATTCACATTTAACTCAAGAATGCTAAGAAGCCAAGGAGGATGCAGGAAATTCACCTAATATTTTGGAATAAGTATCTCAAAATGACTATTCTATAAATATTCTGATAATCTATAGAAAATATAATTCTGAAATWAACTGAAATGTGCCTTTCAAAATGGCAAGCAACCACTGTGAAATTGTTTTGAGATAGAACTATTTTGGACAAATCAAATKATGGAACATAAATAATTGTAGAAAACTGATCAGTTTTCTTTCTGTAAACTCATATCTTCCTGTTACACAAATGGTCATGTTGCAGGATCCAAAGTGAAAAGCCCA
>CADDXX010000077.1:1389977-1413229 GCA_902810485.1 Alauda arvensis | reverse complement strand
ACTTCCTAACAGAAAATTTTATGGCATTGTACAATACTAATCCTGGAAAACTAGATGACAGTAAAATCTGTATAGAAAAATATTTTTAAAAAGAATTATCAGGAAGATTTTTATATCAATTTCCATTTGCATTACTTGTTTAAATGAACAGTCAGACAATTCAACTTTTGGTAATTTTCTGATTTTTTGCTTGCATTCAGTATTTACACAGGCTATAAATATAATTTCTTATACATTTCTGGCTGAMCAACTATGTTAGCAGTTTGATACTTGAAAGTGCCATATAACAAATTCTTTAGTTAGGTTTCCTGTAGCAACATTGTCTAATGAATTACTGTGCTCAGCAGCAGCTATTCAGCCCCAAGACAGAAGTCAGTACTCACTTATGAAGAGCACTCTGGGGATGCTAACAGATAACTACACTGTCATTATTATGAATGTATCCTCAGGATGCAAGGGAAAAAAAAAGAGAAAGACGTTTCAAACACAGACTGATTTAGAAAACAAGGTTTTACAGAACTAATACAAAGGTAGATTGTGTTGCTCCAACAGGTATGTTTATTATGGAGGTTAAAACTAATCCTAAAGCTAAAAGTTTTAGTTGACTTCTTAAAGCATTTAAAAGGGAATTAATGATTCATGATTTATCATGAGTAAAATCTCAACTCACAATTCCACTAGCTATACTTGAATTAAGTTACTTATAAAAACTATGCAGACTCCTGTAGTGGGTTGGTGAAACTGATCTCAGAGAAGATTCCCTTCTGCCTTTGCTCCAGTTCTTTGTCCRAGAGTGGGAGGAAGCCTCTTGCTGAGTCTCACATCTGCCTTTGRGTGTATAATGGGCAGCAGCAGTGTAGGCAGCCAGCACATGTAGGGTACCAAATTAACTGGACAAAGTCAAGAGATGCCTCTTCCTGTCAAATAATTAAAAAATGTAATCCAGTGTCTGTTCAGTGCTGTGCTCTCAGAAGCTTGGAATAGAACTGAAATAGACTCAAATAAAGCTCAGACCAGCTATTTTTAATTATCATTGAAAGAATTTTTCTGAATACACTGYCTAGGAGGATTTTCATTTTGCCTGGTGATCTACTGAAAGGAATGCAAGCTGCCAACCCAGTCCAGGGAGAGACAACAGATCCCATGTAAGCCACTGAACAACCTTTCTTTTGCCCAAAGACACTTCAAAAATGCAGAGTCATTACAAACACTTTTTGATGCAGTGTTAATATAAATTCTTAAATAGAAAATTCTGCTTTGGCTTTATCTCATCAAGTCCTGTTTCTTAAGATGAGTTTTAAAGATGTTTGACTGTATYTTAATAGAAGCACTCTGGTTGAATCTAGCTGATAACTGAACATCATAATCTAGGTCATGCTCAGTACAGATTTCCAAAAAACTAAAATTCCCCTTATCAACTGACCAAAACTGTTTTTTGATAAGAGTCATAGCACATGCTGCCTCCATATCTGGAGCAATGAAGTCCACTGGGTTGAATTGCAGATATGCCTGGCATACCTTCCTACTTTAAATAGAAATAAAACTTTTTCAGTTAAAGCAGAGTCAGTAGCAAGGAAGCATAATGTGTATTTTTAAGAGCTATTGGGATATATACAAACACTAGAGGCCTGACAAGGATATAACACTAAAACATACCCTGAGATGTCAAAACCTTTCTRTAAGGTTTCTGTGTTACCCCAGGCAATATTGATACTCCTACTGGGTGTAATTTGTTGATGATTTTATCTCATTTATTCATCTGACAGAAGGAAGCAATTTCATTCACTTGCATAAACATTGAGATGTTATCAAGATCTCTGGGAAATTGAAGGAAAAAAAAAAGAGAAAGTGTATTTTTCTTTAAATTGAATTAGGCCATATGACCCCCAGGTGATCTGCAGGCTAATCTATTAATTGCTTCCACCTTTATTTCTTCAGTTTTGTTTGGATGTTTTTGTTTAATTTAACACTCCAGTGAACTATTCAATGAAAAAAAATYGTGTCAAATATGAACTTCCACATTTTAGCTTAAAGCAACAATGTAAGACAGTCAATATAAATCTATTTATTCTTTTTGTGATGATTCCCAGATGTAGGCTTTGATATTTCATGCATCACTAAACCTATCAAGCAACAATTGTTTTCTTGGAGCCAATAGAGATGGAGCYATTCATTTTTCTCATGTCTTTTTCCTATTGCTGATGTTAAGTTTTGCCTTAGCTGTTTCGGACAGAAATGAATGACTCCCCCAAGGCAGAAAGAATCTGTAAATTTAGCTTTGTATTCCACCCCAAATCCAATTATTATAACAACCCTGCTACTACTGTTATAGTTAAATGCCTGTCAATGTTTCTATTATAACCCTTCCTGTGGAAGTTTATAACTCAGCTGTTTAAAAAAAAGKGCTCCAAGCTAAACCTTGGCATTCAGGGTTCCAGCCCAGAATACATTAAAAAGCAAACCAAAACCACAAGCCTTCAAAGCCTCCCATGCCCCAGCTTTTTAAAGCATCTCTTTGTCTGTTTTTCATATTTTTTAAATCAGAAAAGAAAAAAATAATTACAAAAGAAAAAAAAACTGAAAAAGGAAATTGAAAACGTCATTCATCTTGTTTGCAAGTCAACAACAAAATCAGATAACATCTGGACTAAAATTGTGGGAGCATTTWATCTCTGTGTAAAACTGTTGATTTCAGAATCTGCCTGGGTGCTACTGTAGCTGCAGACTGGTTTGTGCCTCAGCRTCTCCCTGCATAGGATGATGCATGGAACAGGTAGTGCCTACCTGTTACAGTTACCTAATTCAAATGTTGATACAGGCAAAAGAGAAAAGGATGATAGAAATAAAATTTTCCTACATTTTAAAAAGTCCCATTATGAAGCTATAGAGGATAGATCACTCATACATACATTATGTTTTTTAAAAATCAGTAGCATCATAACATCAAACTCTGTCTTTGCTTATTAGCTATAAATAAAGTCCCTTATTTCTCTTCTCCCTCTCCTATAGTACTTTAACCTGTGAAAGACAGCACTCATTGAGCAATCCAGAAGATCAATTCTGAACATGGAGAAGTCAATACTTGGGACGGGGATAGGAACAGTCACAGATGTGGTCTTAAAACATAGCCAGGAGCAACACTTTATATTATATATCACTTACTGAAACCCTGCACCAGGGAACACTGGAATGAGCTATGCTACCTTAGGAGAAAACCTCCTCAGAGAGCTTTGATAATCAGCTTTTTTTCTGTGTTTGTGGTTAGCTGATGGTATTTTTGTTTTGCAGCAAAGCATTATTCATTATTTTGTTGACTTTTTCTAAATTGATTCAGGAAATTAAAGAAGGTTTACAGTTACAGARGGTCCCCAAGGTTTGCTTCAGTAGCTCAATAGGTTCTGTTCAATTTGCCTTACTTTGAAGKTGTAARACTTCCTGTGCCATTGTTCTGTGGYTTTAAAAYGCCTCATAATCTCACTGCATACYRGACTCAACTAATTAAATGTGCCAGYAGAAAGCTGTCACCCCATCATGACCTTTTACATATCCTTGATTTATACATTAGAATCTACTAGTCTCAGTACAATATTTGTCTTCCCTTACTTAGCTTTTTTGGAATTTTGAAATAGATAATTGAAGACTTTTTTTTTTTGTTTGTTTGGTTTGGGTTTTTTTTGGTTTTTTGTTTGTCTTTTTTGTTTGGGATTTTTTGCTTTAGTGTTAAACTTTTATTTCCACTTCCCAGGGCTTGCTGATTTCCTTGAGAGTATTGTTTTGGTGTTTTTTTCCTTATCTCATGTGAGGTCTAAGTATTTCAATGCTGTCCTCATGGGAAGAAAAATTATTTTATATATGTGGATAGAGTGACTGGGTGGAGTAGGTCCATTCAGTTCTAGGAACTGCACCAATTAACATGAAGTGAGGATTTGCCTCAATATGTTTTGGACAACATATTTAGCATTGTGAGATGAAGATAGATGCATGTCTATGCTTCAGAGTTTTAAACTTTTATTGGACTTGAGCAGTCTGCTTGATTATTATAGCCTGTGTTTTATAATTTAATTTAAGCACAGTTCAGTGCTATAATGCAAACCATTCAGCTTACTCAKTATTTCCTGAGGCTGCTACAGGGTGTATGTACCTTGCTGAGATGTAACATATGATATTTCAGTGATTTAATTTACAATGCTAAATTCTTGCTCCGTGTAAATACAATCTAAATGGCATGAACAGCTCTTAGGAAACAAAGAGCTGTATGGAAACAAAGCCTTTTATTTATATTGCTTTGATAAGTTGTTGCASTACAGAGGTTAAATATACTTGTAATRTTCTGTTTTGATATTTGYTCTTCATWTTACAAGGAACCCATGTGAAGAATRGGAGTCCCCTGGTACCAAACTGTCATTGATTAATGCAAGCCAGCACCTAAACTCTGCACAACCACTCCTTAATCCCCTCACACTGAGATGGGGAAGAGAACTGGAAGAGTTGAAGTGGAAAAAACTCCAATGKACAGAACACTAAATAAGATTTTGTGCATTGTCCTATTGCAACTGACAGTTTATGGGCAAAAGTCTGTGAAATTTCTTGCACTGTCAAGTTTAACTTTTTGAAAGACTCYTCTTGAAAAGCAAGGTCAAATTGCAATTTTAGGAGGAGAATAAGTTTTGTGAACTCTGTCATCACCTCATTTTGCCTCTATGCAAAGAAAATTGTATCTTGTGTTCCAAGTCACAGTACATTTATTCTCAGATAGTTTTACACAGCATTCACCACCAAATATTTTCTGTCAAAATGTTTGTATAAACTATGAAACTGTTACAAAAAGTAACTACACTTCTATGTAGTTGGAAGGAACAGATTTCTTCTGGGGTTGGTGCATCTTTTGTATAATAGCATTGCTGAAATGCTTCCAAACATTTAAGTACAGTGTGGTGATCAATAAAACAGGAATACAACTATTTCTGTACTGTTTATGTAAAGGTTTTAACTCCCCCTACCATACATGGTATTAATTGATTAATGACAAAACTGAAAACTAATCATGTTCTTCTAAGAATTTAAGCAGCATGAAATAAAAGCTCTTCAGACAGACYAAAGAAAATATTTTCAAATCATAATAGTAAATAGGGTAAAAATAATTACCTCCAATAACAAATTAGAGATTAGTGAAAATTAAAATTATAGTTAAAATAAAATATTTTATTTTATATGCAAAGGTTCAGATTTGTTTTTGCATTATATATTTAAAACATCAGGGTTCAATTTAAAAATCTTCACAAGAAAAAATCAATGTCTGAATTCTAATGCAYGACAAAGGAAAAAGCTCAAGTGTGCACTCACTGGCACTGTGGGCTGGCTGGGTATATCCCACACTGCTGAGTCTGGACAGAGAAGGTAGGAAAACTTGTCAATGGAATGGCTTCACAGCAAACCATAACTCGAGTGGTCACCTGTCTGTGACTTACGGTTTGATTTCATGAATCCCTGCTGTGCAGTCCTCACTCCTTCTTACAGGGAAAAAGTGTTGTTAAGCAGTGTAAGAGCATTTACCCCGGAGCCATATGAGAAAAGTTTCAAAAGTTGAGATGGTMCTAATGACTCAAGGATTCATGAAGAAAATACTGGTCTTTGTTAAAAGCTATACACCCCTAAAAAAGTYTCATAAACAGAAGACAAAAACCCAAGGTTACTGTTCAAAGAGAGTTTAAGGCAAGGGAGGAGGCAGCGAGCATGTGAACAGGCAAGTTWGGGGCATGGCAGTCCTGCCTGTGTGTGCTATTGACTGTGCATCTCTGCTTGCAAAGTCTCTCCACACAGTAAAATACAACTCCAACAAAGGTGTTTGTGAGGAAGGTTACACTACCACCTCATAAGACAAAGCAATTTAAACTCTGTAGATCAACTGGATATGTCATTTTGTCAATAGCATGAAACACCAACGAAGGGCAGGAATCACAGCCTCTATCCCAACTCCTTCTCCTACAGACCATACACATCCAGCCTAGGTCACACTCCAGAGTGAGAAATCTTGCAACACAGACATGATTAAGCCAGCATCCCTTGATTTTTTTTGGTAGTGATGTTGTATCCAGCTTTCACCTTTGGATGTCCTTGTGATTTTAGATCTGACCATGAAGCTCTAATTGAAAATTGAAATCAATGCCTTTCTATCTTCTCATTTTTAGATTCACAGGGAAGAAAAAAATATTAGTTGGTAGGATCATTCATGTATGATATTCCCCAGGAGASCAATGTAAATCTTCATGAGGCTTGAAGGATCACTTGTATGTTCTTTGCTGTTCACCTGCAGAGGGTGATTTATGAAGGACAAGTTTATGACTGAATTAGTTGTGCTTGCCCTGGTTTAAAGAAGTGCAAGGAACAACTGCTGTATTTATAAACATGACTAGCAGTTATTTTTTATCAACTTTTTATCTCCTATTGAACATTTCTGAAGGGAGCATAGGCTGTATTAAGACTCATTTATTAAAAAAAAAAGATTTATAAAAAAAGAAGAAGAATTAGGTACCTCTGTTATTTAGCACRCTGGTAATCTTTTTGTGTCTTCAACAGCCTTCATCATCATAAGTATCAGTAGTTTTTAGCATACAAATAGGTAGAGTTGCTGTTATAGAAATTTTAGGATTCATATCTAACAACCTCAAAGCTGCTGAGTGAAGTAAAAATGCCATKTAATTCTCACTCTCCAAATCCACTAAGAGGCAAGATTGATCCAAGAAAGGACCAATCTATACTCACCTTGATTAATTCYTAATGTATAAATGAATCTTACTAATGTTGGTCCACTACATATTGGATTCAGCTCTTGCCCATAATGCTGTGAATTTCATTTTAAATGTCTCTCCCTCTCTCTGCATATATTCTGAATAATCTTTTCCTTTCCCCACCTAGAGTACTRCATACAGTTCTGGTGCTCCAAACATAAGAAGGACATGGAACTGTTGGAGCAAGTCCAGAGGAGGGCCATGAAGTTTATCAGAAGACCAAAGCAGTTCACCTACAAAGAGGGACAGAGAAAGTTGGGGCTGTTCAGCCCAGAGAAGGGAAGGTCTCATGGAAACTACTTAGTAACCTGCCAGTATCTTGAAAATACGAATAAATTCATATTAAGTGGAAAATTTGCTAAATTAACCATCAAATTCACATTTTAAAAGTTAAAACAAATTCAGCACCATTATCTGAAGGGCACCTGCAGTGAAGCTGGAAAGGGCCTCTTTATCAGGAACTGTGGTGATAGGACAAGGAGTAATGGGTAMRAATTGAAAGASGAGAAATTTGGTTTAGAAATTARAAAGAAATTTTTTACAGTGAGGGTGGTGARACACTGGAWCAYGTTGCCCCAGGGAAGTTGCAGATGTCCCAGCCCTGGCAGMGTTCAAAGCCAGATTGGATCAGGCMTTGAGCAACTGGCCAAGTGAGAGGTGTCCATGACAGAAMASGTTGGAACTAGATGATTTTTAAAGTCCATTCCAACCCCTTAGCATTCTATTATTCTATGATCTTGCACTATTCTTGTGGAAATAAACAGGGGTGAGACAATTTCTGTGGTAGAATCAATGTGGAGCCCGAATTTCTGCTCAAGCGCATCCATCCAACTACAAAAAAAGATGGTKTGATGGTACTTTCATTAATGTGGGGGTTTGTCAGCACATCCAATTAATAATTTTATAGATTAGGCAGAACTATTTGTTTTAGACCACAGGTGGTACCCAAAGTCTCAGCTCTCTGACTAAGGCCTGTAGCATCCATCCTCTTTGAGGCAGATGTGAGCCTAAGTTTGAACAGCCATTTACCATGTAATTGTAATATCTCCTAAAAAATATGCAAGGATTCTTGTTTGTTTTTCTGTGGGAATGACAATATGACAAGGAATGTGATGAAAAATTGAATTTAAAATATGACAATATGTTTAAATTGCTTGGTGGTTTGTTTTTCAAAATATTTTGAGGAGGACATAATAAAATAGTAACAAGATATGTCTAAGCAATACAAAATGAGAGAATGAGATTATTTTTCTAAGGATTAATACTAATATTATGGCAAAATCATTCCGGTTCTTATAAAGCAAAGTCTAAATATTAAGAATTTTTAAAGGAGTAAAAAAGTGTGAGGACAAGAGAGATACTGTCAAAAATGCCCAGTTAACTTTCTCAAAAGTACTTGACAATATTCTTGWACTAAAGATTTTGGAAAAATGGARAAAAAAAGCATAAAGGGGGAAACCATTAGTCTTGAAAGTTAATTACTAGTTAGGAGACAGAAAATCAAGGATAGGAATAATTACACTGCTTTCATRGTATATAGAGGTCACCAGTGGAGATCTACAGGGACCTGTTCTAAGGCTTTTTCTTTTGAAAATACTAATAAAGTCATAGTAAATGGAAAGTCATGACAATGTTTGCTAAATCAACTTCAAATTCACATTTGAAAAGATAAATTAAATTCAACACCAACAAATGGCAATTATGTACATTARTAAAACCTCCTATCTTTGATTACACGGTAAAAGTCCCAGAGTAGTTATAACAAAAAAGATATAAAAAAGATATACTAGACATAAAGCAGTTCCATCAAAACACTTGGTGCTTGGAAGTGGTCAAAAAAACACAATTGGGTATGAGCAATTTCTAGAAGCAATTTSTAGCAGATTGCATGAGATAGGATAGGACCAAAGAACTACATGATTTTGTCATGACTAAAACAATTCTTGTTGTTGTAGATTTCTGTGTCTATTGAATTTTCAGAAAGCATCATAACTCCAAAAGCAAATTGACTTTTTATAATACTGTCTTCARCTGTATTCAAAACTCCAAACTCCCTGGTACAATGAAAAAGAATAGAGTAAGAAAATAATTCGAGAAAATATAAGAAGGAAAATATCCTAAAATGTTAATAACATACTAAATTTAAGTAATTGTGTATCTATTTGGGTTAAGGCTATTGGGGATAGAAATTGTAACGATTTTGTAAATTAGATTGACAGCAGTAATAGAAGGCAACAGACAATTTATTTAAAATTCCAATAGAATTGTGAAAATGTTGAATGCAGCTAGACAAAATTGCACTATAAATAGTGGATTTGTTTCAGAGCTTTATGTAATTGATATATTTTTTCCTGATGTACCTTATTCTACCCTAAATATAATTAAATAAATTATTTCTATTTATATTTATTTATTATATTATATGGCTGAATTTTATTTTCTTAAATGGATTCCAAGACAAAAGTGTTAACTGAGTTGTGCACTGACAGAAAAAATATTCTTCGCTGAAGTGCTTGTAGAGGGAACATTCCCTTGGAACATTCATCTTTAAGGCAGACATCATAAAAAATGAATAAATAAACAAACACTGACCTAAGTGAAAGGAGGATGGAAAACTAATATTTGTAGTAAAAAGGTTTTTACAGCCAAGGGGTAAGATGGGTCAAGCTAAATCAATCAGCACCACAATGGAAGAACCCTGATATGGTCCCCTAATAAAGCACGAACATCTTGCCATAGTGGTGAACTTTGTGACCCGACCAAGATCTACTGTAATTTCTCTGGAGAACTCTGTGTTGACCTATAACCTTGCTGATATACACAGAAACATATTAATGGCACAGATGYGCTACCAGGTAGAAACATAAGCCTCTTTTGGAACTTTTCAAATTGTTCATTGCTAAGGAACAGGAATAAATTAAATACATTTTGTATGACACAGAAGTGTCTCGGTTATAAGAAGGAGAAAATCAGAAGATGTCATGAGCTGAATGTAAGGGAACATTATTACATAAAACATGTCATGCAGATCATCAGCTGCACTTTTGAACACTACATCTGCAAAATCATGGAGCACTTTTTTCGAATCAAGCTGTCATGAGCCATTGCACAGACTTTGCTCTATCAATACTCAACTGCTTAGAAACTTGATTTGGCAGTATTTTCAGTATTTTCTGAATCATTCAAGAACCAAATTTAATTTAAAGACCCTTTACCCTTTGGATAAGAAGCTATGTTTTAGGGGCAGACAGTGTCATCTCTCATATGAATAGAATCGTATACATATTTACATGAATTTASTATGAGAAGGTGTATAACAGGCTCTTCTTTAAAGAGCTTAATAAAGAAATTAAAAAAAAAAAAGTACAGCATGTGTTAAAGCATAATGGTCTCCCTAGAGGGTAAGTAAAAGATTAARATATTATAATTGGCTAATTAAGAAATAATTTGTGTTCCCCTCCTGTTGGTAAGATACATATATATAATGATTTTCATTAAGCAGAGGCCTTACCATCAAACAAACAAAACTTACTAGTAGGAGACAAATGTATAGGCAAAGAAAAGGAAAGAACATTGAAGGTGATGAAAGAAAGGAAGGTTCCTTTCTGCTGCTGCTTTCTTAGCCAAGTTTATACTTTTGTTAAAGCACAATCTCATGTGTAGGGAGACCTTTTTTTTTTGTTAGATGTACGTAAATACAGTATTTATTACAAAACTGCAGTATATATATATATATATATATATATATATTTACATCTTCAACAGGGCTTGAAGATTTTACCTCTACCTATTTAAAGTTGCTATGCTCAAAACTATTAATCTGTCTCCAAACTACTTATATGATTCACATTTTAAAATAGAAAACAAAGGCCATAAAACCTGAATGCATGTGGCAGCAATAAAATTAAGCATAAACAGTATTTTCCTGTAARTAGAAACTATTCATTACAGAGTGACAATAAGATGCTTCAGGATTCTGAACTTCTTGTGATTAATGTATTTCTTGTTTGCATCAGCTWCACTTCATGCCTCGCTACACACCCAAGGTGTCCATTAATCAGCACTGCTGCATAGTCTGTCACTTCTTGCTGCTTAAATAACACAATCACTTGTGGTAAGAGGTGTGTGCAACTGCACCAAATTTTTCCTCTTTGAGTTTTAGAATTTTTAAGTGGCTTTTGCAAGACATTTTATCATCATTCTAGCAGGTTCACAGACACATGAAAGTCTCATGTAGAATTGGAGCAAGTGAAATGTGCAGATGTCCTTGTTCTTGAGGACTTTTACTCACATCCTGTGCAGTGAGTTGTGGTAGCTTTATTTGACACTCTCAGATGCAGTGGAGTTATATTGAATTACATGGTCGTTGTAACTTAAAATATAAATTTTTTGCCACAATGAAGCCTCTCCAAGGATGGCAATAACATCACCATGAAGTTAATAAAAAAATGGAAGAGAGACATTGAAATATAAAATTTATCTGGTCAAACATTACTGGAGAAAAAAAAAAGATACAATTTTTAATAATGGTCCAAATTTTTTASACAAGTACCTTAAGAACCCAAAATTTCCTAATCCATTGATTTCTCCATTTTCTAAAGGACTATTGCATATATTGTAGTGTCAAAAGAATGTKTCTCCCAGTGAAGGAATTAAAATAAAAATAACACATTCTTTTTTACATGGGACAGGCAGTGTTTTTATTGAAACAGAAATATATTGGTAAAAGCAAGAGGAAAAAATAGGAGAGTTCTAGTTGGAATAGAATAGAGTMATTTAATCCATTTAATTTGGAAAGAACGTACAGTGATCATCCAGTTCAACTGCCTGAGCACTTCAGGGCTCATGAAAATGTAAAGCATGTTGCTAARGGCATTGTCCAAATGCCTCTAAACCACTAACAGGCTTAAGGCATTGACACACTCCCTCTAATGCCTTTTCCAGTGTTTGACCACCTCTCAGAAAATAAATACTTCCTAATATACAGCCTAAATCTCCCCTGGTGCAGCTTTGAACATTACCACATGTTTTACTGCTGAATGCAAGGGATAAATGATCAGCAGCTCCTTCCACAATTTTTCCACCTAGGAAGCTGTAAAGAGCAATGACATCACTCCTCATTCTCCTTTTTTTCCAAAGTAGACAAACCCAGAATCCTTAGCCACCCTTCCTAGGATGTTCTCTCACACAGTCTGTTGTCCTTCTCAGGACACATTCAAGGATTTTCACTTTCTTCCTAAATTGCAGGTCCCAGAACTGCACAGACTATTCACAGTGAGGCTGAATACAGTGTGATTGTAATCACTTTGTACCAGCTAGTTCTAGAATTTAATCCTTATTCTGTYATAAAACTGGAGAATATTCTCTTTCTTTGAATACTAGCAGAGAAAAATACAATCATCTAGATTATGCTACTGATTGAGGAAAAGCTCTGTTTGTCTTAAGCATATGAAAGCTGAAAAAAGATAATGAGCAGCTTTTAGGAAAATCAATTTATGCAACTTATTTCTGTTTCTAGACCCTTTAGAATTCTGTAACTGTACAACTTCAGAAACTGCAAACCTCATTGTCAGGGGCAATATATGATATGAGACATTGTAATGCTGATTTAAAAMCCCCACCAAACCACAGAAGAAAACRGAAAAACTCTGTATTTAATRCCAGMATTCYTCAGAASCACCAGTTCAACAAGAATTARAACAATTAAGMAAAAGAGAAAKGAGAATAACCATTTCCCAGCCATAAACCAAAGCAGGGAAAAACAAGAGATTTTTAAAATTGAAGAATGATTAACTGCAATWGTGCTCTACTTGGATTCAGAAGCAGCACTCTACATTCATTATTTATTTCCTAATACAAAAATGAGATTAATAGACTAGGCATATGCTTCACACATATGCAGTAAATTCCTAGAGCTTTCACGATTTTGTGTATGGGAGGTGACTTTGAAGAGGAATTTGCACACTGAAAGGTGTTTTGCAATGGTTTCAATACAAAAACAAATGGTTTTGCTCTTTTGTGCATGAAAACACAAAACCCCACACTTGCAAGCTACTTGAGATAGACCATTACCACCTTATACTCAGAAAATCTTTCCATCGTAACAGTCTTGGGATAATATGTTCCGTTGCTTGGTGAAGTTTTATTGATGAGGAACTGAAGTCGAAAAGTATTTGAATCCAAATTCTTCCTGTATTATGCTCTGTATCACCAGTTTCTTCTGATCTCCTGGTATCAARTAAATCAGAGAACAATTTTAATGCATGTGTTGCTCAAAATCTCTTGAAAATCAGTTGCAATTTGAAACAGAACTTGTTATCAGCTTTCTAAATTAGATTGCCAAGTAGGATTTCAGTATTGTGTCTTGTTCTAAATTGATATAAATTCCATTGTTTAACTGTTTTAAAGAAATTAATCTTATGAAAATCTGAGATTTTTTTTTTAATTTCTTGAGATTATGTTATTGAAATA
The DNA here is from genome assembly GCA_902810485.1 of Alauda arvensis. Lineage (NCBI taxonomy): Eukaryota > Metazoa > Chordata > Aves > Passeriformes > Alaudidae > Alauda > Alauda arvensis. The sequence continues at coordinate 1,399,970 of CADDXX010000077.1, read as the reverse complement.
AATGAGCATTGTATTAATAAATGTTTCAGGCGTGCTCAAAATTGGAATTGGCAAAGAACCCTAAAAATCCTATTGTCAACAAAAATTTTCTTGTTTAGTATTCATACTCTAGGGAGAATTTGTATGTCATTATGATAGGATGTGGTTTCTGTGCACAGCATGTAAATAGTTTTTGTAACCCATAGACCATGACAGATATGTAGCATGTAATTGCTATAAAAACTTTTCATCCAAAAAATAAAATGCATGATTACGTTTTACATGGTAAAGCACACAGATTTGACTTTGGTAAGTACAAGCAACTGCTTTGAGAAGAGCCAAGTCGATTGCTTATTCAAAGTAATTTGTTGAATATTCATGATTGAAAGTACATTTTCAAGATGAGTAATTTATGCAGAGTATTCACAGATTATTCAACTACCTTGAATAATAAATATCCTCTTTTTATTCTTTAGAATATGTTTYTATTCTTTATTGGTGGGAACTGTGAGTTTTAGAGTGTTTGTAGCACCTGTGCTACAAATTCAAATAAGAATTTCTTTAGCTGGATTGCTATAGCAGAGAAAATAAAAGGTATGACAGCTGAAACCCAYGCCTTTATTGTATGAAGATAATAAATACAACAAAATTACAACAAAATTAGGATATAGGGTGGAGAATAGCATAAATTCATGACTAACATAATATGTCCTCACAGAAATTTTTAACAAAAGCTTCATTCCATATTCTTGGCTTGGGCTTTTTTCCTTTTTTACAAATTAAAAWTAAAAAGAACTTATATTTGCATAAACAGATTCAAGTTTAACAGTCACTAGAGAGAGAGTATGAGAGAGTTTTTACACAGTTCATAGGTGAGATCACCTGAGACTAAATCTACCAATGCAGGAAACGGGAAGGAGCATTCACTAGAATTTTTTTTTTAAATGGGGCATGATTCTACCAAAACTGTRCAGACTGGTTTGTGTCTACCTCTTTCAGCTCAATATAACAATCAAAAATATTGTTTGATATCTTTAATTAAAAAAATCTATATAGATTATAATGGCTGAGAGCATGTGCCCTGCTTTGAGTTGGATTAGAGTTAGTTTTCTTCCTAGTAGCTGGTATAATTCTCTGGTTCTGTTTTAGGACGAAAAAATAATGCTGATAACATGTTGATGTTTCAGTTGTTGCTGAGCAGTGTTTATGCTAAGTGAAGGAATTCTTTCCTCTGCATCCCACCCCTCCAGCAAGGAAGCTGGGGTGCCCRTGGAGTTGGCAGGGCACACAGATGATCCCAGCTGACCTAAGGGATATCCCAGACTGTGTGGTGTCATGCCCAGCATGTAGAGCTGGGGCAAGAGGGAAGAAAAGGTTGTTCAAAGTGAGGATGTTGTGATGACCTACATCATCTTAAGGGGAAGGAAGCACCTCAGATTGGTGAATGCACATTGGTTGAAAGGACTGGCAAAAGTTARAGGCTATGCACACAATTGTTCTTAGCAAATTACACACTTGGCATGGAAATTGATATATTAATCCCTGATCTACCATATAAGCACACTGCAGTGCATTTTGGATAATGGGTTAGGATGAAAGGGAAGAGAGAAATTAAAAAGAGAGATTAATTAAGGAAATAGGGACAGAAAGAAAATGGGAAGGAAAGAGGAAGAGAGAGAGCAAAAAGGGAGGAATAAAGAAAGAGTGGAAAAAAGAGAGAAAACAGAGGGRAAAAAAAATCACCAGTCCTGGTTCCAGCATCAATCCAGCTGGTGAGATGTCCATCCTGGTTTCAGAGACAATCCAATTGATGAACTGATCAGCATTGACCCAGCTGTGTCAGCCTGGTCACTGAGCTGTCCAGGGTCCTGAGGGTGCTGCCTGAACTTGGCAGGGTACCTTTTCATGGAGAGGTTTCTCCCCACAAAGGACAGGTTTTGTGCTTTCCTTGTTAACATATATAATCCTTTCTTTCAGGTGATTCTGCAAATGGTTCTGAGAAATTTGGTGGTCTTAATTCCACTATTGTTCATATCCACTTCCTACCACTCATTCCTGCACTTGCAATGTACTCTGTTGTGGTTCTTTCTCACAGAAAATTGCTGCCCTATCTCCACATGTTCCCCCTTCTTCAGCAAAATATTGTTCTTTCTCACAACATCTTAATACCAATATTCCATGGTCACTACCAGTGTTTCTTCTCTGTTATTACTAAGAGTCCTTTGTTGGYTCCACAGCCAYCTGGTTATTGGTGTTTAMTATATGCAYTTTAGCCCCTTATTTTCTGGGAACAGAGAGCTCAAATGGGTCTCACTTTGCAYTTATAGGATCCACTGCTTATARGATSACAAGAGAGYGGGCTTTAGTCACAGTAATTATGTATCCTTGCTGCAATTCCAGTTGGTAACTTGATCTGAAGTTTTAACAAAAAAGGTATTATTCCACTTGGGTTGTCATTCAGGTGACAAAAAAAAAGGTTTCTCAAGGCTGTTCATTAAAGAACAGATGCTCATTAGACAACACAAGTTCCTGGRAGCAGRGTGTGTTTCTCATGAGCTCAAGAGGGGCTTAGTCCAGCTTAGATAAAGCCAAGGCCTAACAAGCATTTCTCAGGTTACAGTGAGGCTGGGGAGGAGASGAATGCAGCACCACAGTCCACTCTGTGAGTAAAGTCAGCCTCTCTGTGCATTTGTCTTCCCAAATCAATGTTAAGTGTGTTTGTGTCCTGTGCTCRTGGCGATGACTGAACACCTGCCTGCATATGTGTATTTGCAAATTAATTCCTTGYTTCACTTTGCTGGAGTGTGTGGCTTTTATTAAACTGTCTTTATCTCAACCCATRAGTTTTCTAGTTTTTAYYTTTCTAATTCTGTCCAACATCCCACWGGGRGAGTGAGCRAGAGRCTGTGTGGAGCTAAGCTGCCAACTTGGGTTAAACCACAACAGGAAAAYGCCAGCATTTGATACAAATCCTTTGGACATAAACATTGTAATAATAGAATACTTGATATTTATGTTRGCTTTAAACCAAAGTACTCCTTATTTATTCAGCATGYTTAAGAATCAGCTTCAGGKAAAGGAGTAAAAARCCATCATATGTAGTGATGGTGGAARGAAGAMTACTTCATTTTMTCTAGATRTTGAGATTTACATAGATAATGAAGCAGAACTGCAAAACAAAARTTTAAATCTCATTATTTCAGTGAATGATACCAAAGAACAAAATTCCAAAACTCCATCTCAAAGAAAATAAACAAAAATTCCCCCAGAAAACTATCAATAAAAACTCCATTTTAATTCCTACCTCAGCTATAAGTTTACTGTGGTATTCTTATGAGTTACATGACAAGTCTTTTGCCACAAATATTTGGTAATGATTTAGCTCTTATTATATATTGCACAACCCCAAATCTTAATCTGTAAAGGGTAAACATTCACCCTTATGGCTGATATAAATGGGACAGTACATTATCATATTGGTGGGTGGCRACAGGCCTAAGATGTTCTGGGTTGCCACTAAATTATTACACTGAAGTTGTCACGGATCTTATGGGGTTCAGGAAATTAAAGGCTGTCACAAAACACTATCAAAAGTATTGGGTGATATTTCCTGAGCAACAGTGATATTTCCTGAGCAACATAAATTCTAACATCCCTTAATTAAAGTGCTTAACTTACTTTCTTAAGAGACATTTTTTTTGAGAATCTTGTTGGCATTATCATCTACCTCATTAAACTGGTTCCATGCCAGTGTGACTGAACTCCTGTCAACAGAGTCAAAGCAAAGCAAAACTTGTGCAGTGAGGTGAAGAATCAGGAGTAACATGAATAAAACAATCAAACTGAACTTTCACCTTGTCAGAGTTTTTTCTTGTTAATTTGTATATAATTATGCTGAGCCAGACATATATATAAGGGAATTAAGATGTGAAAAGAATGGTGTAAAATTGCTTTAGTTTCCTTTCCTTTTTTTTTTTTTTTTAATTCAAGTAATGAATCTAAGAAGCACAATGCCCAGTGAGCATTTCAAAGCGGAATTTACTCCCAACAAGACGATGATTAGGAACTTGCATTGGACATTTCATTTACAGTGCCAGAAAAAGGCTGCAACTTTGGTCCTCGCAAGATCTCATAGTTGAATAAAATGAAGAGGACATGTACTACTGAATAATATTTTTCATCTTGAGCAAATTAAATTCTGAAGTTAGAAGCCTRTATTACCCCTTGCTTGAAGCACTCAGGAAGTCAATACTTGAAAATGTAGCATACTGCCCTTTGTTTCYCCCAASAGATCAGTAAACAYTGGGAACTAAAGGACCAGACTCCATGTTTTCAGAGCTGTATTCAAATCCACATTACCAGTCTCCMTCTGYCTGTACGTCAGAACTGCTGTACTTKGAAGCAGCCCATGCAATTCTACATGTTGGAGCTCTTCCTTTTCCCTGGAAATATTTCAACATTCTTTGGGTTAGAAAAAGAGTGGGTGCAGGTAGATGTGTCAGATGTGCCCAGGGTGTTGCTTTGCACTGAGGTCAAATAGCATAGCGAGGTCTTCATGCTTGAGCTGCAGCTCTCATCCTCCAAAGGGATGCAGCTGCATGAAGACTGTCCTCTGGAAACTGTTCCCTCTCCATGATAACTCCCATCATTTACTCAGGRATTGCTTAGGGAAGTTCTTGTTGGCCTGGACCAAGGCAGCACCAGTCACATTTTAAACAATTTAATATTATAATTAGATTCCAGTACTTATCAAGTTTCTTTGATGACCTATTTATTTTTGACCAGTMTAAGCATAACCTCTGTATTAAAGKGATACCACAGCTCATAGATTTGGGYACGTACAAGAAGATGAAGAAGATCATGGTGGCAGTAAGTATTTATGTACTATGTATTTTAGATATATAATCTTAAATTATGACTTTCAATAGATCAGACATCTGAACCCTTGACTGTAAGGAGAAAAGTGACAGTAGGAAKAAAGAGTTGCCACCTGGATATATGTCCATGTGCAGTATCAGCTGATGACTGTCCATAAATTGTTACTAGATGCAGCCTATTCCCTCCCTTTCGTTGCTTTCCTCCATTATTTTCTGCAGGGGTATGAAATTGCCTAAACCTCTTAGAAAATAMAATAAGGCAGTCAGGCCAGATAATTTTCTTATCCTCCTAAAAAGACTTCTCAAGAGTAATAGTACACAACAGTCTACACTGACTGGATGAACACTACCACAGTTTTGACAATTACACACAGACATAGGGGCAGRCAGAAGTGAGGCTGAAAGGTTCTGGTTCCTGTGCAAGGCAATATCATCACCTTTTTGTGAAGCTAGCTTTTGATGTGAAAATCATACACACATGTTTATCCACAACACAGCAAAACACCCACACGTATGCCTGGACTTGTTCATAGTTTCTATTTATCAAAACCCTTCAAAACTAGAAAGGGAGACAGGATCCCTGTCTTGAAGAGTTTACAGTGTATTTTGAGGACATTACATGTATCTTAATTTGATACAGCCTCTCTCATGACCAGCAGAAATTATTACTTTGTAATTTAGTAATCCCATTTGGAAAGATACAATAGAGCTGTGGAAATAGGTACCTCTTTTAAGTTTTCTACAATTATGTATGTGATTCAAAGATTACAACTCTATGACACCAAAATCCAAATACTAGATTTATTCAATACTTCAAACTTCTTTGCATACCAGGAGAAAATTTGGAGGATGGAAATATCTTGTAATTTTAATGTATAAAATTTCAAGATGAATATTTGCTAAAAGACCCCTCAAGAGTGACAGGCTGTTATCAGTGTGTGTAAGATTCTGGAAGGACAAAATGCAAAAAGAGAATTAATCAAAATGTACTCAAGAGAAAGTGTACTTAAACCCTATTGTATTTCTGATGAAGTTAAAATGCGTAAGATTGAGCTAGAGATGGAGGAAAAGAAGAAAAGAAATATACAGAATAATTGGACTTCTTCAGATAATCTGAATCAGTAGAAAATGCATTGACATGAGTAAAACACATGCATAACACAAGTKTTACTAAAAATAAAAGTTAATTTTATGACCATTTTATTCCCTTGTACTTCATTTTGTTCATATTCTAACACAAAAGAAAGAAAGYTAATGCAGGCTTATACAGAACTGCTTTCATGATCCTAGTTATTATCATAACTGTATTTCTGTCAGAAGTTATTGGTAAGAAAACTATTCCTTGCACATTTTTATTGTTTTCCTCCACTGATTTATGTATTTCCCCTATGGTGCATCACTTCCACACTGCATTACTCACACAACTTTTTCCTCTCACCTACTGAAGTTCCTATGAAATAGTCCTTATTGATCACTTTTCTTTTCATTGGCTGGGTGGGTAGATATGATAGTTTTCCTGAGCTACTGTGTTAAATGTGGTCTATTTCATTTAGACATGTAGTAGATAGAATACCTGGAATAGCATTGTGTGKTTTTCATCAAAGCTTTCTGAAAAACTRAATTAAAAGWCTGGTTTTCAAAAATATTTGGGGAGGGGGAAAGGGAAGTGAGGGTGAGAGAGACACAGATCATGAAAATTAAGAGTTGTCTTAATACCCATTTTAAGAATTTATTTCACCCTCTGAGTGTCCCAAGGTGCCTGGTCATCATGGATATCTTTTCCTTTTCCAATGACAGCCATCAAGCTGACAAGGTCATAAGAGATGAAAATGCAAAGTGCAGTGYACTCCCCAGCTAAAGCTACCTGCCTTGGGATAAGCAGACGTTGCTGTTTTCCAAGCTCAAGATGCCAAGAAAACATAAAACATCTGAAGTCTCTGACTTGGACTCACTGGTTATTTAACTACATTTCAGGGAATTCTTGTCATGATGGGAGCTGAACTGGGGATAGCAACAAGATGAAAATTCTTTTTCTCCCAACCCTTCCCCAGTCAGACACATCTATTAGAACACCAAAACCAGCCAGTGATTACTTATAGGCTGCACCAGACTGGAGTCTTATCTTGATTAAGCCACTATAAATCTAGAGTAACTCCACAGAAATCATATTTTACTCCAACTAAGATGAGCATCTGGCTTCCCTCATGTAATCTTTGATTTTCAGGTCATGATAGCCATGACATTAGGCAACATTAGGAAAGTTGCAGGGTTTTGTAAATCATTGCAACATGATAGAAACACCCAGAATGTGGAGCTTGACACAGTCATTTCTGTACTTMATCCCACCTGACCTTAAACTTCTGGAAAATAAATTCYATGAGGCTACACAAASTTAAAATAAAATTATTGTTGGAKGAGCAACAGATATAACAACTTTTTTTCCTGTAAATTTGTTTTCTAGACCTTCCTTCCAGTGAAATAAACCACACCTTGTTCCTTTCTCCCTCTCTCTTTCCCCTAACATTTTCTAGTTTCCCCCAATATGATAATTTCGCCCTCAAATTCCATCTCTCTGGGGTATATTCAGTACTGGCAGCAAGAGTCAGCATATGCTCCATCAGACTCCCAATTGCTCTACAGGTATTGCTGGGCAGCCAGGAGATCAAACAGAAAATATAACTATCAAGTCCATTTTACAGCCTTCTTTCACCAGGAGAGGGAAATTCTCCTCTAACTARTGATTTTTTGTTAAGAGGCTGGAAATTCAAACTTGTGAAATGTCTAGCCTTCAGCTATACATGTTAAAACTCAAAGCTTTTATATATTGTTTGAGGTAGCTGGCAGAGAACAGTCATTTCTATCTTCCCTTAGTTTGTTCCTGGTTTAGGAAGTCATAATAAATACAAAGTGGAGATTCCTCCTGTGTGAGAGCACATGATAATTCATTAGTAAATTTTTCATCTTTGTGGTCTTATATAACATTAAGATCTATATAACACTTCATCAATTCATTAAAGGAAGTGTGAAATGATACTTCTAGGAGCCCACTTCTTCATTTTAGACCATGATCCTATTGCACACATAATTTCTCAGCTCCTTAAAACCTTTAAAAAGGGAAAAGTATTTATAGTCAAATCTTCCTGCTTTTTCTAGACTTATTAACAGCTAACAAAGAATATGAAAATACATCCAACCAAAACCATGTCTGCCCAGTAACATCATAAAATGGAATCAGGATAATGAATAAAGTAGATCTAAAATATTAAATCAGTAAATTGTTGAAGTTTTCCCWTAGCAGACCATTCTTCAGTCATTAATTTCTCAATTACCTTCTATTTCTTTSAGGTTTAGATACCTTAACTTTGTATCTCTGGAAGAGAAGAACCTCATGAAAAAAATTCTATCATCCTCTGCCTACCCCATGAAAAGCTGCAAAACTTTCTGCTTTCCTCTCTGCTTTGGAAATTTGTTGCATTGCTTCTTCAGTGATGTCCATTCAATTTGCTGGTTCCTTAAAGCAGCATTATACTTGCTGTTAGTGGCATCTTCTTGTTTACTGTTTTAGCCAGACATTCAGTCTGTCCCAGTCAATGGAGGTYGGAGTTTTATCATTTAATACTTTTTGATAGATTTCCAGAGGTTATGTTTAAAAAACCAAAAACTCTTCAGAAGGGAGACATAAGCCCCCTTCAAAGCYAAATAGTGAACATTACTGTCTTATTTAAGATCTCCTCACAAATTTGAAAAGTGACTGACTTCAGAAAGCTATACTTTAATTCTCACTTCTTCATTTACATAAAAGTCTAAGTGAAAATTAAGCCCTTTATGTCAGTAACCATTTGTGTTTTGTTTTCTTATGTCTTCCAAGCATTCAAGTCTTGAGAATCCAAAAATACCAGATTAAAAATCCTRAAAAGCCTATGCAGGCATTAAATGCAAGGAAGCAAATGAGTGAAAAACAGATTAAAGATGCTTAAAGAAACATTCAAAGGATTTTTGTTTCTTTGTCTCTTCAGTATTCCAAAACAATCAGCTTTCCTGAGAAAGATGCATATTTTTATATTAGAAACTAAGTTACAAGAGGGATCTTGTCTCATCTCATGCACAAATGTAACTTAAGGTTATCATGTTTCATATCTTTCAGTTTTGAACTGTATTGTATTTGTTCAGGGCTCTCAGCTGCTTTATCATAAACAGCAAATACAATTTTTCTCATCAAAGTAACAACATTTATGAGAACTGAAGCATYTGTCTTGCTCACTCACAACTGATCTTTCATAAAAAGCTCACTATCCATCATGCTCAAGTACTGCCAACATTTTATTTTCTTAAGAATATGTTAGAAACATTCTCTCTGTTTTCTCCTGTGAATACACACAAACCCAGACCTTTGCTGACACACTGGTCTCTACCAACCATGTGCAAAATATACCCTGTGCTTCACAGAACAGACTCCAACTGCCCCCAGGACACTGACACGGTGTTTATTGATCTTTRCATGTAGTGGTAAAGGTCTATAGATACAGGACACAGAACAAAAAATGATGCATTGTTTTCCATTCAATTCCTCCATAAAAATTTTTGATATGCTTAAATTACCTCTGGAAAGTATAATTCAATCTCTTCTATTCATTGGCTAAAGCCTTTGTCCCAAAGTTTGAGAAAATGCCCTAGGTTTCTAATATCAGCCCATTCAGCGTGGGCTCATGAAAGGCAGGTTTGGGTWAACCAATCTTATCTCCTTCTAGTACAAGGTGACCCACTTAGTGAATGAGGAAAGCCTGTGTATGTTTTCCATCTGGACTTTGGTAAAGTCTTTAACACAACATTCTCCTGGAGAAACTGGCTGCTGATGGCTTKGATGGGTGGGTGCACTCCTGGCTGGGTAAAGAAATGGACAGCTCTGTCTCATATATTTTTGTCAACCTGGAGGTGGGATTAAGTGCAGACTCTTTCCATTTGCAAACTGCACCAAACTGGGTGGGAGTGTTGATCTGTGGGAGGCTCCCTAAAGAGGGACCTGKACAGGCTGGACTGATGGGCCAAGGCAAATTCTATGAGGTAAAACAAAGTGAAGTGCTGAGTCCTGCCCTTGGGTCACAAAAACCCCTGCAGTGCTCAGGGCTGGGGACAGAGT